>MU217836.1:651210-671447 GCA_018584345.1 Thuja plicata | reverse complement strand
TGAATCAGTGGCCTCAAAAATATTCCAATAATCAACCCTTAAAACTTAGTACCACAAAATTATACCTCTAGTTATCTTCAGTCCTATAAGATGAATGCCTCCAAATACTTATATCAAATTACTACTCTGAATGATTTGTAAAACCTTCTACTATATATTTACTGATTAGTAGTCTGTTAATTTACCGAAATACAATAAATTATCTAGTGTATATCGATCAATCCAATTAAGTTAAGTGTAATGCAAAACACTAAAGTAATGACTCATAAACACATTGACACATGGATTTTTAACGTGGAAACCCTATTAAGGGAAAAACTACTTGGGACTGGTAACCAAAATTTTTCACTCTTCTGAAGTGATCTCAGTGAAGAGCCAACCCTATTAAAGGTTAAAAACACACTGTTAGGTGTGACCTTGTTAGATGATTTAAAAGTTTAGTCCGTCATTTGATATTGGGCATCTCTATGCTACCATCCTTGATCAAACACTCACTTGGCCTATCAATAGGTATGTGGCATCTCATGCTATCTTCATGATCAAAATTTTTGATACTCCATTGGATGTATCTCAATATAGAAAGTATCTTTAAATCCTGATTGGTTAAGAGACTTTCTGAATCAATGGTTAAACTGAAACAGTATGATCTGTTCACATATACAACTATACTTATAGATTTTCAGATTTATTGTAATCTCACAAACTATTCTGATCAATATAACTATGTTTATACCTTTTATCCACTTTGATTCTACTCAGTGATGTTGTGCTCTATTGCTCGGTGTTAGTATAATTCTTTATCTCTTTCCTTAGCTTGTTGATCAGCACTGTATGAAGTTTCTCTTCAGCATCCTCTTGTTCATTCCTTCACCCTCACCAATTCATAATGAATTGAGTTGTCTCTTAAATAGACATGATATCACCATTGTTAGGTTCTTGATTTTATTGATCTTGGTGTGATCCACAATTCTTGCCAATTAGATTTAAATCAAAACTCCTATTTTATCTCGTTGAGATCTTCTTTCCAACTGGACAAATCAGCTTTAAATCAATCACTTATCTCTGGCTTTATTTTGTCGATGAGAACAATGATAACTACCAGTTAAATCTATATTTATCTCTACCAGCTAGATATTTTGTCATTTGTGAACTCAATTTAATTTTAGTTTAACTCTCTGATAGCATCGGTCAACACTCCAGTTCTCCTCAGGCTTCTCTGTCAGTTTACACTATGTTTTTGGCCGTCGGGTTTTCTTTTGATTCTGCTCATCAGAATGGTCATCAATTTTCTTTCTCGAGCATCACTGTGACTTGGCTATCGGTGATCTCTATCCATTGGGTTCCACTGACCATCAGTGTTTGTAGTCATAATGTAAATTCTTGTCTTTTATGCATTACATAAAGCATAATCTTTATCTCTCTGATCGTCTGAAGTCTTTGACACTTTGATTATAACTCATTAGATTATATCAAGTTGATATCAATGAAAATATAATCCATTAACTGATTTAATGTCTTGCATTATCCTTCTACATTTTGGTTATCAACTTTAACATCTTCAAACATTCAATTAGTTACATGTCATCAATCTCTCCCTTTAGTATTGATGGCAACATACTACATTATCATACTATACTATCACTAATACAATATGAAATATACAGTTTCATCAAGCTTTCCTAATGTAACTATTACAAATGTCTAGCTCTCAGTAAGCTCAAAAAGTAGCTTAGATTTGTTTCATGCAGAGTGGTTGTCTTCAATCTTTAATCCCTTCACTGGATAGATGTATCATCTGATATCTCTGTTCTGATATGTGCTCTACCTTGACTGTTCCTCTTCTTGATAATCTCTTTTTTCTTTGACAACATTATTTCTCTTTTTCTAAACTCTCTCCCTTTGTTACTTCTCTCCCTTAGATGGATATTTCATATGTAATCAATTTCTCTCCCTTAGAATATTGATTAACTCTTCCTTTCTGATTCTCAGGAACTTCTC
This sequence comes from Thuja plicata, assembly GCA_018584345.1. Lineage (NCBI taxonomy): Eukaryota > Viridiplantae > Streptophyta > Pinopsida > Cupressales > Cupressaceae > Thuja > Thuja plicata. Next base: position 669,449 of record MU217836.1, on the reverse strand, counting down.
TTCATGGATAAAGCAAATCTCTCCCTGATGATAACTCTCCCTTTTGTATGATAATGAGATATTTCTCTCCCTTTGAAAACAATGACAAACAAAAATACTTCTCCTTATTTTATCATCTATATCATCTTCCATATCTTTGCATAATATACTACTTGAATTTCCCTATCCATCAGCAATACAATGTTCTAATTTTTGATGTAGATATGTACCTTGCAACGTTCATATGTATCTGTTGCTATCCATTTCAGTGTTTGCATCAACATGAATGATCTTCAGATTTGGTATAGGCTGATGCAACTTCCTAGTTAGTTTACTGACTGATGGACAAGGGTTGAACCCCTAGTCTCTGACTCAGATACTCAAATGTATCCTTCAGTAATGGTTTGGTGAATATATCAGCTAACAGTTCCTTTGATTGAACATATTCTAGTGTCACTTCTTTTTCTTGTACTTGTTCTCTCAGATAGTGATACTTGATAGCAATATGCTTAGTCTTAGCATGCATGACTAGATTCTTAGAAATGTTTATTGCACTGGTATTATCACAATAGATAATTACTAGTTCAAGGATCTTCATATGCATACCTTCCAGTAATTTTTTGATCCATGCAATATTAGAGCAATTTTTAGCAGCAACCACATATTCTGCTTCTGTAGTAGACTGAGAGATGCATCCTTACTTCTTGCTTATCCATGTGAAAAGTCTGTCACCCATGAATAATTCTCCTCCAGTTGTGCTCTTTTGGTCATCAATGTTTCCATCCCAATCAACATATGTATAGACTTGTAGCTAAAATTTTCCTTCTCTTTTGTACCATAAGCCATAGTCCTCAGTGTTCTTAGGATACCTCTGAATTCTTTTGATAGCAGTCATATGTGATTCTTTGGGATTAGCATAGAATCTTGAATCTATCCCCACTGCATGTGCTATATCTAGTCTAGTGTGAACAACATACATCAGTTTGCTAATCATTGATCTATATAAGGTCTGATTTACCTCATTTGCCTTTTCCTCCTTTGTCAGCTTGCATCCAGTAGCCATAGGTGTTCCAACTGGTTTGGAATCTTCCATCTTGAATATCTTTAGCACTTCCTTGATGTATTTGGACTGAGTGATGTAAATTCTTGCATCTTGTTGAAGAATCTATAGACCAAGAAAGAATTTGATATCCCCAAACATAGACATTTCAAATTCCTTTCTCATCTCATCAGCAAAGGATTTTCATAACAATTCATTTCCTCCAAAAATGATATCATCAACATCAATTTCAGCAATCAGAATATTACCATCGGTATTTTCTTTTAAGTATAGATTGCTATTTTCACTTGTTCTAACAAATTTTATGCTAATGAGATATGAGTGAAGTCTTTCATACCAAGCTCTCGGTGCTTGTTTCAATCCATACAAGGCTTTGTGTATTCTACATACCATGTTTTTCTTGTCTAGATTAACAAACCCTTCTAGTTGTTCAATGTATACCTCTTCTTCTAGTATTCCATTAGGAATGCATATTTGACATCCATTTGGTATACCTTGAATCCTTTAAATGAATCATAAGAAAGTAAGATTCTGACTCCTTCTAGTCTAGAAACAGGTGCAAAGGTTTCACCATAATCAATACCTTCTTCTTGTGCATATCTCTTGCATACTAATATAGCTTTGTTTCTAGCGACTTCTCCATTCTCATTCAGCTTGTTTCTGAATATCCATTTGGTACCAATGAAATTCTTGTCATCTAGTCTTGGTACTAGTGTCCATCTATTGTTCTTCTCAATCTGTTCTATCTCTTCATTCATAGCACTAACCCATTCTTCATTCTCAAGTGCATTGTAAACAATTTTAGGCTTAAAATCACAAAGTAAACATCTGGTGTTAAGTGACTTACTTCTTGTTCTTGTTCCATCCTTCTTGTCTCCTATGATTTGGTCCTGTGGATGATTTCTTCTAACATATTTGGCAAGTTTTGGTTCAGCTCCATGTTCATCATTCTAAATATCTTCTTCACCTTCATTTTCATCTCCATTGTTCGGAACATCATCTTGAGTATTATCCTGATCATCGGTAATTGCAGCCTGATGCTCAGGTGCAATGTTTTGATGCTCAGGAGTGACATACTGTTGCTCAGGTAGAGTGTGAGATTCTATATAAACAAACCTATTGTAGTCTTTTGATTCATTTTTTCTTTCCTTATCATTATTTTTTGCAAATTCATCTATTTTCACATTTTCACTTTCAATGATTTTGTTAGATGACTTGTTAAGACATTTATAAGCCTTGATTTTGGTTGAATACCCTAGCAAGATACCTTCTTCACTTTTGCAGTCAATTTTTCCATTTCTATCATCCTTCAATATATAATATTGACTACCAAAGATTCGGAAGTAACTTACATTAGGTGTATTACTATACCAAAGCTCATATGGTGTCTTCTTTGTGTCCTTCAATGGTGCTCTATTTAGTGTTTAGACAACAATACTGATAGTTTCCCTCCAAAATGTTTGAATGATGATTTTCTCAATCATCAATGTTCTTGCACAATCAACAATTGATCTATTTCTTCTCTCAACAATTCCATTTTGCTGTGGTGTCCTTGGTGCAAAAACTTGTCTCTTAATTCCATGCTCATTGCAATAGTCAGTGAATTCTTCTGAAGTAAATTATCCTCCTCTATCTGACCTTAAGCATTTCAATTTATTTTCACTTTATTTTTCTACCATTGCTTTGTACCATTTAAACATCTTAAATGCTTCTGATTTATCTTTTAAAAACATGACTTTCATCATTCTAGATAAATCATCAACAAAGAAAATGAAATACCTATCTCAATAGTAGCTCTTTTTCCTCATCGGTCCACATAGATCTGTATTGACTAATTCTAGAATTGTAGTAGATGTATGGGTTTTGCTCTTGAAACTAGACTTTGTCATTTTACCTTTTTGAGAATTCTTGCACATAATATGCTCGGGCTTAGTCATCGTCGGTAAGCCTCTGACATTCCTTTTGTTTCTTATTTTTATCATGTTGTCAAAGTTCACATGACACAATCTTTTGTGACACAACCATAAGTCTTTGTTTCTAGCCATCAAACAAGTGGTGTTAGTGTCATCAAGATAGGAAATATTACCTTTTGTCTGCTAACCGGTACCAATTAACCTTCCTGATTCATTGAATATATTTTCCATCTTATTTTCAGATGCTACTCTATGTCCTGAATTGTTTAACTGAGAAACACTTAACAAATTGTAATTCAGTCCTTTAACCGAGTAAGAATTTTCACATTTTATCAGCTTACCTTCAACTAGACAAGGTGTATCATTACCCATTCTTACTGAACCACCATTATAGTATTCAAAAGTCTCAAACTTTTGTTTATCACCAGTCAAATGGTGAGTGCAGCCACTATCTATGATCCAGACATCATTTTTACTAAATTTAGATATGAGTGTAGTTTCTACATACCTTTCTTTATCTTCATCTGAATCATCATTCATGGCTACAAATAACATCTCAATGTCTTCTTCTTCTTTGGTGCCAGTGTCATAAACTCTGCTCTCAGCTAGGTAACAAGATTTCTTCCCTTTGTCCTTGTAGTCTCGGGTATCTCTCTTGTCAGATTGTCGGTTGCTCTGGTATTCTCTATTTTCACCTTTATCAAACTTCTTCTCATAGGGTTTGTCATTTCCTCTGTCATATTTTCATTGGTTCAGACATCTTGCAGCAAAATGTCCAACCTCTTTACAATTGAAACATACAAGTGGTAATTTTCCTTATCACTATCACTACCATTTATAATAGCATGTCTATGACTTTAGTTACTTATCTTTAGAGAAGATTTGAATGCAGATTCTATAGATGGTAAGACACTATTGTCAAAGTTATTCATCTCAAATGAAATTAGTCTACCAATCAAACTATCTAGAGTAACTGTATTGTTTGCAACTGCTCTCATTTCTTGAATAGAAGAAACTCTAATAGCATAAACAGACAATAAGGTTCTTAAGATTTTGCTTACCACTGTCTCCTCTTCAAGTACACCTCCAACTCCTCAGATAGCATTTACTACCTCTTTGATTTTGTAGCTATACTGAGTAATGTTTTCTCCTTCTTTCATCCTTAGGTCATCAAACCTCCCTCTTAGGATTTTTGCCTTTGCTCTGAGTACATTGGCATCTCCTCCATGTATAAGCTTCAACTTATCCCACATTTTCTTTGCAGAGGTGCAGGTTTTGACATCTTCAAACTTAGCATTAGAGAGTGATGATGCAAGTTCTATCATCATGCAGTTATACTCATGCTTTACTCTTAATTGTTCAAGAGTATGAGGTCATGTAGGCAACACATATTCAGTATCTAAGTATTGTACAATATAATTTCCAATATCTGATAGGTGGAGTCTTATTCTTCTTTTCCATGATGCAAAGTTTTCTTTATTCAACTTGGACACATCTCATCTATTCATCTCATGATCTTTTGCTTGAGTTGTTAAACTCCTTTTTTAAGTACACAAGCTCTGATACCAATTTTTAGTAATAACTGAGATGGGGGCTGAATCAGTGGCCTCAAAAATATTCCAATAATCAACCCTTAAAACTTAGTACCACAAAATTATACCTCTAGTTATCTTCAGTCCTATAAGATGAATGCCTCCAAATTCTTATATCAAATTACTACTCCTTGGAATGCTTTGTAAAACCTTCTACTATAGATTTACCGATTAGCAGTCTGTTAATTTATCAAAATACATTAAATTATATAGTGTATACTGATCAATTTAATTAAGTTAAGTGTAATGAAAAACACTAAAGTAATGACTCATAAACACATTGACACATGAATTTTTAGCGTGGAAACCCTGTTAAGGGAAAAACCACTTGGGACTGCTAACCCAAAATTTTCACTCTTCTAAAGTGAGCTCGGTGAAGAGCCAACCCTATTAAAGTTTACAAACACACTGTTAGGTGTGACCTTGTTAGAGGATTTAAAAGTTTAGTCTATCACTTGATATCGGGCATCTCTATGCTACCATCCTTGATCAAACACTCACTTGGCCCGTCAATAGATATCTGGAATCTCATGCTATCTTCATGATAAAAAATTTTGATACTCCATTGGATGTATGTCAATATAGAAAGGATCTTTAAATTCTGCTCAGTTAAGAGAATTTCTCAATCAATGGTTAAACTAAAATAGTATGATCTATTCACATATACAACTATACTTGCATATTTTCAGATCTATTTTAATCTCACAAACTATTCTGATCAATATAATTGGATTTATATATTTTCTCCACTTTGATTCTGCTTGGTGATGTTGTGCTTTATTGCTCAATATCTGCAGAATTATTTATCTCTTTCCTTATCTTGTTGATCAACACTGTATGAAGTTTCTCTTCATCAGTTTCTCTTTAGCGTCCTCTTGTTCATTCCTTCACCCTCACCAATTCCTAATGAATTGAGTTGTCTCTTAAATAGACATGATATCATTGTTGTTAGGTTCTTTATTTTCTTGATCTTGGCATGATCCATAATTCTTACCAATTAGATTTAAAGCAAAACTCTTGTTTTATCTCACTGAGATCTTCTTGCCAACTAGACAAATCATCTTTAAATCAATCACTTATCTCTGGCTTCATCTTGTCGATGAGAACAATGATAACTACCAGTTAACTCTGTATTTAGCTCTGCCAGCTAGATATTTTTTCATTTGTGAACTCAAGTTAATTTTAGTTTCACTCTCTGATAGTGTCGATCAACACTCCAATTCTCCTCAGGCTTCTCCATCGGTTTACACTGTTTCTGACCGTCGGGTTTCCTTGTGATTCTGCTTGTCGGTAATGGTCATTAGTTTTCTTACTCGGGCATCACTGTGACTTGGCTATCAGTGATCTCTATCCATTAGGTTCCACTGACCATTAGTGTTTGTAGTCATAATGTAAATGCTTGCCTTTTATGCATTACATAAAGCATAATCTTTATCTCTTTGATCCTCTGAATTCTTTGACACTTTGATTATAACCAATTAGATTATATCAAGTTGACATCAATGCCAATACAATCCATTAACTGATTTAATGTCTTGCATTATCCTTCTGCATTTTGGTTATCAAATTTAACATCTTCAAACATTCAATCAGTTACATGTCATCACATATTAGACCACATAGACTGCATATAACCATAAAACATCTCATAAAGTGAGTCAAAATATAAAGATGAAATATATAGAAGTAAGTTGCATGTCATATAGAATCATATCATAAAGAAGCATCTCATATATCATATATCTAAGTGCAAGAGACAGTCGCAAGTCTGACATAAAGGTGATCAACACAATGTCTATAAATATCAGTACATCATCAATACAAAATCAGTACAACATCAGTATAGAATCAATACCAAATGGTACAAAAAGGTACATAGTGATACAATTCTATAAAAGTCAAGAGCGTACAAGGGGGTGGCATCTTAGATCCTGTCCTCCACTGCTACAAAGGAGGTGCCACACCACTACTCTACGATCGTTGTTCTCTATTGGATTTTTGAGATGCACTGCAACTAGGAACACACTAAGTAAAAGGAACCTCATCCTCATAGAGTCGTTGCCAGTACTCAATCTTCTTCTAAGCCTCATGACCTGATCTCCAAAGCTGATCATGAGCATCCCTCAAAGATAGATCATGTACACCATCCAAGTAATCTCTAACATCTGCACAAGCCTATCTCTCCCTAATCTCAGTTGTTTTTACCCTTCTCTCTATTGTTGTGACCCTCTCCTCCGTTGCTGCCAATCTGTGCCTAAGATCTTAAATTTCCTGAGACATACACTAGAGCTCAGTGGGATCCTCCTATTAGGATTAAGTAATACTGACAGGGGGGTGAATCAATATTAAAAAACTTTAAACATGAAATTATTAAATTCCAACTTAACCATATAATTATTGAAATGAAAAGAACAGAAGCACATAATGTAATCACCTAAAAATGGTCATCTAAACCCTAGACCCCCAATCTCAGCAATTAATCAAGAAACCCTAATCTTGATTACCCTAAGTCCTAAATCAACCAGGCAATTATCAAATTTGAACTGATCTGACCTAAACCCTAGGTCCTAATCGATCATCTTACTTGATTAATTAATTAATTCCTAAAATCACATTACATTGGCAAATAAACTTTATACTATTATTTAATTGATATTCTGATATATTAATTAAATAAAAATTACAAAATTGTTAATTAAATCAAAAAAGGAATTAAATTAATTATAAAAACATAAATGTACATCCAAAATCAATTAATTTATTAAAAATGCATATGACATCATCGAATTCAGTTAACTAATTTATCATTTTGGAAACAATCCAATTCCACTCAGTTAACTGATTCTCCATTGTTTATCATTTTGGAAACATTTCAGTTACCTAAAAACTAAATATGGAAGTTTCCAAAACAACTGATTAGTTAGTTTAGTCAACTGACTCTCCCGACCAATCGAACCACTTGCACATTGATTATGCTTCTTCAATCGAATCTGAGCCACTCTTTTTGTTCAATCTCGATCGTCGATTCGAGAGAGATTTCTATAAAAGATAAACTCTTTTCCTTCACAAAGGATCCTAATTTTGATTAAGGTTATTATACTGCATTTTTATCTTAGCTTTCTTGCATGTTTTAGCTTTCATTTATCTAATATTGTTGTTTACTTTTATTCAAGCATGCAAACATAAATTTAGAGCACACTTTCAATTTGGGTTTAAAATTGAATATCTCACATTTCAATTGGTGTTCTAAAAGTGAATTCTAACTAGCTTGGATTAACAGAAATTTGCATTTGCATTTGCATTTAGATTAATTAGTAGTTTACTCTCAGCATATAGCTTTTTAAATCCTTCGTTTAGGTCTTCGGTGCAGTCACTGAGCTTGCAATGACCTGAGAGAAAGCTCATACTCCTGCCTTCTAGAAGGCAACAGGTTGATTCTTTCAAACATATAGGATGAATTAATCAATATTCATTTCTATGTGCAACTGAAGTACAATGACTATGTTGAAGTGTATGGCTAAATCAAAGGCCCACATTTAGCTATCACATTTTTGGCGCCCACTATGGGGCAGAAAAAAAAATCAATTTCTACCCTCATACTCTATATTTTTATCAATTCTATTTTACGTCATTTTATACATTCATTTTGAGCTGAATCTGAGCCCACCATTGCGTCCAAGTCATCATTTCGGTTTGAAACGACTATAAACACGCCTATGCTCACTCAAAATTGAATCTGTGGCAAAAACATTTGTAAACAGAGGCCGTACGACCTTCTGCATGTATATCGAGGAAAAATTTCACGTCATATTGAGGCAAAATATTTTTTCTTTAATAAAAGGGTTTTTTTTCAACTCCCACAGCTGATAAAACTTTGCAATCCATCACTCACTTGGCCTAAGCAACTTCACAATCCATCACTCACTCGGCCTAAGCAACACAAGATTTTACATTGGTAAGAAATGCAAGATTTTACATTGGTTTAACATCATGCAATCAAATTAGAGCGATGCCAAATCGAGCTCCCATGCTTCTTTATTTATTGTGTGGTATCAATGTGTTTTATTAAAACCAAGATCTTTTCTTATTTCTGGTCAATGTGGGATTAAAAACCCCACATAGACCACTCCCTCAAACCCTTGCCCACTTCTCCCTCCACCACGCCTCCCTTCCTCTCCACTACACTATAACACAACTCCATTTCTGCCACTCCCAGCCACTTTCACCCACCACCATCTCTCCTCTCACCCAAACCCTACCACTCTAGCCCTCCCGCTCCCCCTCTGCATATCCCACAACTGTATAGCCTTACACCCTCCGCCCACCTCCTCGCCACCATTTCTCCACTCTCCACTCTCCCCACCTACTCTCTCTAGCTCTCCCTGCCTGTACTTCACTCCCTCTTCCCCGTCGCTAAACTCCCGCCTCCATCCCTTCCTCTCCACCTCTGCTTCTCACCCTCCCATCCGCAGCTCCCCCCGCACTGCAACTTCTTGCAAACCCTCCCCCACCTCCTGTTTCCTCCTCCTCCCTGTTGCCTCCCCTCCTCCTACAATAGTCAACATTCCTCGCAATAGTGAACATTCCTCGAGTCCATCAGACCCTGATGAGGAAGAGATTGATGAATGTCTCCAGGATAAGAGGTTTGTAAAACTCATGAAAACAATCCTAAATCAGGATAAGGAACAATACTTCCTCAACCTAGCAGAGAAAGGCTCTCAACTTCCACCTCACTTCAAAGCTGAGGATATCATTGCTAGAGAAGAAGAGACACCTATGATGCTCATAACTAAAAAAATGCAAGCTATACAAATGGAATTACAAAAACTCCAAAAGGAAAAAGAAACGCCCAACACAAGGTTTTCTTTAAACACAATCTATCCTTTTCCTTTTGACAAAGATTTATACTTGCCTCTGTTCCCATGCGGGGTTGAAATTCTACGACCTGATAAGTACAATGGTCACTCTAATCTACAAGATCACATCTGAGAATTCTGTGCTCTTTGTACAGGATTTATGCATGATGAGACATATCTTATGCGTCTCTTTCCTTAGAGTTTGAGTGGCCAAGCTATGGAGTGGTTCTCAAAGTTACCCACTGGTATAAAAAATTTTGATGAGCTAATGAATCTGTTCTTGCAACAATACTCTTACAATATCCAACATCCTATGATGATGATTGATTTATGTAACTGTTATCCTAATTTACAGCATGCATCAAAATAACCACAAATAGGGAAAAATTACATTTTTAGAAGAGTCCCATTAATACTATCCTTCAGATATTATTAATCAACATTTTATCATTACTTTCATTTTCAGAAATTATTATTTGTACTCTAAGAGTTGATCACATTCCAGAATTTCTAAATTATAATTGATCGATTACATTGTGCATTCAAACTGAATGTATTGTACAAGTTTTGTTTCATCTTTCTTTTCATGTCAAAGTAATAGTACATTGCAGAATAGAAGGCATAATTGAAATTATGGAGTAGGGGTCCCATGCATTGCCTTGTGGTTGGTTGCTTGATGGTTGCATATCAAGTCCTAGGTCTCCACAGTCCATATCTTCATCTGCATTTAGGTCTTTTAGGGTTCAACTGCATCATGAGAGAAAGTGGGGTGTTAGATCTAGTTGGATCTAAGCAATACATGGAACACAAATAGCATACAATTAGTTCTTCTAAGACTGCATATCAATCTGATGAAATCAATGTAACAAGAAAACATTCATCCATAATATCTGGAAAATAGTATTAAAGGGACTTGTTTTAAACATGAAACCTTTTTCTATTTATGATCACTTTGTTGAATGTTATTCTTTTATCTGAATAAAGGGGATTTGACATTTCCATCTGAGAAACTTTGATCAACCTGTTAGGACAGTAAATACAAATGAATCCACCAACATTCATAAATGAGTGTCATCTTGGATGACACTCACCTGCAAACATTAATGTATTTATTATATATGTTGTCCTGAAAAATTGAGCAATGTTTTGTGTGCAAGTGGGCAAGTATGTATAACTGAATGCAGGAAACAAAAGAAAATAATGCAATGGATGTCACGAGCCCGTGCTTGAACTTCACATAAGGCATTACATGCAAAAAGATGGTTTACATTTCAGGATGTTATTTCCCACATATTGAATGCAAAAGAAGATGAAAATGCATGAAAGAATTCAAAAGATGCTATAGGAGGCACATGAGAAAAGAAAGATTTTTAATGAACTAGAGAAATACATAATTGAAAGAATCTAAAAGTTCACTATCTTCATGCAAATAAAGGAGATTGAGAAATGTTGTTACAGTAAGTGCCTCTTCTTGCTTTCAGACAACTGTTAAAAGTTCATTTTGGAGATCAAAATTGAAAACCGCATGCATAGAGATTGTGCATATACTCTATAAAGTGAAAAGATGTTGTTATGTTTGTTTTAAACAACTAAATTTGCAAAGAAAATTATGCATAACAAGAAATGTGAAATTTACAAGTGAAAACAATGATCAACAATCTCAATATCAACATGGGGTTACATTCATAATGGTGAAACACACACAGAAGAAAAACATGATGGACAAAATATCATAGAATATCCAGGAGGTTCATCAGATGGTGTCATATTTAATGGTTCTGAAAGAATGCAATTTCATACCTTCAGAAAAAGTTTCAAGAGAGTATCTTTATGCAGATTTTTTAAACAAATACATCTCATACTGATGTTTTAAGAAAAGATGTTCATTCATGATAATAGTGCAGGGTATGCAATCTTGATAAAAGAAATATACATACAAATTAGGGTTTCCTATTTTGAGTAAAACCCATGGGAGTCATGAGCCCGTGCTCGAACCCCATGGGTTTTCTTTCTCATATACATCTCAAAAGGAGGACAGTGTATTTTTTGCATTGAAGAAAGCAACATTTTCAACATATTGTGTTTCCATTCTAAAAAATGCTCATACTATTATTAGTAAAAATGTGAACTGAATGTGTATTTTTTAACATTATAAAACATATTGGAAAGGAAATATCTTGTGTAAGTTGTTTCAAACAGTGGATGTTCGGCTCGAACAAGGAAGCATCTTTTTATGCTTACTACATGTTTTGTTCAAAGATAGAAAGAGGAGTATTTTTTTTAAAAAAGAGAGCATATTACAGTCATGAAACCCGTGTTTCACTATAAATCTAGACAAGCATCAAGATAAATAGTAAATGCATCTTCAAAAGCCATGTGGGTATTACAAATGATAGCATGGACAACAGTCGACAACAAAGTTCAACATTAAGTAGTGTTGTAATGATGGGCTCGATAGCAAACAAAGACCAGTTCAACAGCTATGTGAGTGTTTGACTACAGTCGACATCAAGCAAAGCCTAAACATTAAGTAGTGATTACATTATTATCGGCTACAATAGTGCATTCTTATTTTACATTTGGAAAAAGAAGTGAGCAAAATAATAATGATCACTTATCTGTGGAGTGGTGTCGAGATGGATTCAAAGAACAAATAGTAGAAGCTACGGTGTTTCTCCCAGCTCCATATTACACTGCGAACTCGGGATGAGTCTGAAACTGTGGAAGAGACATCCCCAGTTCAAAGCCGAGTTTCATGGTAGCTCAACACCTCAACCATAGTTTGAGATCACTCCCAGACTTGTAGTGGTAGTTCAACCAAACATTAACTCCAAAACCTGAGTTACACGCAAGTTTGTAGCACCATTTATATTGGCTTAAAGACACTACACCACCAAGTTGTTCCAACATTCAAGAAAATAGAAGATAACTCATTGTTAAAACCCGAGTTTGAGAAAAGAAAGGACTGTAGAACTCCAGCAGTATTGAAGAGAAAGTCAAGAAAAGATGCCATGTATTATGGTGAATCAAAAAGTACATCTTTTCTTCCTCATAAAGCTCATGAATCTGGAGCTTCTCCATAGAATGGAGGCAGATACGTTGCAGAAGATCATGGTTTCCAAATTCAACATGGTGGCACCACAAAAGAAAAACCCTAAGATACAAATGAAACCGATGAACAAAATGCATTGTGTTTTACCCAAATTTGAAGTCCACTGTCAGATGGAGTAAATGCAGTTACAATCCCCAGTGCATCTACATTCCCTCCACATTGCCACAATGGTACCTTTTGGTGCCATGAAGTATAAAACTATCTTTTCAAAAGAAAGTGGTCATGTCGATGGTGGACTGTGATCAAGCAACAAGCTGTAGTTACACTAAGTGCTCGAGTATGGTGTCGACAGAGTTAGAGATTTTGTGTAATCGGGTTATGTTAGGATTAGGGTTGCAATATTTGCATTGGGAGGTCATGTATTCGAGTTTGTGCTTTTGAGAGATTTAATAAAGTTGATAAAATATGTAATAAGATATATTTTTATTTATCAACTTTATAGGGGCTAAAACTTAGGGTTTGATTTAGGGTACTAATTTGGCCCTATAGTTTAGGAGGTTTAATCTTGTGAAGGGATTTTTGGGGGGGAAATATTTTTGAAAATAAGCCATGTTGGCTATATAGTGGATTTTTTGCTTCATAGTTGGGGGGTCAAATTGTGAAGAGAAGAGCTTTAGTGAATTTCTTATTCCTATAAGCTATCTGTTTATGCATTTGTAACCACTATTAGTTCATGCTTTTGATTTTGATTTTGTGCAAGGGGATTTTTATGTTCCTTGTTACTATTTTGAGATCCATTCATGTAACTGCATATAGATTTTGAGAAGAATACAGTTGACCCATTTTTCATATATCTTTCTAATCATTTGTCTAAATCCTATTCAATTTTCTACAATTCAAGTGTAATACATCTATAGTATGGATTAGTGGATTGTATCCTTTCCCTATTCTAGATTACAGATTATAAAGCCTTTTGAAGAACATGCATGTTGTTGATAGTAGTTTTTGCTATTTATGGTTAAACCCTAATAGTTACCTTCTAATTAGCCTATGTATTGGATAGTGAGTGATATTGCAGAGATCATTAGGGTATGTTAAATAAGTGTTAGTTTAAAGCTTTGAGAGATCTAAATCTATTTGGTGTATCACCTTTTCAAAAAAAATTTCATGCAATTTTAGTTAGAGTTTCTCCCTTTCCTTTTTTCAAAATTAGGATAAGATAGTACAAAATTGATACCCAAATTCAATAGGAACTGGCCTAGAATCTGGAGACTCTTTCTCATCCATAGTTTACCCACAGCTAGAGGAAGTTTCCATTGTCAGATAGAATTATCATGAAGCCTTAATGCCTGATTTAGGGTGACAATTCTAAGCCTGAACAGTAACATGAAGCAAAACACAAGAGAACCCTTTCTGACCTTTCTTCAGCAATGGAGAAAGATGTTTTCTAGATATCCATGACTTGTGCCTGAATCTGAAAAGATGGATATTTTTGCTAGCATTCTGATTCCAGAATAAACTACCCTCTTCAGATGCAATGTCCACCCTCTTTCAAGAAAATGGTGGAAAACACAATGAAAATAGAAGATGTGCTTGTTAAAAAGGGTGACATTACCCTCTACAAAGAAATTTTTTTTGGTTCTAGTTCCAAAGACAAATCTAAATATTGGAACAAAAATAAGCATGTGGTAAATGATGGAGTAGTCAATTACTCTACTCCCCAGTCAAAACCAACAGTCTTCAATTTGACAAGTGGCTCCAAGGCCCTAAAAACTGTTGAAAATACCACTAAATCCTCATCTTCTAAAGGGACCAGCGGTTTGTTGAAAGACAAACCATGGATTAAACATAAACGAGACTTTGACTCTTTAGGTGAGTCCTATGAATCTGCACTTAAAACTCTACTGGAAAACAAGCTGATCACGTTGCCAGATAACTCCAAACCATATGTTCCAGAAATCAAACCTAAATGGTGGAGAGACAATGATTTCTGTCAATTCCATAGAAACAAGGGATAGACGATAGAAAATTGCATGAGGCTCAAACATGAGATCCAAGATCTCATTGATAATGAAATAATTGTAGTTGATAATCACAACAATAATGTTGATCATAAGGCATTCAAAGATCCTTTCTCGGAACATCACAAAGGAGAAACTTCTTAGAAAGGCACTCAAATCAATCACACTTATTCTAATGATGACTACAACATCATCAACATGCTTGAGCCGTCTCATTATGAATATTGCAATGTCATCATCATCAAGCAAAAAGAGAAAGAGTCTTGATCGGCCAACGCAGTGACTCGAGCGCAAGAAAAGGTCACCCTAGGGGGTTCTAGATCTTCCAACCCTTCATCATCTTCCAATAAACCATCAGTATCCAAATCCTAGGTACCTCTTAGAAAACAAACCACTATGGGTACCCCTAAAGTCTCACAGTCCAAACAACTGACTTCATCCAATACTGTGGACTATAGCGTCGTCGAGGAATTGCAGAGAACCTCTACCAAAATTTCAATCTTTGAATTTCTCAAACTCTCTCCATCTCACAAAGAGGTCCTGGATAAAGCGCTATCAACTACCAATTTCCCTAAGGACCTTGATCTAGATTAGTTTCAATCCATGGTGGGTCACTTGACCTTGCCACATTACCTATCATTCTCAAAAGAAGATGACAACTCTTTAATTCATCCACACAATCTCCCCTTGCATGTCGAAGTCTTGATCCATAAACACCGCGTCAGATGGGTCTTGATAGATGGAGGCGCAGGGTTGAATATATGCACATACAAGTTAATCGAGAAACTAGGCTTTTCAGAGAATGTCATTGATCCCAAAAACAAAATCACTATCAAGGTGTATGACGAACAAGAAAGATCTTCTAAAGGTATCGTAACTTTACCAATCCAAATAGGTCCTGTTGAGTGGGATGTTACCTTCCAAGTTCTGGATCTCCCACTAGCATACAATACTCTATTGGGAAGACCTTGGATCCATGAGATGTAGGCAGTGCCATCAACATTCCATCAATGCATCAAATTCTCATTCAATGGTGTAGAAGTCACTGTTCCTACAGACACTAGTTATGCCTGTAACGCATTAAGACAAGCAGCAGATACCCTTGTCCCACACAATAGTGAGGCATCCAACTCTGAATCAGCTACAAATTTACTGAAGGATATGGAAAAGAAAATCAAGATAAGGGACACAGGTATGGGTGGATACACAGTGGAACCTGTACTATCACTCACATCTCTTCCCAGATCACCTAGGTCTTATGGAAAACCTTCAGAAGAGATGAAACCAACAGCACCCCAAGAAAGCTATGATGAGACATTTGTTAAAGACAACACACCATTAGAAGATGAACAGGAGGAAAGAGTTGTTCTGGCTTGGTTATATAAGGAACCCGAAGATAATGAAGTCGAACAACGTGTAATACCCCTAGAAAAATTTGGTGTGGGGTATAAGGTGGCTTGTAAAATGGGTTATTCAGGTAAAGGACCCATTGGACCTAATCAAAATGGACTTAAAGAACCTATCTCTGCTGACTACAGATGACCTAGAGACACAAGTAGTCTAGGGTTCTTATCCAAGAAAGAAAAAAGAGCGAAGTATCGCTTAGATAAGGGAAAGGGACATCGGGTTCTGGAAGAACAAAACACAATAGTAGAAAGCACTGACATACCCACTAGAAACTAGGCTGATTCAGATGATTCAGATGTAGAGGATGTGTATCCTTCTCCCATTCCTCCCAACATTTTGGCTCTTCTATTTGACGAAGATACACCACAGGTCAACGCTACTGAAGAGCGTATTCTAGAGGATTCACTGATAACTTCTGATCAGTTAGAAACTACTGAATCTAAACAAGATCTGAAATTTATATTTCTGGAAAGTTATTTGAGTTAGCTTTCATTTTCCATTGGTTTGAATTAATTTTGTTGGGATTTGCAAAAGTTGTGGTCATTTTAGTGCAGACTAGTCAGAACCTGATTTTCTAGAAATCTGATTGATGTTTTTATTGTCGCGTGCACATATGACATGATACAGATCCTAAAGTTTAATTTCTGGAAATTTATTTGAGTTATCTTTCATTTTCTATTGGTTTGAATTAATTTTGTTTGGATTTGCAAAAGTTATGGTCATTTTAGTGGAGACTATTGAACCTGATTTTTATAAAATCTGACTGATGTTTTTATTGGTACGTGCACATATGACATGATACAGATCCAAAATTTATATTTCTAGAAATTTATTTCAGTTAGCTTTCATTTTCCATTGGTTTGAATTAATTTTGTTTGGATTTGTAAAAGTTATGGTCATTTAAGTGCAGACTGGTCAGAACCTGATTTTTATGAAATTTGACTGATATTTTTTTGGTACATGCACATATGACATAATATAGATCCAAAATTTATATTTCTGGAAAGGTATTTTAGTTAGCTTTCATTTTCCATTGTTTTTAATTAATTTCATTGGGATTTGCAAAAGTTATGATTGGTTTAGTGCAGACTGGTTAGAACTTGATTTTTATGACTAGTTTTTTTTTCGATTGTCAAATGATATATTATCTTTGACTAACCTGCTTTTCTAACACGTGGGATTGACAAGCTGTGTTTTTTTTAAATTTTAATAACAGTGGGTTGCATGTGCAAGAATAGGTAAGGTTTTCATTACAGTGGTTTGCAGGACGCTAACAAAGAAGAATAAAATGAAAACTACTCATGAATTGGTTTTGCATGTTGCCTTTGATCGATAGAACACAAAACATTGTTCTTGCATCTTGTTTTTGATTTCTTAAAATAGGAACCCACATGCAAGACTTCTTAAAATGAACTTTTTTTGATGTTTTAGGAATGACAATGATGTTAGGAAACTATGCTCTCGCCCTTTTGGGATGATCATAAATCCAAAAACATTATTGTCATTTTCTTATTCTTCTTGAAGTGTCTTTTAGTTTTGTAAACCCAAGGAATTACATGGACGTATCCTCTCCCCTCACCTTTGTGGATCTTGGGTGAAAGAAAAATCCATACAAATCCTTTAGCGTGGCTGCCTCTCAAGTGCTTTAACAGAGCCGGTGACAGTGGATTTCCCAACCGGTAATAGGCTAAAGCCAAGCCCTTCCAAACCGGTATACAAAAAATGTCATTGTGATTAGTCTCATAGTGGACAGGTGTGAATTCATTGTGGCAACCAAAATATCCTCTAGTACCCTAGTGGTGTGTTAAAGTCCCTACATTGTTAAGGTGAAAATGTAATACCCATCCATGTTTCACTTTTTAGTTTAGGATGCCGTACTCTTTAGGCATTGGTTTCAGTTGTTTGGCCGAATTCTTTTAGGCCACATTTCATGTGAGCTGATATTATTTCATTTGATGATGATACTTGTTTATGATGTTATGATTTTACCTTATGCATAGATAGATGTGATGATGTTATCTTGTTGATTATTATTTTTTGATTTCAGTTTATGATATACTTACCCCATACTCGCATGTGTATGGTTGTCTTATATGTGAATGTACTTGTTGATGTGTTGTTGTGGTAGAGGACGGAGACGTAGTTACTTGCTTTGACGAGATCCACACATTCAAACGATCCCTATCATTGATTGCGATATTATATTATGCATGTACATGTGTGTTCTTTTGATGACATGATTGCAGGTACAGGGCATTGTCTTCCCTGAATTGGCAGGAGTGAGCGTGCCCATAAATATTCATCTCAATGGTAAAGAGGGGAGGTAACATACAGATCCAAAACCCTAACCTAAGCCTAA
>MU217836.1:632767-648151 GCA_018584345.1 Thuja plicata | reverse complement strand
CCCTGTGAGGTATCTGACATAGTTAGTGGGCCTTGTCAGTATGAGAGGACATTAGCTCTGTGTATGGTCACTTGGGTGCCAAAATCCGTTGTGATTATCTGGGCTGAACTTAAGGGTAGACCTACATGATGAAACCTTCCTTTACACATGCTAGATTTCCTACATTGTCAGTTGCCTCTGGATTAGTGAGTCTTACCTTTTATGATGATTAGTACACCGAATTAGAGAGCTATCAGGATCCCTTGCTTAGTGGTTATGCCTTGTTGGTTTTGGATATCCGATTGGGATCTATTGTTATCTCCTCAGCACGGTGGGGTGGACCTCTGTGGTTCCACATGGACGGGTGGTAGTGATTCTTTATCCATTGAGATTCGACGTCCTTGTACTAGGTTCTTGATGGTTCTTTGTGGATGAGCTCTTTATGTTCCTTCATCATTTATTATGTAATTTGATTATTGTATATCTTGTATTAGTGTATCGCGTGTGATACCTAATCTAGAAATTGTAATAGTAAGTAGTTTAGTGTGATTACCACATACCCTACGACATGTGCAGTGGATGTGAGTTTATAGTAGATTTATGGTTATCCATGAGATTAGTAATTATGGTTATGTAATTTGTACTTGTTATGTTTAATTAGATGGAATCTTTTGTTATAATGTCAGTTGTGTTTTGCTTTAAGTAATTCAATGTCATGGGACCCTTGAGTCGTGTAATCTATGTGTGTAAGACATGTGTATAAATGGTAATCGCTTCCACATGGTTGTATGTTTCTTTATGTTAACTTTAAAAAAAAATTATTCAGCGCACATAGTGACATGTTCTAGGTTAATCTCTCTTGGGTTCCCTGGTAGGGCGTTATAGAAAACCTTACTTTGAAAGGATTGGGAGAGCCCCCTTAATTGGGAAAATGACTTGATCACAACCACCTAAACGGATGTCCTTGCTAAAAAATTTGTTCTAGTATCCAAAATCCCTCTATCTGTTGGCGCGGAAGGTCAGAGATCGACTCAGACGTCCCACATTTTCACAGCTCTTAGTAGAGACAATGGTCCCTTGGGAAGTGATTACCCTTGGGATTCAAAGCTTGGTGTGCTTGAGAAGTGAGTGCACTGTAAGGAGGAGCCCGTGCCTCCAAGCTTCTAAGTTGTCCGCTATGAGTAGGTGTGGCTAAACTTTGGTTCAAGTGGGAATTCAACAGATATTGCCCTGGCTGTCCTAGGATTGTGGTGTGTCTATTATTTTATTTTTACAACAAACAATCTCCATGATGTGTCTTGCATGAGTGTTCACAGAAACAACAATAACTACAACAATCAAACAATCTGTAAAATTGTACACTTTGGATATTTGTCTATCTTGTCTCATCTGAAACTTCAATGATCTTGTCAAAACTCTATCTATTTTTTTTTCAAAAACTTGTCAAAACTTTGTCTTCCATCAGTCTATGCTACTAAATTCAGTCTATTCTAAAATTTGCGCTGTCATAAAGCTTCTGCTAGTTCACATGCAACTACAATCTGTTGTTAGTCCAACCTATCACTGTCTTGAAATCTGGTGTCACTATGATTATCCAATTGACTGAGTCCTTTGTTCAATCTTATCAGCTTTTTTCTACACTGTCCTTGTTCTGAGTTGTCAGAGAAGGTTCATCAACCTTGACTCAAGATCGGAGTCTTTTGCTATCTCCTTCTCAGTTGGATGTTTATCTCTTGGTCTCTTTGGTCTTGGACTTGGATAAAACTTTAGGTGTCATCATAGTGTCGGTCAAGCGAATCAACTTGTTTATGTCTATGCAAACTAGAAGTCATATTAAGGAACTCTGGAAATCTATCAACTTGCTATCCAATTTTGTATTCTGATGTGAAGGTTATGTCCAAATTTTCACACATCTATGTTCTCATCAACATCATCACTACTAGTCTGTCTTTGATTGCAATCTGTTGCCAGTCTGATTTGTTGCTATCTTGAAATCTGATTTCATTGTACTATTCCAATTGATTTGTTATCTTATCATCTTTATCTATGTTGTCCTTATCCTGAGTTGTGAGAGCAGGTTCGTTAACCTTGACTCAAGATCGGAGTCATTGCTTCTCTCTCAGTTGGACTTTATCTCCTATGTCCTTTGGTCTTGGACTTATCAGCACATTAGATATCACTTCAGCACCTTTCAGTCAATCAACTGATTCTTCATGCCTCCTCTTCAATCTTATAAGAAAGCGCATCAACCCAATATTACAATGTCTAAAAGAAAATGGGTTAAACCTTATGGTCCTAATAATGTGCAAGAAGAGATTCTTATGGTAGCTTTATTGAAACAACTTCAAATTATGCAATCTAAAATCCAAGAATTAAAGGGGGAAAAGGATACACAATCCAACAAATCCTCATCAAGATCAATATATCCTTTTCTATTTGACCATTATCAAGCGAGTGGCTCTAAATCCCTAAAAGTTGTTGAAAACACCACAAAGTCTTCCTCCAAAGGGATTAGTAACATCATGAAAGAATAGCCTTGGGTTAAATGCACAAGAGACTTCACTCCTTTGGGGAAATCTTATGAATCTGCATTAGAAGAACTTCTTGATAATGATCTCATCACATTAACCCAAGCCACATCATGTGCACGAAGATTCTTGAGTAACTATTGTGCATATCATCAACCTAATGAGCATAAAACTTCATCTTGCATGGAGTTGAAACATAAAATCCAAGATCTCATACATGATGGCATAATCAAAGTTGAAAATCCTAATGATTCATCTAATCTCAAGCATGATCAATATCAAGAATCCATGTCTAGCAATGGTTTGCATATCACATCTCCTTCTGTCATTCCTCCATCTCCTAAAGCTTCAAGACTAGCCACACCATCTTCATCAAGAAATGAGCATAATGACGACCATGTCTACCCTCAGGGACTACCTCTAAAAGAGATCCAAGCTAATCAACACACATCTTCAAGTCTTTCTCAGGCTTCACTAATCATAGACCCAAAGCGTCCATGTTCTTCAATGCTTATCATGCCTATTACAAATTATTGTCCATCAACGTGTCAAGAATCCTTCATACAGACCAACACTCCTACCTTGTCCTTAGAAGTGGCTCCATGTCAAGAGGGCAATCCAAAGTGTGAAGAGACAAATATCTGTAATGATCAAGATCAAGACACTATCCATGTTTATCCAATGGTTGACCAAAGTCACATATCTCAAGAGTCCCAAGATGATTTTATCATCCCCTTCCATTTCTTCCAAGAACATATCCCTCCATCTCCCAAGCAAGATCAAGATGTCATTTCCACCATCTCTAATGGGCCTATTGAAAATCAAGAGAAAGGTACCCTTTGTACACCATCTAAAGATTCTTGTCAAGATCAGAGCATCCCATCATTCCCTTGTCATATTCTTCCATATGAAGAAACCATCATTCCTCTGAATCCCTTGTAGAATACTAAATCCACTCAAGCTTCAGTTGCTCCTGTCCAAGCTACTCATGAGCCTACATGTATAAATATGACTCCTAATGATGAGATCATTGGCAATGCATCTCACTCTAAAGATGTTGATATCCCTTCCACACCTTATATCCCTCCATTCAAATGTAAGAATCATCCTTAACTACCCTCCAAGCCCATTATTGGTCCCTATATCCCAAAACTAAAATTTTCAAACCTTCCATCTATATTGGGTCCTTATATCCCTCCATCCACCATGCCTATAACTACTAGCTTGTCATCCACTTACCCTATCCCCTATCAATATCAACAAAGACATGCATCCTTGAACTCTCCCTATCAACCAATCCATATGAACTAGTCATATCAGTCCTATTCATGCACATTCCCCAAGTCTTTTGGAAGCAATTTGGATGTGCAACGAAGAAATCAAAAATTCAAGAATCCACTTACATATGAAGATCACTATGTCCCATCTAATCGACATGTGACTACAAAGAGACCGCAAAGGTCCACTAGAATATTATCAAAAAAAATATGGGTTCCTAAATCCATCATGGAAGAATTGCATTCTAAGTCCAAGCAAAGAATAACAGCAAAGAAAATATGGGTTCCTAAATCCATCATGGAAGAATTGCGTTCTAAATCTGGGAAAAGAAAAAAATCAAAGAAAATATGGGTTCCTAAATCCATCATGGAAGAATTGCGTTCTAAGTCCAAGCAAAGAACAATATCAAAGAAAATATGGGTTCCTAAATCCATCATGGAATAATTGCATTCTAAATCATCCAAAAACAAAATAAAATCAAAAGTTATGTGGATTCCCAAGTCTCTCTTAAAAGGCTTGAACAAAAAGGAAAAGTTGGAGTTGGTATCCAAGCTTCCAAAGTCTTCCACTTCATCTCCATCTAAATGTCTCCCATCTTCTAACTCTATTTTGGGTCCTCATGTCCCAAAATCCATTACCTTGAATACTTCATCCATCTTGGGTCCTCGTATACCAAGATCCATATCCACTCATACATCAAAGCCTCAAACTATTCCATCCACTTTTCCTCCATTTGTCCACTACCCTTCAAGGGGTGTGTCAATGTTGATCTTATCACCATACCCTATCCAATATCCTACACCTACCTCTTACCCATCCATCCCATATGCTTCAATTCCTCTTATCCAATCCATCACATAAATCCTTGGCTACTATCTTCCTTATCCTCCATATCATTCTTCTCTACCATCACCCTGTCAGCATCTTTGAGCATACTTTTAGTGGCCTTGGCCTATCATAGCATATCTTTCAATGGAGCACTGTCTAAAGAGAAAGAAGCTTAAGTTCCTCCATACAATAAAAAAAGTAAAAAAAAAAAAGTGCCTTGGTGAAAACCTGGTAAATAGGCACCTTGGTAGTAAAAGTAAAGATAAATCAATACATCCTATGGTGAAAACCACTTCTTGTGGCACCTTGGATAAGTACCATGATGAAAACCTAGCAAATAGGTGTCATGCATAATTCCTCCTACTTGCACTCTTCACTTGGCTGTAAGTTCCTTCCATCTCATCATATCTATCATGTCTTACATCCAATTAGCCCGTGAGCATCCATGTTCCTTCTGGGGATCTTGACAAGGTTGAACCTATCCATGAGCATCATGTATCCTGACATGCATTATCCTTTCCATCAGCCTATTCACATGCTCTCATCCGTGCTACCCTATCATGATCTTTCTTATCCCAAGCCTATCCTTCCTATCTCTGAGCATTCCTTCCACAATGTTCACTTATAGCCTCCATCACCCCTTATCCCAATTGTGCTATCATATCTATATCCTATCTTATCAAATTGACCCCTTGGTCTTGATCAAAATAAAAAATAAAGCTCTTAAAAGTCTCTTGACATGTCCATTCGTTTGGACCACATGCTTTTCATGACATCAGGTCATTATCCTATATGTTATCTAGCACTACTCCCTGAGCCTACATTGATATATTATTTTTTCCCTGGCTTGGGTAATCTTAAGGAGACTGTCTTTGAGGGTTGCATTCACCTTCTTCATCCATCATTGTCTATTCTCCTCATCCATCAACTTTCTAATCCATCTGTAATGACATCTACCTTGCTAGAAATTGGGGGCAAACCAATGTGATCTTGCTTGAGACAAGAGTAATCTCTAAACAATCTAAAAATTGGGAAAAGTCCTGAAAAAAATGATCATCCTGGTGAAAACCTAGCAATAGGCACCTTGATCCATCAATAAAAAAAAATCAAAAAATGGAAAAATACAAAAAAATTGAAAAAGAAGAAAAAGTGTCTTGGTGAAAACAAGGTAAACAGGCACCATGGTAGCAAAAATAGAATCTCTTCCAAGTAGGTGAAAACTTGGTAACAGGTGCCTCTTGTACTCAGTGCTCCATCTATCAATGCTTAGTCTTGGCAATCCTTTGCTTCAGTTTGTACATAAGCTTTCAGTCACTTTCGCGACACTCTGGTTCTTCTAAGAACCCTCCTGGCTTGAAACTGATCCAGAGTCATAACCTAGGGGCAATCAAATTGCATTTGTCCTTGCAGTATGAGTCAAGTCAGTTATCACCATTTTCTACTAGGGGCATGGATCCCCAAATTTGATCACATCTTTGGATTACACCAAAGTCAATAATCTTGTCATTTCTAAAGGACAACTCGCTACTGATGCAAATAGGTGTTTCTCAACACCACAATCAACAGTGTTTCTTAACACTATCTTTGGATGCATCTGTGTTTCTTAACACACATTGGATATCGCAAACATAAACTAAAGATTGATAGCAATCAAACACAAAGAACTCACAAACATAATAGTGTTTTGCAACACCTCATACATATACACATCCAAAAACATTGAAATTGGCTGAAGTATGCTGAACTTCTATTTGTATGTTGTTTGTTCTCATTGATTTCGCTAATCTTTTCTTTGTCTACTACTTGTTGGTGTGGTCCTGATGATCCAACAACATCAAATAAACTGGGTGTATGTGGTAAGAGCTTCTGCATTAAGGCAGACAAGCCTCACATCCCTCGATCCTATTTATTTGTACGCCAAGGTGAGGTTAGAACTATCTCCTTGAATGTTATTGCTCTATTTGTTTACACTAGATTGTACTCATGGTTATCTTGGATTTGAATGCCTCGATACTAGTGTGGTCTTGCATTATCAAAACTGGAAACAACGTTCAGGTCATCTCGGCTTTTGTGCCTTGATGCTTATGTTAGTTTCTCATATCTTATCCGATGAAAGTCATATTCATATTTTTATGGTTGTAGTGGCACTAGTAAGGATTGTATCGACTCTGATGTTCCAAAAGCACTCAATGATGAAAAATTTCAAAGCTAAAGCTCATTGACTACACCTTAGGTTGCATTCATGTTAGTCTTGCATCTGCATCTGCATCTGCATAGTGTTGAAATCAGTGTAATAACTTTATCTCTATCCAATGTGAAGGATCTGAGATTCTAATTGATTAATCTTCTCATCGTCAAGTGGTCATGACACCCCTTGCTAAATCCACTGTCCTGACTCTATTTTTAGGATCGAAATCAAAATCTAAATTTGACCACTTGCACAACCAATAGAAATCTCTCATGCTTTTCTTCTAATCAATCCATGTATCTTAATTTTGGTCAATCTTGGACAACATGACCTCTCATCAAGTATAGGTTTTGTCCTAACCATGTGGGACCTCTTTCTAATCAGATCAGTTTCTTCCTAAATTGTCTAATCAATCGAATTGCTTCTCATCACTGGGGCACCTAGCCATATTTTGATTTCGCTCCCAAGGGGGAAGGATCAGGACATCAACATTCAAGTGATCACATCCTCAATCAAAACCCCATTGCTTGGGGCATCTCAGCTTCATCGCATCAAATCAAGCTAAGATCATCTTAAATCCAATGCAACCTAATCAATGGTCTTATACAGTTGTGAATACACTTGAAACCAGACAAGATCGGTCTTATACGAGCTATTCATTATTGAAACTAGATACATTGATCAAATTAGCTTCGTCACTTCAAATCAAGTCAATTTGTTTGCTAATCAAATCTCTTAACGGTAATCAGTTTCATCTCTTCAAATCAAACTGGTTATTCATTCAAACCAATCAAAAAGGTTTAAGAGTTCCTGACAGATGTTTAGTTTCATCACTTCAAATCAAATTGAGCATTCTATTGTATATCTTTTGATCGATCTTCATCCAATCAAGCTGGAAGTCTGTCTTCTTCTTCAAAAGAATTCTTTCATCACTTCAAATCAAACTATTCTGAGTCTTCTCACTAACAAGTCTTTGAATCAATGCCCTGATCGCACATCAATTCAAAGAGGGGAAAATGCAATCACCTAAAAATGGTCATCTAAACCCTAGACCCCCAATCTCAGTAATTAATCAAGAAACCCTAATCTTGATTACCCTAAGTCCTAAATCAAACAGGCAATTATCGAATTTGAACCGATCTGACCTAAACCCTAGGTCCTAATCGATCAGCTTACTTGATTAATTAATTAATTCCTAAAATCACATTACATTGGGAAATAAACTTTATACTATTATTTAATTGATATTCTGATATATTAATTAAATAAAAAATTACAAAATTGTAAATTAAATCAAAAAAGGAATTAAATTAATTATAAAAACATAAATTTGCATCCAAAATCAATTAATTTATTAAAAATGTATATGACATCATCAAATTCAGTTAACTGATTTATCATTTTGGAAACAATCCAGTTCCACTCAGTTAACTGATCCTCCACTGTTTATCATTTTGGAAACATTTCAGTTACCTGAAAACTGAATATGGAATTTTCCAAAACAATTGATCAGTCAGTTCAGTAAACTGACTCTCTCGACCAATTGAACCACTTGCACATGGATTGTGCTTCTTCAATTGAATCTGAGCCACACTTTTTGTTCGATCTCGACCATCAATTCAAGAGAGATTTCTATAAAAGAGAATCTCTTTTCCTTCACAAAGGATCCTAATTTTTGTTTAAGGTTATTATACTACATTTTTATCTTAGCTTTCTTGCATGTTTTAGCTTTCATTTATCTAATATTGTTGTTTACTTTTATTCAAGCATGCAAACATAAATTTAGAACACACTTTCAATTTGGGTTTAAAATTGAATATCTCACATTTCAATTGGTGATCTATAACTAAATTCTAACTAGCTTGGATTGACAGGAATCTGCATTTGCATTTGCATTTAGATTAATCAGTAGTTTACTCTCAGCATATAGCTTTTTAAATCCTTCGTTTAGGTCTTTGGTGTAGTCACTGAGCTTGCAATGACCTGAGAGCAAGCTCATACTCTTGCCTTCTAGAAGGAAATAGGTCAATTCTTTCAGACATGCAGGATGAATTAATCAATATTCATTTCTATGTGCAACTGAAGTACAATGACTATGTTGAAGTGTACGGATAAATCAGAGGCCCACATTTAACTATCACACATAACACATAACTCATAACACAATGAATTGTTTTCAAGGAAACCCTGGCCAAGGGAAAACCCTGGTGGGGATGGTACCCACAAATATGTACTAAAAGTATAGTGTCCCTATTAGGAGACCTATCCCTGTTAGGAGATGAATATTACATTAGCACATTTCCATGTTAGGGGAATATAAAACCTTCTTACAATCAAAAATAGTTTTGTTACAATTAATCTCAGAAATGAACAACAGAAGCATCAACTATGCTTAGATAGTTCCAGTTGTAGCTCGCATCTATCTGATGTCATAATGCATCCATGCATTCCATGTTCTTCATATCATATCCTCTATATCAAACACTTCTCATTACTTCAATTTACAAAAAGCTCTCCCTATATATATATGTGTGTGTGTGTGTGTATTACATTATTTAGTCATCTCTCTATTACAAAATAGAATTAGTACATGTGAAAAGAGTAAATACAAATTTGGTGACCTTATACAACCAAATCCTAGGTAATCCACAACCCCAATCCAACTTAGCATGTTAGGATTCCACGTCATACTCCCTTAATCATTGTGACTTTTCACTTTCCATGTATCTATGTTACGCTATCATCGCATGTCTTCAAAACACTGTAACTCACTTTGATCAACACCAAAACTCAAGCGACCTTAACAGAAGGTTATACATACCCCAAAATTTATTCCTCTAACCTAACATGTCATCCTTCATCATATACTATCTTCCCTATCTAAAACTCTACTGCTATACTATGTATTTCTATTCACTGTACTTAGTCATTTTACAATCTGCATCTCCAAAACTGTAAAAAAATCTAAGCAATCAGCATAATAGATGTGTTTCCATAAATGACAACCCTAAAGTGTCCCATATCACTCCAAAATGCACCACTTGCCAATGATCTCTCCCTTTGGCATTGATGGCATCACTTAGTGAAAAATGACTAAGTGTTAATACCAAAAAGATATCCATGTATATCCTTTACATATATCATGTACTCTATACAATTATCTATACATTTTTCATCTCTTCTCTTCTACCCCTTTAACATCAATGGAAAAGGTAGAAAAAAATGTAGAATATACCAAGATTGTACCACTACTTACCAAAAAATTAGAACATATTTAGTACATCTCAGAAAGAGTCTTCAAGGATCTTCACTTCCTCTATCCAAGTCTTTACCAAAATCTAACTTACATGAATCAGCCCATTCAGTGAAAATGAAGAAGTCTCTGTTGCCTTTATATTAGTTGGTGTATTAGTTGTAAGGGCATGTCCTGTCTTCTCCATGTTAGAGATATGGACCTCAAGAATTGATAGCTTGGGAGTGATTAGACTTTAGCAAACCAAACCTTCACATAACTCTCGTTATTTCTGTATCAAGTACACTCAGTTTGTCTAAAATCTTGGACACCTCTCTATCCATCTCAAATACATATTTTGAGGAGGTCTCACAACTGTCCATCAACTTATCTAGAGTAGTTCTATCCTTCACTACTATGTCCTCAATGTTCTTGATATCTCTAATACGGTTGATATAGTAACCGTATAGCTTTCTTCCTTGTGCGACACAACTTTTAGCCACAAATTTTGTCCTCTGATGGAGTCTTGTTTAATATGCCCAAGTCCCATGAGATATACTTGCATACTTGATCCAATTTCTTTGTGAGATATTTCTTCTCAGCCTTCTCTTCAGATATCTTCTCTGATGACTCATAGTGATTGTCAAAGTCATCTAGTGCCTTGTTCAAGTTCTCTACATCATCTTTTCCTTGAAAAACAATAGGTGCTAGAAGTAGTTTGTTCCAAGTTTCAACTTCTCTTGACATTAACTTAGCCTTCTTTTCTCCTTTATGCTCAAATATTTCCTTAGCTTTAGAAAAATACAATGTAGGATAACTTCATCAGATCATCCACATCAATGTTCTCAATGTGAGAGCTCAAAGCCTTGTATCCACTTGCCAACAATAAGGGTAAAGAATCATATGTCACAGTTTCCTATTTCACTTCAACCTTATTCATTATATCTTCTATTGATTCATCAATGTTTGTACCCTGCACAAACGGGTTGTTCACATCCTACGAAGTGTCCAATGACATAGGCAAACCAGAAACATAGAAATCAGGTTGCTGCACAATGCTAACATACTAACTAGCATCTTTTCTCAATGATTTATCAAGGTTTATTTCAGCTCTCTTTAATGATTCACCTTTCTCAATAGATTTGGGATTAGGAGCCTTAGGTGGCGAGATGTACTCAGTTTCAGTTCCCATCAATACCTTTTCTATAGATTTTTGTGTCTCCTCAGTTACTTCATCATATCTCCTTCCTATTATCTTTACCAATCTTGTCTTGGTTCTCAATAAGGGTTTAATTTCACTCAATATCATCTCCATCTCTTTAATAGATACAATAGACAAAATCCCTTCAATTTCTTGTTCTCTAATCACTTCATCTTCCTTTTATGCTAATTTATTCCTTATCTCCAATTTCTCATATAACTCCTCAGGTATACTACCTTCTATTTCTAACAAATTATTCTTAAAAGCAAGTAAATGTTTAATCACTATGTATTCAATCTGAAGTTTGGCAGATCCCTCATGCATGTCATAGTACTTTTTCAATGAAACAAGCTTCCCTTGCTCAATTACTCTCTTCTCCAGAATTTTCATATATGGCTTCCAAAGTTTCCTCACATTAGTGGTCCTATCTTCAAATTTCTTCTCTTCTCCTTCCATCCTCTATTTCTTAGGAGGTGAGTCCAATTTAGTGGACCTTGTGTTTCTTCTAGGTACTTTCTTTGTTGTCTCTACCTGTGATGTTTTCTATGGTGGTGAAGGTGCAGATACATTAATTATAGTAGAAAGTGGACTAACTATCTACACAAATTTTGGAGGTGGAAGGGTTGCAGCAGCAGTGCTTGCCAACCCAGAAGCTCTCTCTAATATCTTCTTTCTAACTTATTTCATTTCCTCTTTAGATATTCCTACCTTGGCTGCACAATCATCAATTATATTCTATACTTTCCTCTTCCTTAATGCTCTAGTTTGTTCCTCCCTAATCTTTGCAGACTTATCCTCATAAGTACCCCATCGCTCCTCTGATGAATCAACTTCTGAAGCTAAGATGTGATCTACTTGCATAATCAGAACTTCAAAACTAACCTCATAGCCCAGTAGATAGAACCACTTCTTTCTAGGAATAACCATCTCAAAGAACACATAATCATTTTCAACCATGAAATAGATTGAGTCCTTGTATTTTTCTACCATTGCCTTAGGAATTATCTTCCTTGCCTTCATCTTTCTCTATAGGATTTTGATCATACCAAATAGTTCACCATCTACCCAAGTGTTTTTCTATCTCCTATAAATATGATAAATCTGAATTCCTAGGTATACTATCTTTCCATGCTGTAGGGTGCATACTAGGAAATTTGTGAACAATGTGAATGTATATGTGTATCAACAAAGATCCAAATCTGAATCCTTTCGAGTTATCCTTCTTAATCTGCCTTACATTCTCCAAGAATTGTTGTGTTAGGAATTCACATAGATTATACTTGATGTTTTACTTGGCCATCTTATATGCCATTAAGATTACTTCAGCTAATATAGAATTGAGTCGACTGCTATAGTGGTTTTAAACCCAAAATCATAGTAATGAATCTTGCATCCTGTTGGAATATGTCATTTGCCATCATCGCTCTCTTGTCCCATTGTAAATGTATTAGGAATTCTACCATCTTCTTAGTGTTCTTCTCAGTAAGAGGTACAATACCAGTATTGTCCAATCCTTCTATGGCATGAATTAGGTCACTACAATTCTTCACGGGGTGATCTCCAAGCCATGTAAATTGATCATGAACTCTACTCAAGATAATCTTTATCCATTCTTCTTTGTCAAAGTTGTGAAGTTTTGTTATCTTAATAATACTCAAGTTATTTAGGTTTGCAAACTCATCCTTCATCTTTCCATCATCACTTATCATTTTTTCCATCTCTATAGAAATATCTTTGTCTCCCAAAGATTCATACTTACAATGTATCTAAGCTTTAATATCTTGGACATGCAAAAATCCGTAGGGCGTTTGAGAAAAAGTGCCTTCGGGATCATCCTCAGTAGATTTGAAAGGGTGTTTCTTAAATTTGTATCTAGGTCTCTCTACAACATCGAAAATCATAGGAGTATCCATTTTCAAAGCTTTGCAATCAATCTAAATACCTTTTTATTGTTGAAATGTGAATCTCGGCTTTGATCAAACTCTTCAACACACTTGATCCAATGTTGCTTCAGCTCAAGACTTTGTTATTCTCAAGCTCTGCTCTACAAATGATGTTCAATTATGTTATGTATATTAACCTTATACTTTTCTAAGTGAGAAATGACACAGTTCCCAATAAAATCATTTCTGCACATAAACCAGTCGAGTAACAATCTCGTGATCATAGTATATAGGCTTTTAAAACCATGTGATCACAGATACATGTTCCGAAGCATCTCTACATTCTCTCCCTAAGCTTGCAAGAGCTTAATCTTAAAATTCAGGGGCCGAATACATTTATGATGCATTCTTCCAATGCTCCCCCTAAGGCCATGCTTGGCCATCTAGGTTGATGTATCAATGTTAGTATCAATCAAAGACTCAGTAGCATCTATTGATTCTCCCTAAACCTTTTCCTCACTAGACTCCTTTACCTTCCATACCTTATTACTTCTAATATCTTTTGCTTTCCTAAAACAACTATCAATTTCACTCTTGTACTCTGCAAGATTCTTAGAGGTATCACTAATACTTTTGTGTCACTATAGGAGGTGGTACTCTTTTGTTGTCAATTCCATTGTACCTACAAAACTTCACTATATGCCCTGGATTGTTACATTTTTAGCATATAGGAGGTGATATGTTAGGATTAATTTTCAACTTACAATACCTTGTGATTTGCCCAAGATTATTACATTTGTAACATGTTGTCTTAGATGTTGTCTCTTCACTAATGTAATCTTGTTTGTATCTTGATTGATCAAGTTTCCTGCATTCTACTTTTGTATGTCCAAATGCATAATAGTTAAAGCAATAACCATAAAAAGGTTTGAAAGGGGCT
Organism: Thuja plicata; assembly: GCA_018584345.1. Classification (NCBI taxonomy): domain Eukaryota; kingdom Viridiplantae; phylum Streptophyta; class Pinopsida; order Cupressales; family Cupressaceae; genus Thuja; species Thuja plicata. The sequence continues at coordinate 634,094 of MU217836.1, read as the reverse complement.
TTACCTCTGCAATCTCTCTTCACGTATCCAACCTTGTTACATCCAAAACATCTACCTCTGAAAGGTTTGATATGTTCTTTAGGTTCTTCAAGAGTAGGTCTTTCTCCATCAATCTTCACATCAGATTTTTCTTCTTGATTCTTTGAACATTCAGCTTCATTGAAGCCAACACCATTCATGTCTCCTTTAGGTTTATGTTTGTCTCTTTGTTCATCAATCAAGTCACTGCTCAAGTGAAATTTCTCAATATGATTCTTTGCCTCAACAAGTTATCCTTTTATGATCTGATTATATTTCTCTAATTCTAGATACTTGTTCTTGTAGTGATCAAGGTCAATCTTTATTTTTCCCATCTAAATATTAGCATCCTTTAAGGCTTCTTCAAAAAATTTCTTAGCATCCTTTTCTTTTTGAATCTCTTTAGCCATCTATAGTGAAGTAGTTTCATAATCAAGATTTAAGGTATCTTTCTCTTGCTCAAGGTGCATTATCTGATCTGAATTATCATTGTCTAAATCCTCTTTTATTTTTACCATAAGATCTTGTCTCTGACTTCTGGAAATTTCAAGCTATTCTTTTAGTTTCTTAATGAATCCCTCTACTCTTCTCAATTTGAATTTCAAGTCACCATTCTCTACTTTAGCTTTGTCAATATCTTCAAGTACTTCTTCAAAGTTTTCCTCTAAACTTTCAAAATCCATCTTGATCTCCCTTAAGCTTTTAAAATTTCTCTCCAAGGGCCAATAGCTCTCATACCAATTGTTAGGATTAAGTAATACCGAGAGGGGGGTGAATCAGTATTACAACACTTTAAACATGAACTTAATAAATTCCAACTTAACCATATAATTACTGAAATGAAAAGAACATAAGCACATAACACATAACTCATAACACCATGAATTATTGTCAAGGAAACCCTGGCCAAGGGAAAACCCTGATGGGGATGGTACCCACAAATATGTACTAAAAGTATAGTTTCCCTGTTAGGAGACCTATCCCTGTTAGGAGCTTAATATTACATTAGCACATTTCCCTGTTAGGGGAATACAAAACCTCGTTAGAGGTATACTGAGCACACTTCTCTTACAATCAAAAATATTTTTGTTACAATTAATCTCAGAAATGAACAACACAAGCATCGACTAAGCTTAGATAGTTCCAGTTGTATCTCACATTTGTCTGACATCACAATACATCCATGCATTCCACCTTGTTCATATCATATCCTCTATATCACACACTTCTCATTACTTCACTTTACAAAAATCTCTCCCTATATATATATATATATATATATATATATATATATATATGTATGTATGTA
>MU217836.1:603119-616763 GCA_018584345.1 Thuja plicata | reverse complement strand
TATATATATATATGAGAAATAAAAGTATAAACAATGACTTGTTAATTTAAAGATGTCATGTTTGAAGAGATTTAATGAGCCACGTCAATGTGTGGCACTTCTCTAGAATTTAGTGCAATCTAGGTCAACTATTTTGAACCTACAATCTATAAAAGGTTTGTGCTTAGTATACTAATGACATAAATGTTGTTATAATTATGAGTATTCAAATGATTAATATAACTTCTTGATAAATGCACATATACAACTTTATTTTTCTAAAACTATATCCTATTACAGTCTTATTTTTCTTATTTTATTATTAAAAAATGTTCGAAATTATAATTTATTTTTTTCTTATTAGAATTTCTACCACTTACAAATGACCTTTCTATAATTAATTTTTTAGAAATTTAAAAAAATCAATTTCAAATATTTTTTAATTAAGGATGATTAAAAAGCTCAAAACTTATATAAAAAATTGAACTATCATATTCTAATTAAAAGTATATTATTATCTTTTTCTATTATGAAAATTTAGGTCAATTTAAAAATAGATAAAAATGATACATCCAAAATTTATCAAAATACATAAAAAAAAATTGACTTTTAACCCCGCCTCCAAATACCAGTAAAGTTTGATAAATACGCAAAATTAATGGGAGATGTTTTGCCTTCAAGCTTATTTAGGTTTTCATGCATCAATCCTTAATGGTAAAGATTGTTATGGATCCCACAGTGAAGCAACAGGAAATGCATAAGTAAATCTTTTTTGACAGAGAATATACATTCAAAATGAATTTTGTATAGGAATATGTAAAATTTGGTGAGGGAGGATATTTGAACGAAGGAAGATGTAGGCATGAGTGCCACGAATGCCAACTCTGAAAATTCCTCGCCGCAAGTTGTTATGATTACATTAGGTAGAATATCACCATGTTCTCCCTAATCTGCGACAGCCATCAAATCAGCACAATTCTAGCTCATTACAATTTACCCCCTTCAAATCCCACAAATTTTCGATATGTTATGGAACCTAAATACAAGCAGCCATTACAAGTATTCTGAGACACAGATGCCTGTAAACTTTCCCTTATTAATGGGTGACAATGACCCTCTAGTTAGGAGCAGAAGGCCATGATTGTTGTGATGGATATGGAAACTTCTTTGAATGCTCTCTATGATTATTTTGGTATTTCAAAGGTCATTTGGGTGAAGTGGGTTAGCTGTGTTTGTCAATGGGAGGACATCATAATGGCTTTCTGAATTGAACATGTTAAGAACATTGAAAACAGTACTATTATAGACAATTTAGGCATGAGAGTGTGATATTACATCAGGCTCAGAGGCCTGTTTGAGGAAAAATGGCATTGAATGCTGTAAGGAATCAGCTTTAGCCTTCCTGAGCTAATATGATGAAGGATGTAGAGCCATCCAGAGCTTCAGATTCATTGAGGAGCTCTCATTGATTGAAAATGGATGAGAAGAGGAATGAAGATGCTATGACCAATGGCAAGAGCATACGAACACTTCTAGCTCTTGATGGTAAGTGTAAATCAATGGGCATTGATAACCCCAATCAAAAGTTGCAAAGCTGCAACAATGTTAAGGAGGGTGCAGGAATTGAAATAGGAAGAGATTCTACTGGGGATGTCTCTTTTTCTTCTTATCTGATTCGGACAGAGGAATTGTTTACAAGGAGGTCTTCTTCAGAGAGGAATCCAGGGGAAGGTGCATTTCCCATTGTCAATTGCAGGTGGGTTGATAATAACAAGGGACAATCCATGGGGATTGAATATCAAAGAGGGGTTTCTAAGAGTAAACATAAGGCAGGAGATTCAAGCCCTTATGTTGGGTGTGGCACTGGTTCCACCAAGCATTTCAAATCAAAAACAGGGCTAATTGATGGAAACGAGCCATACATGCAGAGATCAGTGAGGCTAGATAGACAAGCCTCATTTGGGCCTAGGGTTCTTGTGGGTGGGAGAAATGCAAAGGATGGGGAACTTGATGTTTTTGATGCAGAAAGTTATTTTATCAACACACATGATGAAGAAAAATCATCCCCACGCTTGGTTGTCTCCAATTCTAGAAAAGGGCAGAATTCAAGGCAAGTTAGCAAGACCAAAAGGCCCCAAATTACCAGTGGTTTGATTTCTGATAATAATGTAGTATCAGATGGAGGAGTATCAATATCCAGGCAGCCAAGTTCAGCAGCTTCTTCCATGGGTTCTAAAGTTGTTCAGTCTGAATCACAGACAAGTTGGAACAGTCAATCTGGATTGCTTTCAAATGGGGTCACTTCCCTTCTCAATGGACCTCCATTGAATCACAGGATGACTACTGGACCCAAAACTGGCACACCCAAATGGAAGATTGCTTGCAAATGCCCCTGCACCAGTAAAAAGTCTGTTGCGACCAATGACTCGTTACTGTATCAGGTTGCACCTACTTCCTTGCAGTCATCACATGTGAGTAGCCCACTCAGTTCAAATAACTGTAATAACATCCAAAAATCATATTCTCTGGAGAAAAGTAGAGGTCTCTCTGGCAATAAGGATAGAGATTTTGCAAACAGGTTTCTTTCAAATAAAGCAGGATTAATTCAAAAAAATGATCAGTCACAGATGAAACCTCATGCAAATCCCAAGAAGGGAAAATCTCTAATTGAGATTAGACCAGCCTCCACTGACACAGAAGAAGAAGATGGGACCTCTGGAAAAAACCAAGGTGAGGGATTCTCCTTTCCTATTCTTGGGTCTTCTTCAATTTCATCTGTGGTTTTCAGTTATCCAAAAGAGAAACCAAGGTTATCTCTGCATGTTCTTGAGTCATCATATTGTAGCAGTAGAGAATTTCAAAAACAATCCTCCCACACACAGAGGAGACCCAGAATGTATTCTGTAGATAGCAAGGCAGAAACTAGTTCTAGTACAGAAACCAGAAGCAGTTTCAGCTTTCCCAGGAGATCCTTCTTCTCTCAGGACAGTTTTGATGACAAAGACCTGCCTTTTACTAAAAGTGCTAGTGCTTACAATTACCATGCCATGAAATTGGACAATGCACACACAGTTGAAGACGACAGGAGTGATTCCAGTTCAGATTTATTTGAAATTGAAAACCTCTCCACTGACATTGTCCCTTGTACACAATATCATATGAGGACTAGTTCAGGGAGAATCCAACTGAAAGACTGCAATCCAAGCAATCCTCAACCTGAAATGGATTCAGAAGCTGCAGGGCAGCATAGCTGCATAAGTTCTAGAGCAAAGCAAGAAGAAAAACATAATGTGGAGATAGGCAGGAGATCAGAAGGGTACATAAGTAGGTCAATTGTAAGGGACTGTGCAAGAGATTTCACGAAACCAACAAGGAACACTACCTTCCTCAGATCATACAGAAACAGAGCTGTCTATATTGCTTCAGCACCTGAAAGTCCTATTAGAGGAGCTCAAGAGGATTTGGACTTTGAGCAGGGAGCATATTTTAAGAAACGGTAATAATTTAGACAATTTTTTTCATTTCTATAATAGGAAACGGTAACAATTTAGAAAAAAAAACTCGTTTCTATAAAATCTGTTTTATCATCTATAGATTGGATAGATTTAAGTGCATCATCCAAGGGTGACAGATTTTAAATAGCCCAAACAGTTGCTGATAAATCTCTTTTAAGTCACATTGTAATGTCCATAATTCAAATCTTTCTTCTTACCCTTTTTTTTAAAGCAATTCATTCTTTTTCCCCTTAAAGTTCCTATATTTTATGTGAGGTATGTGCTTTCTCAAGAGGGCTCCAACTCCATGTTTTAGTATGGTATTTTATTGAAATACATTAATTTTTCATAATTTATGAATTGATAAAGTTGTATTAGTTAATTGTGTGTTAATTTTTGTGTCAACATTTCGGATCACACTCTATGTTCTACGATCTATCATCAAGATAAAATAGTTCTAGCAGAGTAATAATCAGAATCAATACAGAATTCAGTTTTCAATGCTTGACAAGACTGTGCAAGTAGTCCCATGTCAAGAGCATTCATTGTCATGAATGAAGAGGAAACAAATATTATCTGAGTATTTTTATGGGATTCAAATATAGTTTTTGAACCCTAATTATATATATATATATATATCAACAAACATTGACTCTTGAAATTAGGGTTGGAGTTTCAAAAACTACATTTGAATCCTATAAAAATACTCAGATAATATTTGTTTCCTCTTCATTCATGACAATGAATGTTCTTGACATGGGACTACTTGCACAGTCTTGTCAAGCATTGAAAGCTGAATTCTGTATTAATTCTGATTATTATTCTGCTAGAACTATTTTATCTTGATGATAGATCATAGAACATAGAGTGTGATCCGAAACATAAACAGTTTTTCATAAGAGCCCACCCCTCAAAACATCATAGGGAAAGAACAAAAATCCTGCTAAACAAGAAACAAATAAGTTTTGGCAAACACAATACAATACAGTGGAGTAGTCCCAAGTTTATCGAGTGAAATGATTTTGTTTGCTTGTACAATAAGAAGAAGAGCAAACAAAGTGAGAGACATGAGGGAAGATGAGGTGCATGTTCATTGGATAGGAAAAGCATGGAATCTGTCACTGGATGTGGTCCCAGAGTTACCTATTAAAGATTACTGTCAATAGTTGATGGGCTGACTCTTTTGTAATGTATCCCACCCTTCCCTCAGCAGGATTAAGAAAAGTTGAACACAGTTGCTAAAACATGTCACTTTTCACACAAATGCACCTTCCTGGCATGTCTTGGACTATAGTACATAAGATTGTTTGATTCACAAGTTAAAATGGCATAAGATTGCTTGGTTTCCTCGGCTTTAGAGGTCATCTCAACTAAGAATCCAGTCTCTGTACTCTTGTCACATATTAGGGATGTCTTGGAATATAGTACATAAGATTGTTTGATTCACAAGTTAAAATGGCATAAGATTGCTTGGTTTCCTCGGCTTTAGAGGTCATCTCAACTAAGAATCCAGTCTTTGTACTCTTGTCATATATTAGGGATAATGTTCATGTGTAGTGGGGTTAATCATTTCAATACTTAATGTTAAATTGGCATACATATTGTATTTTTTTGTTTGTTTTTAAGTAGGTTGGAGATAATCATTTTTTAATGAGAAATTATATATTAAAGTTGTAAGTGAATATGTGTATTTATAATTAAAACAAGATTGGTATGAAATCTTGTCTTAAAGTTAAATTGATAAAATCAAATATATTGACCCCCAAACTGAATGAGCACAATTTTATAAGAAAGTATACATCAAATCAACCATTGCAACATATCACAAGGGCAACTTTTATGCATAAAAACCAAATAAGGTATCATTTTAAGGTTAAAATATTTATAAAGATAAAAGGGGGAATTATCATTGTAGTTTAAGTTTTTTATTTTTAAATTAAAATTCAAACAAAAGTTATTTCATTCCAAAGTTCCAATCATCTTGGGTTCAACTCTCACTCGGATTGATGCTTGAATGTTGGAAACAGAAGGGAGTTGATGGATGATGGAGTGTTGGAAACAGAAGGCGGTTGGTGGAGGATGGAGGTTGGAGGAGAGACAATGTCAAGAGAGAGGTGGTTGGTTGATGTGACAGGGAGAGGAGGTGTTTGCCAGTGCCTAGATAGGGAGGAGGGAATGAAGAGAGGAAGGAGGAGTGTAGAGAGGAAGAAGGAACCTTGGCTTGATCTTGGGGATGGGGTCTCTCAGTTGTGGCCGCACTGGTTCAAAGCTCCAATCGAAAGCAATTTAAGTGGTTCTATCACTTTAAAAAATGAAATGTATAACTAATTTGAATATTTTCCTAGATTTAATTCGAAATTCATCTTAAAACAATAGTACTTGAATATTTGAATTACCGAACTTTGATCTAATAGAAATCACAAAACATTTGTTTGTATATTTGAACTGACTAAAAAGCCTTCAATATGTAATTTTTAACTAAAATATTTTTTATGTAAATACTGCACCAAAAATTTTAATTAATCATCGAAGAGTCCAAGAGTAACAAATGAAAGTTTGACCTCATGTTAGTTGGGCCATATGGAAAGAATAAAATGACAGAATTTTCAGAGACAAGACTAACCTCCCAAAGATCTTATATGAAAAAACTAAAAGTTTGATAATTGAAAACTATAAAATTATGGAAGTTAACACCAATACTAAGGAGGAAGGGGAAATTGCTATTTTAAAGAATTGGAGAATTCAAGTTATAAGTGAAGACCGAAGCAATCCTAGGGATGATGTTGTTTGGGAAAGTCCACCTACTAGTTGGATGAAGGTGAACTTTGATGGTGCCTCTAAGGGCAATCCTGGTAATGCAAGTTGTTGTGTGGTGATCCGGGATGACAAAGGAATATGCAAAGCGATGAGAGCTATCCCCTTAGGTATTCAAAATAACCATGTGGATGAGGCTATGGCGGCTTACCAAGGTCTGCTTTTAGCTAAGGAACTAAACTCCAACAACCTTTGGTTAGAACGGGATTCCATGAACATTGTTAAATGCCTTAATAATGTTTATCCCACCTCATGATCAATTGACAACATTATAAAAAATGCTAAGGCTATCAAAAATTCAATGAGAAATTGCATCATCACCCACGCTTATCGTGAAATTAATGTTGCAGCTGATTGGGTTGCCAATTACGTATGCAAAAATGACAAGATTGCCTCATGGCAAAAGGAAGAAAGTATACTGTACGAGATGAGATCTATTATCATCAGGGAAAGAATCCACGGAACTCAAAGGAATGAAAAATAGTTAACTACTGATGGGAAAAAAATGAGTTCTGTAAGGATTAATAATGAAATTGTCATGTCTATAGCTGCCACTTGTTTTAATCATGTCACCTCCCATAGATTCTGGACGATTGTGAAAAAGGTTATTAATACCAAGAAGCTCAAGTGCAAATTTTATCAAGAGCTTAGTGCAGAGAAATAACCAGTTTGATAAGAGGAAAATGGGTGGTAACATTAAGTGGACTCAAAATGAGATTGAGTCATTTTGAGCCAGCTAGCTGCGTTGAGTGGACTCAAAATGAGGTTGTTTGGGAAATTCTGAAGAAAGGTGATTTCATTGTTTACATGGAGAAGCTTCAAGGCCGAAATATTTCTATCACGAGGTTCTTCACCATGAACTGGAAGAATGGAAAAATCCTTTTTAAGAACCAATGGGTTGACATTATTGAGGATTTGGTTGCTGAAGCTACGAGCCTTCCAATGGATGACATGAAATTATACAGGGACAGGAGCTACTCGGACAGAGCCTATGAAAGATTTCCACAAGATGACGAAGAGGCGGCTAGACTGGTAAAAAAGGTTGGTGGGTACTTTAGTCCTAATAATATTTGTCGCCCTTGGTGTTTTATATTATTTGTTGACATTAGCTACATCACTTTGGATGGTAGGTTTTCTAGGGCCTATGGGCGCCATTTCATCATTCTGAACCACTTTAGGTGTGATGAGAAAATCAACATCCCTTACTATCTCATGAGCTCTTTGAATAATACGATGAAGGACCTTCAGACTGATCCTAAAGGCGATCATGCCTCTCATCGGGGGCTTATGGTTCTCATCTATAAATTTTTGAAATTGAGAAAAATTGGTAAGCCCTTCCTTAATGGAAACACCCTTGGTGATGAGGACACTGGGGAAGAGGATCCAGGAGACAAGTTTGAAGAAGATACAGAGGATGATTCAAAGAGTATGGCGGGTCACTGTGTTAAAGGGAAGGGAATTATGAAGGGGAGTACTTCTAGAAAAATGAAATGGAAGAAGAAGATTGAGGACTCAGACTCTGAGTTTGACCTCGAAGATACCAAAACTGAGGATGAGAATACTAACCCTAGAAAGAACAAGAGGAAAATGCCCTCTACCAAGGAGAAAAACTTTGAAGCCGTGAAGGGTAAAGGTAAAAAAATTAACAAGGGTCCCTTCATTTCTTTTAAGGAGGAGGAGGTTTACTTTGTTAACCCTGTGAAGGGCAAGAAGAAGAAAGTTGCCACTAAAGAGGATGAGAAAAAAGAGGAGATTCAGGGTATGGAAGAGGAGAACAAGATCACTAGCATCATGGCTAATGTATCTACTCCTCAAAGAAAGAAGACTGACAGTGTGCACACTACCCAGGTGAGAGACAAACTTGCTAACAATAATGATGGTATAAATATTGGGCAGGAACATAAGGATAGCATCCTCTCTTTTGGTCAACTTTTGGCGACCATCACCCAGGACAATAATGTCATGAAGGATGACCTTAAAGAATAGGGTAAGATTGTGAAAATGATACAGATGGCTACCTTTGGTGATAAACCTATGGTTGTTTGCTTAAATGATTGGATGGAATTTGTTCATAAATGGGAGGCCTTTGGGGAGATTTGTGGTGTTGTGCTTGAACTGAAAGAGAAGGTGAACAATATGAGAAAAGACTCTGAAAATAGCAGGCATGACGACAGAATTACTATCCTTGAGAACAAAGTTGATAAGCTGGAGACCACTCTCAAGAAGATTAGTGATCAGAGCTTCCATATCCTTAAATCTTCTACAGACCATAGCAAGAAGCTGGTGGAGAAGCTCAAGACCAACAGGGGAGAGGAAGTTAAAGAGACCAACGAGAGCATGGGTCCTGGGACTAGAACTCGTGCCAGTGCCAAGAAGAAAGATGTGGACCTGGAAGACTTGAAAGTTTCAGTGGGCAATATGGAGCTCTTAGTTTCTCATGCTAAAGAGCTGAAGGACACGTGCTAGTTGCTGTCTTTTCCTTTTTTGGTGTCCTATTTTGTTGTCGGGCTCTGATGTGCTATCATTCTTTGTTTCTCGATTGTAGGGTTGTGGGCCCTTTTTTTTGTGGTGTGTTCTTCCTCTCAGCTTGATCAATAATGCCTATCTTCTGATCCTTTTGTACAAGGTTTTGGGACCTTTCAAATCTTGTTTTTACTTAATTGGAACAGATGAAAGTTTGAGAGGAAACTTAGTCAACTCTCAAACTTAACTATAAAAAAGGGCCAAGCCCTAAATCAAAGTGTCATATGGGCATTTCCTGGAAACTACCAAACAAAAAGTATTAAAAAAGAGAGTAGAAAGAGAATCCCTCAAGTAGCCAAAGCAGTGACAGAGGAAGGCGAAGGGTCTTTCTTGTCGTTCATGTCTCCCCAATCGGCAATCTGAGTTGGCTCAGGGTCTGGAAGAGTCCATCCATCTGTATTTTCTTTTTCCTCCTCATTCTCATCTCTGCATGGTGAAATTTCCAAAGAGAGCCGAGGGAAACCTTTCACTAAGGTGCAACTTGTGGTTCCATCCATTGGCCAACCAGAAGTGGTTGCTCATGGCCAAGTGGGTGGTGGTCAAAGTCCCCAACCAAAATGAGAATCTCAATGGCGAGATGGAGTCTATGAAAGATGGGGAGAGCGATGACGTGGAGGGGAATACTAGCTTGGGGGCTGATCAAGGATCTCTCCTCTGATTGGAACCATTATAGCATTGGCGCCACCCACAAGAGTAAGAAGAAGCACCAAAAGTAGACGCATCTGATGGAACTCTAGCCACAGTACATGGGGAATTGCCCTAGTGTTAAAGAAGCTCCTGCAAATGAGAAACCTTCTCTACTTGGACTTGAATCTGGAGCATGACATTATTACAAATACATGATTTAGAAAATAAGGATAAATTAGTATCAATAACAGTATTTGAGAAAAGAGCTGAATTTTTTTCTTTCCAAATTGTAAATAAAATTTCCATTCTGAAAGTGTGCCAAATTTGCAGGATTGGAAATGGAAGAGTTGGGTGATCACCAAAAAGAATGAGAGGCCAAGAAAACATGGAAAGGCATAATGAAGAAACAAAACTATGAATCTAGACCCAATAGTTTTGTGTCCCCCGACATAACCAGAAAAGGTAGAGAAAAGATTCAGGTTGATGACAAAAAGGGCAACGTGGATCATGAATACCCAAATAGTGAAGCCAAGAACCTAAAGGTAACCCTTGAAATAAAAGATACCAATTGAAATGTGCAATTTTAGGTCCTATAATAGTGGGCCAAATAGTAATAAAATACAACCTCCAAGTATAATGAGAAGATTGGATATGTCATCTCTAATTCAAAACCTCCATCATAGGCAAGTGGCGAGAAAGCCAAAGGTAGCCTTTTCGAGGTTGATATCTTTCCAAATCCGTGTCTGGGTACCAAGGCCATTCCTTCCACAATGGAGTGTGATTGGTAATGCCAATCTTGTGCAAAAGTTCTGGTGGCAAAAGAGAAACCAATAGCTCAAAAGTATCTCTGGCTTGGCTGGAAAGACCAAAATGTGCACGAGCATCCTCCCATATTTGAATGCACATTGTCTCTTGATTGAAGAGGTCTCAAGGAGTGGATAGGCCATGACGATGAAGATGCAAAGCATGGAGACCTAGAAATCTGGCCAAAGGGAGGCCTTGAATCCAAATTAAAGGAAACTACCAAAGATTCTATAGATTAAAAGAGAGGCCATCGTGAAAACCAGAGCCATGCCATTGTAACCAGGGCCTGGTAGCCTCCCATGCATGCCAAATGCTTTTGACCACAGAGGAACCCTGAATTTGCATAGGCTCTATCATAAGAAGCAAATTATGAAAGCCCAAAGCTTCCCAAGCTAGACGATGCAAAGGAAAGCCAAATGAAATGAAATGGCGTAATAAAACTGATGTAAGTGTTCCAATGGGTTTGCTTGCACAATCTACTAAGAAGATCTTCTTTGTCTTCTTCAAGGATCTTAATCTCCTCTAGTTCCTTATTAGGCTTAGATCATTAACTAAGTCCTAATCTTAATCTCCTCTAAGAGTCTCCACTTGTGCTTCACCCTTTGAAAGACTAACACCCTATGATTACTTTACTTCTCCACTTCTCCTACTCATACTTAGAAGAGTCTAAATGCCAATTTTCACTCTAACCTTCTTGATTCATCTGTAGGGGTGTCCACCAACATGTAGACATCACATTTTATCAATTTGGAATCCATCTTGAGGGATCTCTTCACTCTTTGCAATCGAGTTCATACTTTTGGCATAAGGAGGCCTAATTCCTTGTAACCTTTTCCAGGGTGTTTTTCCCAATTAACTTCAAACTTTCCCAAAGAACTTGAAAATCTAAGACCATATCCAGATACCCTTTATCACCTTACAAGACATTTTTAAGGTTTTAAGTTCAATATCCCTCCATACATAAGGTTCCTACAAACTAGGTCTTATAGGGCTAATAGGCCTAAAAACTAGGACAGTCTGCAACACTATGCTAAACTTGTCTCCACTGATTGGTATGAACTTGACCAATTTAGTATGTCAAGGTAACACAAAATCCTAACTTATCATGTACTTAGACCGTACATTTCTATCTTCCCCTACATATGAATGCTCACTGTTTCTCCACCAAACCACTAACCGAACAGTGCATGCTCGCCTAGGGCTTGGTTCTAAAAATAGCTACTTGCCTTTTCCTAACTCCTAACTCTACAACTATGTACACTACTAACTCCCCTAACATTTCCATCTACCCTTGGAGGTTTCCCATGGTTAGATTTCATGGGGGAGTCATATCTAGACTGACTGGTCAGGACAGGACCACTAAACTACTTAAACACAAAACAATTTAAACTAGACCTTAAACTACCTCAAAGAAACTTGGTCACTAAATGAGAAATGTTCCTAACACTCCCAAGAACACAAAACAACCACTACTTTGAAGCTTTTAATCCATAAAGTATGACTGTCACAAGGAAATGCTCGAGATTTTTGGAAACACAAAATTGCAGACTATATTGCTCTTTTTCAAATGTTACAATGAATTCACTCCTTCCATGATTCGAGTCTCTTATACACTAGATGCCTTCTTCCACCATTGTAGGGCCTTGTTGGTCGATTCCCCACTCCTAGAATCAAGGAGAATCCGATGTAAGCATATTGCATGCAACATTTGCAATTATTGCAAATGTTGTCATGACAACAAAATAGCAACTTTTGGCATCTTTTCAATTATGCCTCCTCCCTACATTTTAGGACCTCTACCCTCTCTATCTCGAGGATCCAAGATCACTAAAGACCCTATGGCATCTCTATGTCCTCATTTATGAGATTAGGACACATTCATGACTCCAAACCATCACCTAACAACTAAGCTAAGAAATTGAAAACTACAAACAATGGCTATTGATGTGACCTTAGGCCTAATGACTAACTCACTTAGCCTACATTGCTAAGACCTCCTAAGGTCAAAATACAACTAACCTATCTTGACTTAGCTAATGTCAAGTACAAGCCAAAATGAACAAACATGGAGGCTAGCCTAGGTGTTCCTGCACCATCCTCCCCAAAACTAAAAGATCAATCCATCCTTGGATTGATGATGCTTGGATCAATACCTAGCTTCTTGAACTTTGCTTCTTTGACCCATACTGCATCTCCATTTGTTTGATCATATCTTTTGATCAAGTGCTCTTTATACTCTTTTGTTCTAGTCCTCTTGTAGATTCTTGTATCTAATATGATGTTAGCTCCTATGACTGTATTAGATGGTAATTGTAGTTCCTCCACATCTCTGATGACTTCTTGAAGACTCTGATCCAAGTCTTTCTTTGGTCCTTTGTAGTGGGCTAAGTCTGCAATGTTGAAAATAGGTGATAGTCCACTGTCTTCCGGGAGTTCTACTTTGAAAGCATTATCACCATACTTGGCCAAGATAGGACAATGGCCTATCCTTCTCATCTGCAACTTGTGGGGGAATCCCTTATGTAATCTTGATTTATTGTGATGTACCATCACCATGTCACCCACATTAAACTCAACTGTCCTCTTACTTTCATCAACCTTTGCCTTATGTTTCAAGGTGTTCTTTGTCAAGGTTTTCCAGACTGTATCATGTATCTCTTGCATGACATGAGAAAAATCATCTGCATATCCACTTGCTTTCACTCCATCCTTCAAGTCTCTCAACTCATAGAATCCTCTAGGATGTAATCCATACACTACCTCAAAGGGGCTCTTCCCTGTTGACCTATTGATGGTGTCATTGTAGGCATACTTAGCCTGTCTAATCAATTGATCCCATTGTTGTCCGTACTCCTTTGTCAAGCATCTCAGTATATTTCCAAGGCTTCTATTCACCACTTCGGTCTGTCCATCAGTTTGGGGATGGTAGGCAGATCCAAAGGATAAATTGGTGCCTAGTCTTTGCCAAAGAGTCTTCCAAAAATGGCTCATAAATTTGGTGTCTCTATCAGACACAATGCTCTGAGGTAACCCATGGATTCTTACTATCTCTTTGAAGAATAGAGATTCTATTTGGTTGGCATCATAAGTGGTCTTGCATGGCACAAAGTGAGCCATTTTACTAAACCTATCCACAACTACATACACACTATCCATACCTTGTCTTGTTTTGGGTAACCCAACTACAAAATCCATGCTTAAGCAATCCCATGGTCTAGTAGGAATAGGTAGGGGTTGATAAAGGCCAACATTTGATGAAGTACCCTTGGCTCTTTAACACACAATACAACTCTCTACATACCTCTTGACATCAATATTCATCCTCAGCCAATAGTAGAACCTTTGAACTAGTTCTTGTGTCTTTGTGATCCCAAAGTGACCACTCAATGCACCATTGTACTTC
>MU217836.1:568023-602352 GCA_018584345.1 Thuja plicata | reverse complement strand
TCCATTTTCAGATTACCATGAGATAGAACAAATCCTAGGTACACTAGCTCTATTTTGATGAACTCACATTTCTCCAAGTTAATCATTAACTTCTCTTCATGTAGCCTCTTAAGTACTAATTCCACATTCTTGAGGTGTTCCTCTCTTGTCTTACTAAAGATGAGTATATCATCCAAGTAAACCACTACAAACTTGCCAATGTGGTCTTTAAGTACTTCATTCATCAACCTCATAAAAGTTGATGGAGCATTTGATAAGCCAAATGGCATGACTAGCCATTCATATAGCCCTTCAGTGGCCTTGAAGGCTATCTTCCACTCATCTCCTTCATTCACCCTTATCTGGTGATAGCCACTTTTTAAATCTATCTTGGTGAAGTACCTTGCACCTCCTAGATAGTCCATCAAGTCTTCTATCCTAGGGCTAGGGAACCTATATCTGATAGTGATCCTATTTATGGGTCTAGAGCCAGTACATAATCTCCAAGTACCTCCTTTCTTAGGGGCTAGGATTGTGGGTATAGCACAAGGACTAATACTCTTCCTTATAAGACCTTGTTCTAGTAACTCTTGAATTTGCCTAGCTATTTCCTCATTCTGTTGAGGTGTCATCTTGTATTCTGCCTTATTGGGTAGGGTAGCTCGAGGAATAAGGTAAATCTTATGGCTTATGGGTCTTATAGGGGGTAAGGTTGATGGTTGTCCATCACTTACAATGCCTTCATACTTCTGCAACATTTCTTCTATCTCTTGTGGCAGCTCTATCCTCTTCACTGTTTTGTCTTCCTCTTCCTTGGGCTTCAACACTAGAGAAAAACCAACTCCTTCTCTTTCTTCAATGGCTTCCAAGAACTCTTTCTCACTCACCATTAGTACATTGGGACCAGTTTTTTTCACTTCTACATCTTCTAACAATGACTGAATTTTGAAAGTCATGTTATCCTTCTTGAAAGTATAGGAGTTCTTCACTCCATCATGGATAGCTTGGACGTCAAATTGCCATGGCCTACCTAGGAGAAAGTGACATGCATCCATGGGAAGTACATCACATAGTACCTTGTCCTTATATCTCCCTATAGAGAACTCTACCCATGCTTGCTCATTCACTAAGACATGTTGTCCCTTATTGAGCCATGTTACCTTGTAGGGATGAGTATGAGGTATTCTTGTCATGCCTAACTTGCTAACTGCTTCCTCTGATACAATATTATCAGTAGACCCTAAGTCTATGATAACCCTACATACTTTATCCATCACCTTACATTTGATCCTAAACAAAGACCTCCTATGACTTGGCTCCTCCTTGATTGGCTCCTTGATCAATGTTCTCCTCATCATGAGGTTCCCACCTTCCTCTGAGTTTAATGGCACCTCAAGGTGTTTATCAGCTACACTTGTATCTTCTTGGACCAGATTAGTCCTCTTGTTACCTCCTTGAGAAGTACTACTCTTCTCTGGACACCTATAGGCAGGGTGTCCCATTTGGTTACAATGGTAACATTTCATATTGGCAAAGTAATTGCCTCTTCCTTGTCCACCACTACTACCTCTGAAATTGGAGTTCCTTCCTCTACCACCTCTACTTGAACTTTCTTCTTGCTGCTCATTGTATTTTACTTCCCCTTGTGTCCTTGATTCTAAACTCCTTCCACCATATCAACCTCTTTGTCCTCTACTATCTCTTCCTCTACCTCTTCCTTTAGAACTTTGTTCTTGCTTCCTCTTGCCTTTTTCTTCTATCTTCAAGGCTATTTGATAACATTGGAAGATGGTTTTGAAGTTCACTAGACTCATGTATTCTTGAATAGACCATTTAAGTCCATTCAAATACCTAGCTAGCTTGATTCTCTCATCTTCAACCACTTGTGACCGTAGGAATGACTTTTGGAACTCTTCAATTTAGTCTTGGACATCTAAGTCTTTTTTTCTAAGATTATGTCTCCTCCTATGTAGCTGCACTTCATAATCATCAGGAAAATAGGTCTGCTTCATCTTAGTCACCATGCCCTTCCATGTGGCTATAGGACTCTTTCCTTCCTTCTCCCTTTCAGTTTGAACAAACTTCCACCATGTGAGAGCTGAACCTCTCAATCTTGACTTGGCCACATTCACTTTTTGGGCCTCTGTGATACCATCACATTTAAAATGGTTCTCTATGTTGTCTATCCAATCCACTACTGAATCTCGATCCATTTGTCCACTAAATAGTGGCACACCCTCCAAAGATTTACCACTCAAAGCCTTCAATGCCTTTAGGAAGGGTTCTTGGTCACTAACAGGGTCAAGGGTTGGAGCTTCTTCTTCTATATCCACTCCTTTATCCCTTGCTTCTTCTTCTTCTTTCTGGTCAATCTTATCTTTCATCTTCTCACCTTTGTCTTGGACTTCTCCCAAGAGTTGCCCCATTTGAGACAACCTTTCTCTTAACGACTTGTTGTCTTCTTCTTGTTCTTCCACCTTTTTGGCTAACTCAACATTAGTTACCATGACTTTGTCTTTTGTTGATCCTCCAGGTGTATTCTCTCCCACTGATTCAGTAGGCTGAAACATCCACCACAAGCCTATTCTTTAATCAAGCTCTGATACCAATATGATGTAAGTGTTCCAATGGGTTTGCTTGCACAATCTACTAAGAAGATCTTTGTCTTCTTCAAGGATCCTAATCTCCTCTAGGTCCTTATTAGGCTTAGATCATTAACTAAGTCCTAATCTTACTCTCCTCTAAGAGTCTCCACTTCTGCTTCACCCTTTGAAAGACTAACACCCTATGATTACTTTACTTCTCCACTTCTCCTACTCACACTTAGAAGAGTCTAAATGCCAATTTTCACTCTAACCTTCTTGATTCATCTGCAAGGGTGTCCACCAACATGTAGACATCACATTTGATCAATTTGGAATCCATCTTGAGGATCTCTTCACTCTTTGCAATCGAGTTCACACTTTTGGCATAACGAGGCCTAATTCCTTGTAACCTTTTCCAGGGTGTTTTTCCCAATTAAATTCAAACTTTCCCAAAGAACTTGAAAATATAAGACCATATCCAGATACCCTTTATCACCTTACAAGACATTTTTAAGGTTTTAAGTTTAGTAGCCCTCCGTACATAGGGTTCCTACAAACTATGTCTTATAGGGCTAATAGGCCTAAAAACTAGGATAGTCTACAACACTATGCTAAAATTGTCCAAAACTTGTCTTCGTTGATTGGTATGAACTCGACCAACTCAGTATGTCAAGGTAAAAAAAAACCCTAACTTATCGTGTACTTAGACCATATAGTTCTATCTTCCCTTGCATATGAATTCTCACTGTTTCTCCACCAAACCACTAACTGGACAGTGCATGCTCGCCTAGGGCTTGGTTCTAAAAATAGCTACTATCCTTTCCCTAACTCTTAACTCTAAAACTATGTACACTACTAACTCCCCTAACATTTCCATCTACCCTTGGAGGTTTCCCATGGTTAGATTTCATGGGGGAGTCATATCTAGACTGACTGGTCAGGACAGGACCAGTGAACTACTTAAACACAAAACAATTTAAATTAGACCTTAAACTACCTCAAATAAAATTGGTCACTGAATGAGAAACATTCCAAACACTCCTAAGAACAAAAAACAACCACTAATTCAAATATTTTAATCCATAAAGTATGACTGTCACAAGGAAACGCTCGGGATTTCTGGAAACACAAAATTGTAGACTGTATTGCTCTTTTTCAAATGTTACAATGAATTCACTCCTTCCATGATTCGAGTCTCTCATACACTAAATTCCTTCTTCCACCATTGTATGGCCTTGTTGGTCAATTCCCCACTCCTAGAATCAAGGACAATCCGATCTAACCATATTGCATGCAACATTTGCAATTATTGCAAATGTTGTCATGACAACAAAATAGCAACTTTTGGCATCTTTTCAATTATGCCTCCTCCCTACATTTTAGGACCTCTACCCTCTCTATCTCGAGGATCCAAGATCATTAAAGACCCTATGGCATCTCTATGTCCTCATTTATGAGATTAGGACACATTCACGACTCCAAACCATCGGTTAACAACTAAGCCTAAGAAATTAAAAACTACAAACAATGGCTATTGATGTGACCTTAGTCCTAATGACTAACTCACTTAGCCTACATTGCTAAGACCTCCTAAGGTCTAAATAAATCTAACATATCTTGACTTGGATAATGTCAAGTACAAGCCAAAATGAACAAACATGGAGGCTAGCCTAGGTGCTCCTACACCAAAAACCTTCCAAGCCTCATCACCAGAAAGGGTGTGAACTATTCACTTAACATAGAGAGATTGACCTTGTCTGTGGGTGGAAATGAGTTCAAGTCCACCGGAATGATGAGTGAGGCAACAATACTCCCAAGACACATGGTGAAATCCATGTTGTTGGATATCTAAGGCCCATAGAAAATCTTTGAGAAGGCGCTCCAATCTAGCATAAGCTGCTTTTGAGGGAGACCTATAGGAAGAGTAGTAGACATGTGTAGCAAAAAAAATCTTGGAGCAGACCTAGATTTCACCTACTAGAAAGAGAGGTTTAATCCAATATGCTAGCTTGGTCTCGATCTTTTCCAAAACAACATTCCAAAGTTTGGTTGCGGAGCCATAAAAGGAAATGGAATGCCAAGGAAACGGAAGGCCTGACCGTGTTGTATTGATTGCCAATTATAGCGCAACATCCATTGTGGTGGTGGTAGGAAAGACTCATGAAAGAAGAGAGTCTTATTCCATTGGTTAGGTAAACTAGAAGCCAAGAAAAAAATGTCAAGGAAATGAAGAGAATGTTTCACGTTGGCTTCATCCTCAGTGAGAATGAGGAAGGAGTCATCAACAAAGTTCCCATTGACAAGCTGGGAGGTGGAATTGGGTAAGGAAATCCCATGAACACCACCAGCAGACATACTAGAAGCTGGTAAGCAACCAAAACCTTCTACTGCTAAAACATACAGAGCAGGAGCCAAAGGGAAACCCTGTCAAATAGATCGATGTAGACTAAAAGAATAGGAATGGTGGCCATTGATGGTGATGCAAGTATTAGCATCTGAAAAAAGAATTTTAAAAGAAGAAATAAAACGGGGACCAAATCCCAGAGCAGACAACATGTAAAGAATAAAAGCCCATTCAATGCGGTCATAGACTTTGGCAAAGTCAATTTTGCAGAAAATAGCGGCCTGACCAGATTGGCGAGCCCATTCCATACCTTCCCAGACTGTAATTATATTATCTAGGATGAACTAGGATTGGATAAATCCTATTTTCTCGGGGAAAACAATTTGGGGAAGAAGATGGAAAATTCTTAGGGAAAAATCCTTTGCCATGATTTTGTAGGAGACATTAAGCAATGTGATAGGGCACCAATTACAAATATCCTTAGGATCGCTAGATTTAGGTATGAATTTAACATTTCCTCTATTAATTTGATCACCCAAGGTACGAGTATGTAATGCTTATCAATATACATTATGAATATTAGTCCCTAAAATATCCCACAAGGCCTTATAAAATTCATAGGGAAAGCCATCACACCCTAGGGACTTATCGTCAGCCATGGAGAAGGAAACCTCCCTAAGTTCTGGAACAAACAAATTATTATCACAAAAAACTCATTGAGAGTTTGAGAGAGGATTGGGAACATAGGCTAAGCAATCCTTGAAGTCTTGACGAGAGGCAGGAGTGGAATCCTGGGCTATGAAAACTTGTTTGTAGTGTGCAGTAAAAGATTGCAAAATATCATGAATCTCAGTGAGAACTGAGTTGTCATCCTTGATCATTTTAATCCCCGAATTGAATGCCTGGGATGTAGTGAAGAGAAAAAAATCCTTACTAGCATGATCTCCCACTTTCAACTAGTGAAGACGTGCCTTTATTTGAGTTCCCCTAGTAGAATAAGTGTTAGCAACCTGCTTTGCATGATAGAGTTCTACCACCTTAAGATGTAATTCTGTGGAGAAAGAATGAGCTTCATGTTGTGAGGTTTTCACTCCATCGCCCCATTGCAAATGGGGACCCCCCTATTTTTCTCAACCTTCTGAGTGGAAAGAGATGAATTTTGCAAATTTTGGCTAGGTGTGGTTTTCGGGTGAGCTCCTTTTTTCTTCCCCTCTTCCTTGGGTGGAATTATGTCTTGCATGGGACATGTCCTTGTTCCATACCCCTCTATTTCCACCATGAGATGGGATGCTTCCCTAGTCGGTGTTGGAGTGGGGAGATAAGTTTGTGAAGATGGCATCAAAGAGAAATTTTTATGCAAGATTGACTTGTGCAGAATTTAGCCCCTCACGGGACATATTTTGTCCCATATACCTCTGATTTATGCCTCCTTTATGGGCAGTTGAACAAGAATTTTCTTCAAATTATGGAGAGGATAACTTAAGTGGATTAGCCTTGGGAGTCATTAGGTTGATGTATGCACTACTTGGGGTGGAAATTTGAAGCTTTTGGGACTTAAGGCATGAATTTGGAAGCCTGTCCCATGACTATTCAGAATTCAACCAGTCATATGACACATTTTTGTCCCATACCCCCCAAATTTCCGCCCTCTCTTAGTCATTTGGGTTGGATTCTATGGGAAATGGAGAGGTTCTTTGAGAAAGTTTTGAATCAATTCAAGGTTGAGAGGATGAGATTTGACATGTATTTTGGGGCATAATTGTCCCATGGACAGGACATTTCTGACATTTGGTCTTAGCACCCACTTCTTCCCTTCCCAAGCCTCAACAACCATAAAGTCATGAAAGTGGATCAAGAGTAGCTTACCTCTAGCTGGGCGGAAATTAGCCTTTCATAGGACACAAATTGTCTTTTAGCATCAATATCTCCGTCCTATTGGTGATGTGTAGAGTGGGTTCATTCATGGGTGGAGGAGATAAGGAAGACAAGATCAAACAAGAAATAAGAATATAAGATGAAGATGTGAAGTAAGAATGCTAAGGAGAAGTGTTTTTTGGACTTGTTGATAGAGTGGAGACCTTGTCCCATGATTGATTGAGTTTCAACTAGTCATAGGACGTGAATTGTCCTAAAGAGTAAGGATTTATGCCCCTACTTAATGCTTGGAGGGGCAATCCTTGGTGCATGGCGGAGGTGTTTGGAGAAATCCTAAGCATTTTCGGTCTCTAGAAGGTGAGATTTGGCATGATATTTTGGGGTGGAATTCTCCTATCCATGGGACAATTCTGCCATGATATCCTTGGCTTCTAATTTCCCCCTCCTTGGCCATGAAACTTAAATGTAAATCAAGTTGTGCTCCATCATAATGCATTCCTTAAAAAACAACACAAATTAAATGCAAACAAGTTAGCTTGGAAGTGGACTTTATTTGTTTTCTATTTATTCTCCAATGCAATAGCAAGTTGGCCTCCTAGGTAGGAGGAGTGCAAAAGGGTATAAAGGAGGAGAGGTTTGAACCATTTTCACATAAAAAAAACATGTGATTTTCCTCCAAAGAAGGTGCATATCAAAATAGTAGTAGGCTTGGATTAGGAAGAAAAATCAGAGATGAGGTTGTAAAAGAATGGAATCTAGGCATGTTGTTGAAGCAAATTTACCTGTTTCCAGATTTAAATTTAATTTTCTATTTAAATTTGCAAGGGGATGAAGGACTTGAGTCTTAAATTTGGTGAAATCTTAGAGAAACTCCATCTTACTAAATATTAACATGATTTTATTTTGTGAAGTTTTCAGATTTCTCTTATCCTTTCTTGAACTTAACGAAATTTTCTTCTTGGTTTTGCAAGGTAATTATTGGAGAAGGAGAGGCTAAGGGAGATGTTCAAAACTCCAAGAGGATGATCCAAGTTCCAAGATTGAAGACTTCATGAGGGAAAGGAAGGGAAACCAAAGTGAAAGGTGGATATGAGGGAGAAAGGGCTGAATGGAAAATCTTAGAACTCTTGGCAATGAAATCATGGGAAGCTATTTTCCTTGGAGAGAAAATCTTGGAACAACTTAGAAGATCAAAGAAAGGATGGTATGCATGTCCTCCATAATCATGCCAACAAGTGGGAAGGAAAATCACACCAATTTACTGAAGGAAAAGACATTGACGCTATTCAAATTGAGATCAAGTTGAAATTCAATAATGAGATCAGAGGAACAAGTCCAATCACTTGAAGGAATTTCCATATACAATCAAATTCAAATCAAATCGGGTGCAAGTTCAAGGATGCCAATACAAATCATGGAAAAGAGAATATTTCCAAGGAAAAGATGGAAGGGTTGAAAGGATGAAGCAATTTGGGAATATGTCATCCCATTCATCTTCAAGGAGTTGATAGTTTCGAAAGAGAAACAAAGTTAGAAATGTTGAGTATCAAGGGATATTTTCTCTTCACAAGGATTAATCAGAGCTACATGATAAGGATGATGATGTGGCACCTAGTTTTCTTCTCCAATAAGAAAATTCCAGATTTCAAGAACAAGCAATCATAGCATGTGAAGTGTCCTATTTTCTCATTGGTAGAGAAATTGTTGTAATTTTCCTATTGGCCCCTGATTTGGTGCCCTCATGTAATTGCTTTAAAATTTGGAAATCCTAATTAGGGTTTATGGAATTGAATCTTGGCCCTTGATTTCAAATGAATCTTGGCCCTTTGTTGTAATTGGACATCTATAAAAGGCCAAGGCCTTCTCAATTGTAAGGGTTTTGATAGTGTGTTAGCTAGAGAGAGAGAGAGAGAGAGAGAGAGAGAGAGAGAGATTTTGTAGAAGCTATATATCTAGTATGAAATTAGACTAGGTTAGCCAAGGAAGACTTGATCAAATATTTTCTATCATACTACCAAAATTATTCCTTCTTTCATTGTTGGCTTTCATGGTGAATGTATGCGACTTTTGGAGTATTGCATGGTTTCTTGAATCTTTCACTTGGAGTAGATTTAATTTCATGTTGTTAGAAGTATCTTAGTTGGATGAAAGATATTGTGGATTTTTGTTTGTTTGACTCAAGTTTACTAGGACACTAGCGTCCTTTCTAATTGTGAGGAAGCCATGTGTGGCAAGCTAGTCATTGCACTTAATTTGAATTTGCATTGGATCCTTATTTTGTACATCCAAGTTGGATTAAGGAGAAGGTGTTGATATGAAACCCATTTGAGATCCTTAGAAGCTTGCACTAGGTGAAGTTGAGGTCACTGATAAGATTTCACTTGGTAGAGTTCAATTCATCCATGATTTCTTGCATTCATAGTTAGAGGTAAAAGTAGTAGTATAAGTAATTTTGAATTTAAGTTGCGGTGGAAATTGGAAAAGAAAAAGCTATATTTTCATTGCACATTGTGAAGCTAAATATTTAGAAGTGCAAGTGGTTTATATCCATTGAGTGGTTAACTTAAGTCCCCTAAGTTATTACCAGCAAATCACATTATTTCACTCAGCGAGTGTCCACAGTTAAAGGAACCTTGAAGTTGTTTCATGATCTTACTTTGCAAGGTTAGCATGAGAGATGACCTTATATCAAGAGAGGATTGATTATTTGGTATTTCATCTTGGAATACTAAGTGTTTGATTCTACATGTTGCAGTGGAACAAAACTCACATCAATAGAAATTGGTGCTAGAAGGAGGGCCCGAACAAAGTTCATTCAAGAATAGTCAGCCAATTGAAGATGATGTAATATGGGAATTTCTCGACCACAACATCCTAGGATGAATTGGGTAACTTATCAAAGTGTCATCATCCTAACATTCCATTATCTTTCTTGGGTTCAGAGGAGAAGTGAACTTGAATACTTGCAGGTTGTTGTTGTACTAGAACAAGAAGAGGAAAATGCTCAAAGGATTGAAAGAGAGAGTCAAGAAAGATTGGGAGGTGAGAGATGAAATTGAGAAGAGGATGTTGAAAAGAGAATCAAAGAGGGCAAAAAAAAATTTCATTTGTGGATGTCAAGAAAGATGATCTTTCAAGTTGTATTTGAGATGAGAAGATATCCTTAAAAGTAAAAAAAAAATTTAAAAAAAAAAGTGAAAAACAAAAAATCCAAAAGGAAAAAGGTTTCTCAAATGGATAGGTGGGTGGATATTCTTCCCATTTGGTTTTATTTGAACAAGCGATTGCATCCACTTAGATTATCTCAGCTTGCAGCACTAGGGCAGTGTAGGATCCATGGTACCATAGACCATGAGGAGAAGTAATGTGTGATTTTCCTTTTTAGGGTGGATTTGGAATTAAGAGGAAGAATTGCTTTTTCAAAGGTGTATGAGCCAGCAGTTCTTGTCAATTCAGAGTCAGAGTTCCTTGAGTTCAAAGAGGTTATCAATAGGAAACCAAGAAGTAGAAGTGGAGGAAATAATTGGTGTAGTATGCATAGCCTCTCACATTCAGAGTCTACTTTCCCATTATTTCAAGATGCCATTATTGATAACCAAGAAGTAGAAGTGGAGGAAATAATTGGTGTAGTATGCATAGCCTCTCACATTCAGAGTCTACTTTCCCATTATTTCAAGATGCCATGGACTTAATCAAGTTTAGAATGGGTATGAGGAAGTATCAGGAGGTGGAAAGGATTTCTTTTAGCTTTCAAGTTGGGAATTAAAGAATGAAGAGGACACCTATCGCTCAAGTTGGGAACCAAAGGATGAAGAGGAACATGAGTTGCATCATGAAAGAATGGTTGAGCTTAATGATCAAGATAATAAAGTGAAGGATCAAATTTCATGCATTACTCCACAAGAGGAAGAAGTCGATAGGAAAATCAAGGAAGCAATTGAATTCATCCAAGGAAGAGGGAGAATATCAGACATAGATCCACACCTTGAGGAGCTAGAAGAAGATCATAACAAGTTTGAATAGGTGATCCTTGGTGAACTTTCCCTCATGATACAAAATTGAATTCTTGAGGATGAGTTTAGGGATAATTTTAGTGGCAAATATTTTCCATTTGGCGAATGTCTTATGTCAGCGACCTAAGATTTGGTGAATAATATGTGTATATCAGGTTGGTCGTGTCGCCCAAACTTTATAAATTTTGGGTCGAATGCCCAATCCCATCGCCCATCGGTTTATGTAATTTTCTCCTTTTCTTTCACAATATCGCCTATCAAATCTATTTTTTGGACATGGTAAATTGAAAAATTTTGCCTACAATTTCCAAAGCTTGTCTTAATTGACAAACCATATTTTCCAATGGTTTTATAAATATATATTTAGAGGAGGTTAAGTATATAGATGTACTATATAATATGTGTCTCTATTCCACATACTTTCTATAAAAATTTGTGGCTTTTAAAACTTTCACACATAATACAGTTTACACATTCTCTATTCTAGAGACTTTTGGTGGAATCTTTGTGTCCTTCAAGACTTTGGCCTAAAATAGAATTCACCCCATTGATTTTAGATCATCCAATGGTTAAAAAAGAAGGGTTAATTTCTATCATCCAATATAAAATTAACTCACAGTGCCTTAAAAAATTAATAAAAGGACCCTACCCCTTGACTCCTAAGTGATTACCATAAAATCACATTATTTCACTGAGCGAGTGTCCACAGTTAAAGGAACCTTGAATTTATTTAATGATCTTACTTTGCAATCTTAGCATGAGAGATGACCTTATATCAAGAGAGGATTGAGTATTTGGTATTTCATCTTGGAATACTAAGTGTTTTATTTTGCATGTTGCAGTGGAACAAAACTCACATCAACACTGCCAAATTGTCAATTGTCATACGCAAATCCTTGGTAGTTCTATCATATGACCAACGATGAAAATAAGTGAGTTTTTTCCATAAAACTAGAGAATGCGCATAGTGTGAGTAATGGTTGCATTCCACCATGAAATCCACCATCTTAATTGAGTGGGCCTAGGTTGAAGGTTCCAAACATTCTTTATGTGGGCCAGAGTTGAGGGATGATTGAGGAATGACGTGTTGAGAAAAAAAGGTGGTGGATAGGAATGTGGTTGGTGAAAATTCCATTAAATACAAAATTTAATGGGAAGGGAGTCTAACAAGGTAATATCTGGAAAAGGAAAAACTAGAAAATCTTGGGAAGTCCCAAAGGAAAAAAATATTGAGAGGAGATCATGGCACGATCAAGCCTCTTAAAAACCATGTCAGAACTAGCTTGATAATTGCTCTAGGTATGCCAAGCCACATGTGGGAGATAGTGATTGAGATTGGGATCAGAAAGACCCAATTTATTACACATGTAAATTGTGCCTCTCTTTCTCCAGCTATCTAGCAAAAAGGGTGAAATTCCATCCTTATTAGAAGCCACCTCAATCATATAAAAATCACAACATAAAACCTAAGTGGCAGGTGGAAATGAATCAACAATCCATCACCATTAAAAAGCTCTTTCCACAGCATCATTGGGAGCATAAAGATTAAAAACAAAAAAGTGGTGATATTAATATTAAAAATAATCCACACTAGCCTATGTGTAGGGTCTTCTCCATGGTCGATAATTACATTTTTTACAATGGAGCCAATAATTTAACTACCCCTCCTCTACCAGCCTCGTGGGAGGATGAGAAAACCAAAGTATGGGGCCAAATGACTCTACAAGAAGTAGAAAGAAGAAATCATGCAATCTTAATTTCCTAAAGGCATAAAACATCTATCTGAGGAAATTGACGATGAACATCTCTGACAATATAGTTTCTGGGGAGGTCCGTAAGACCCCTGACATTCCAAGATAGAAAATTCATTAAAAACCTTCATTCATGGTTTCCTCATCCCCAAGTGAGGAGAATTTTTTATGTAGGAAGGTTGAATAAGAGTTGAAATTTGGTTAAAGGTCACCTGGGAAAAGAAGACGCTTCCCTGACCCTGCAATGTCAAGCTCGTCGCGACCAGAAGGGATACAAGAGCGACATCAGAAGGATCCATTGAACTCTATTGAGGTAGAGGGTGGAGAAGGAAGAGGAAAAGGATCCATGGAGATGGTCAGAGGAGTGATCATTGAATTTGATGAGGCTGTAGAAGTTCCCTAAGAAATAGGGTGTGAAATGACCTTGGTGGCATTCCATGGAGCTGACAAACTACAGGAAGCCTGCTTAGGCTGAGCTATCATTCCTTATTTTCCCTTGTGAACCATGGTATTCCATGGTGCCTCTTCTTTATTACCTTCTTTATTAGCCTTTATGGGACAAGGAGCGGCTAGTTTCTTAGGAATAACCCTTGGTCAAGAAGCAGCCAAAGGACAGTCCTTAATCTTGTGATTCGCAGAGTGGCAACGGAAAAAAGTATTTGGTAAATATAATACATTACTTTTTGGGTGAAAATGAGCCCTCCAATATGAATATCAAAGGACTCATGGAGGTCCTGGGAAAGATTGACCTCTACACTAGCCCTCTTCTGAGGGAGAGCATGATAGAAAAAGTCAGGTTCCAAATAGACAACCTGACAAAGTGATTGATCTATGTTTTGTAGGAAAGGCCAAAAAGGAAAAGGCAAACCAGGAAATTCAACCCAAACAAGTAATTTTAGTTTATTATCATCATAAATGATAAATTCTCTCAACCATGGCTATAAAAATAACAAGGATGTGCGAATAAACCAAGGACCATGCTTGAGAGCATCGTCAACATGTGATGGGTTCCCAAAGTGAAAAAGGAAAAATACTTTAGTAAGGTTTATGGAAACCATCTAGGTGGACCCCATGAGGGTCCCAAGATTTGGTGAACCAATCTTTAAGCACACCCTCAAATGGAATTCTACCAATAAAATAACCAATAAGAGTATGATTCTCTAACTAGTCACAACCCTGGTCTAAATATGACACTGGCAAAACCACATAAGGGGTAGAAGACTTACCTCATGGAAAACCTTTAGGACAAATTTCTTGGGATGCTTTCTCAATGGAGCCATTAGCGCTAACAACCAACACTTTGGCACCAACATCAATTGCTGAGCCAAAATTAGCCGCCTCTATTAAACCTAAATTCCTATAATTAATGCGGTATGACAACAATGTATGGAAGACTTAATAAGGAAACCCTAAGGAAGATGCAAAGATGCAAGAGATAGTTGCAGAGCTCAATTTTCACTGCTAAATTATTTCTCCTTAACTCAAATATAAAATTAGTCTTCACAATATTTTAAGTTTATTTTGACATCATTCAACCATTACAATCTACCCATTTACAAAAATTAACATTCCCTAAGATGAAGTGAGCGGTGAGGCAAGGGTTGCAGCGATGGCCACGGCAACAAGTGTATGCAGGTTTGTAGGAGCATTGGCAATATAGGAGGACCAACACCTATCAATGGAGAAGGCCTAGAGATTATACACCTATTGGAAGAAGGTTCACTCACACTCCTCAGGTACCTTTTGATATATGTGATGGATCCCAATGACCATCTCCATAACCTAGTATGATAGGAAACCCGATGGTTAATAATGCAGGAAATGATCCATTTGAAGCTTTCACTAGGTACCCTTCATACATTTCTTTGCTGAATACTACCATTCTAAGAAACCCTAAATTTATTTCATCTCCAAACAACATTCCTATCAATTTGGCCAGATCTTTTTATCCATCTTCAGAATCAAAATCGCCCTTCAATCCAAGTAGGTATATTCAAGTTTGGAGGAGAAAATCTCATGTTCGACCGGGTTTAGAACCACCTCCTCAAGACCAATCTTCCCCACAAGAAATTTTGCTGATGGGTCGTATCCACTGTCTTGTGAGGAGACCGCAACATAAACCACAATAAAACAAGATCACGCATATAAAATTATCTTGTCGGACCATCTTCTTCAACCTAAGTGACCCTTCTGCATGCAACTACCCTTATTCATAAGCTTTGGTTTGCTATAAAATTTTCAGTCTTATCTGTATGGGAAAAACAAAATTGGAAGGGGTTGAAGGATATTTTCCTTGTTGATAAAAATTCACCCTTTTTATTGCTATCTTTTATTCGAAGGAAGATAAGGATAGGGTTCACAAGGTCAAAGGGTGGTTTTGTAAAGGAGAAAGAATTTTTACGTTTGCTTGGGTTCCTAATTTTAGTGTTGACTCTGCTCCTCTACATTTTATGTCATTCTAGATATCTCTACCTAGTCTTCCACTTGAGTACAAAGATCTCAAACTTGTGGAAATTTTTGCAAACAAATTGGGTATTTTTATTAAGCATGATCTTATACCATTTGAATTTGCACATTTTTCAGTTAGGGTTTGTCTTCTTTTTAATCTCTCCAAGCCTTTCCCCCAATATTTTTCTATCTCTTCCAAATTTTTTGATTAGGATCAGGTTATTAAGATTCAGACCCCACAAAATGTTGATGAACATTCTGATCGATAGGGTCAATTAAACTCACAATGTCAAGGTTCGGGGATGGTGCAAATTAAGGTATGTGAAGATCACACCTCATATCCAACAAAATGTTATGTTTTAAGGCCTTTTCCTTCCCCACCTCCCTCATATCATTCGAGGAAAAATTATGATGATCCACATATTGATGAATTTTAAATTATGCCTACGGTAATATCTCAAGTGAATCAATTGGATCAAGTTGTCATCCCAAAATTGTGTGATGATGCCAACATTAGAACTTCTAATCAGGTACCCTTGCAGTGGAAGAAAAATATTATGGAATCGGTTATTAAAGCTTCTTCTCCATTAGATTTACTCAAAAAGTTGGCTTTTTTTTCTGTATCTTGTGATTGTTCGTTAATTGTGGTTGATTTGAGTCCTGCTATGATAGATTGGCTTTAGAAGAAATTTTATTTTTCCTCTCTTACAATGAGGATGCCTCCTTCATCCAGTCAACACCTTAAATTAGGACCAACACGTTAACAAATCCCTTTCCTCATTCTTGGGCTCTGTAAAGGAAAATTGGTTAAGCAACTAATTTCTAATAGCCAATCTTTTCAGGTTGTAAAACAATCTTTATTTCTTCCCCTTTTGTATCTTCAATTGAAATTGAGTTGATGGAACATGATATTTTAATTTCAATTGTGTCAGAACTAATAGAGGAAATTTCATTAGAGGAATATCCTGGAGTTGAAATTTTTTCTACTTATTTGGATAAGGAAATCAATGAAAAAAGTTAACCTGAAGTTAATAATTTTTCTCCACCATGGGAAACCAATCAGCAGAGTCCTCTTATTTAGTTGTAGACTTCAGCTCTGCTTCACAATCATCCCTCAAGAAAAAATTTAGATTGTGCTTCACTACAAGATTTTGATTTTTCACAGCATCTTTCCATTGCTCAATCAATTTCTTCTTCACCTATAAATTCCAAAACTCCCAGAAAAAGAGGCAGGAAACCTAAAGCTATTAAAATTTAGGAAGAAATCATAGCAGGGATTCAATCAACTATCGAGGAGAAATTTTCACCTCACCTTAGACCGAGAAGAGTGTGGTTCTCTCCTCAAGTGAAATGAATATTTTATCATCTTATGTCAAAGGTTTGAATACCTCTGATTAAAGGGGGAGAATCAAGCAACAACTAGATTCTTCTCAGGCGGATATTATACTACTACAAGAAACTAAAACCTCTAAGAATACATACAAGAAAAATTTTAGAAAATGATCTCTTTGGGAATTGTCACATGTTCCTTCATTGGGTGCTTCAGGAGGGCTCATTACTTTATGGAATCCCAAATCTATTAGAGCACAAATGCTTGCTAGGGGTCCCAATTGGTAGATATTACATATTAATTGGTTTAATTTTTCTTTCATTCTCATTAACATTTATGGGCCCACTACTCCTCAAGAGAAATATGCTCTTTGGATCACATTATCTTACCATATACAACACAATGTTGATAAAAAAAATTGTTCTAGGAGGAGACTTTAATACCATCACTTCTCAGGATGAGAAGTAAGGTGGCAACCCTGCAACACAAAAAGTTATGGAGGATTTTCTATTTTTCATCCAAGACAATGCCCTGTCATATATTTTTCCTTCCAATGGTCATTTCACTTGGACCAATAGAAGAGCTAACTCTAAAATTGTTATCAGATTGGATAGATTTTTTACTTTACATGATTGGATTCTTCAACACTATATTTTAAAGTTTGAAATCCTTTTATTTTCAAGATTTGATCATTTTCCTATTCCATTATACTTGGAAAAGCATGATACTCTTTGTCAAAAATCTTCTTTTAAATTTAAAAGAATGTGGTTTAAACATGCACATTTTATTTTTTTTCCTCGCCAATGGTGGGTGAGTACTCCTTTTTGCAAAGGAAATCGTATGTATCAGTTGCATATAAAATTACAGTTTGTCAAATCTAAAATCAAAGTTTGGAACAAAGAAGTTTTCAAAAATATTTTTGAGGAGAAAGTTAATGTAGAAAAAGAACTGAAATATGTAAATGAGCACATAGTCAAACATGGGCTAGATTCTTCAAACTCTGAAAAACAAAAACATCTTCAATCTTATTGGGAAGAATTATGCACCAGAGAAGAGGTATAATGGAGAAAAAAATCTCTAGAGATTTGGTTAAAGGAAGGTGACAAAAATACAAAATTTTTCCATACTTCAGCTAAAATTAAAAGATCATCATCCAATTTTTTTTCCATAAATGCTACTTCTTTGAGTATGAAGCTGACTAATGAGTGGTAAATTAGGGATGAGGGTATTCTATTTTTTAAAAATTCATTGGCCCCTCCTCTCCTTCAACCCCAGAGGACTCAAGTGTTGATGTTCTTCTTGATTCCATCCCATGTCTAATCTCCCAGTAAGATAATGACTATATGATGCACCCTTTCTCCATTGAGGAACTTCATAAGGTAGTTTTCTCAATCGCCCTAGATAAGTCTCAGGGCCCTGATGGATTTACACCATTATTTTTAAAAAAAATTTGGGATGTCATAAATTTAGATTTGTTAATGGCACTTGAAGAATCACGAAGGCAGGGTTTTGTTCTAAAAAGATTTGATATCACACACATTGCTATTATTCCAAAAAATAAATATCCTCAAACTTTTGAAGATTTTAGGCCTATATCATTATGTAATCTAGTATATAATATTTTCACAAAGGCTATTTATCTATGACTAAAAAGTTTGATTCCTAGAATCATTTCACCTCAGCAAGGAGGTTTTGTTTCGAGAAGGGAAACATCTAGGGAGCACTTGTGGCACATGAAGTTTTGTATTATATTAACTCTTCTCAAATCCTAGATTTTGTAGTCAAAGTGGACATGACAAAATCTTATGACAGGGTTTTCTGGGCCTTTTAACTGAAAGATCTTAGAAGATTTGGTTTTTTAGATAATTGGTGTAAATGGATCAAAAATTGCTTTTCTAGTGCATATTTCTCAGTCATTATTAATAGAAATCCTTCAGGTTTTTTTCGTGCCACACAGGGAGTGTGACAAGGTGATCCTCTATACCATTTCCTTTTTATAATTATGGCAGAAGATTTTAGCAGGATGATCAATAAACAAAAATATTTGGGCCTATCGAGGGGAGTTCATATTGCTAACACCTACATCTCAATTACTCACACCCCTTTGTATATGATACATTACTTTTTTGGTGTTCTTCAATTCAAGAAGCAAGGCATATTAAAATGATGTTAGATATTTACACCTTAGGATCTTGTCAAAAAATCAGCTCACAAAAATAAACGAGTTCTTATTTTCAATACGAAAGAGGTTATTTCAAAAAGAATTGTTTAGATCTTTAGTTTTCCCCTAGAAAGTCTTCCCTCACCATATTTAGGAATTCCTTTTTTAACGGGTCCTATCAAAACATCATATTGCAAAACTGTTATTGACAGGTTGAAAAGTAGAATATCTTCTTGGAAAGCAAGATGGTTATCACTCTCGGGTAGAATTCTGCTTATAAAATCAGTTTTAACAACAATACTGAATTATTACATGTTTGTGCTTCATGCACCCAAAATATTTGTTTCCCAAATTGAAAAGATCATTCGTTCTTTTATTTGGAAGGGTAACATGTCTGAAGAAAAGAAGATGCCTTTAATTTCTTTAAACAAAATGGCTCCCAGTAAACTAGTAGGAGGAATTGGGATGCAAGATTTAGCCAAAAGAAACAAGTCTTTTCGGGGGAAAATTGTTTGGAACATGTATGGTAAACCTCAAGCTCTTTGGTGTCAAATTATGCAAACAAAATACCTAGATTCTTCAAACCCCTCAAGAATTTTTACAATTTCAAATCCCTTAGTAGGCTCTGCTATTTGGAATTTTATGGTGTCCTCTAGGAATATGATCACTAGCTATTTTTCATGGCAAGTTCACAATGGGGAAAATGTTCACTTTTGGAATGATTCATAGAACGGATTCCCTCCTCTTAATTTTGTGGAATAATTATTGGATGCAATACCTATTTTTATCAATCATTGGGGGTCCAAACTATCTGATTATATTGATGGAATTGAGATCTTCTCTAATAAGGTAATTTGGAAAGACTCGCCCTCTTTACCAATTAGTTGAGTACAAATCCAAATTTTCAATTCCACTATAAAAGATCGTCTTGTATTCCTTTCAAAAGGTATGGATAAATTATTATGTTGTCCTTCTAAAAATGGGAAATATTCTATTAAAGAAGGTTACAAGGATATTTAGTAGATGGAGAATCAATATTCATCTCAAAGAGATTATATTTTTTGTTGGAATAGCTCAATCCTTCTGAAGGCAGGTATGTTTTCTTGGCTTGCTTTACAGAATAAAATGATTACAAGTGATAGACTTGTTAAATTATAAATTGCTCAACCTTTTGCTGTGTACTTTGTGGCAAGGATTTTGAGAACATAAATCATCTCTTTCTCTAGTGTGAATTTTCTTGTCAATGCTGGCATTTTGTTTTGGAGAAATTATCTTTGTCCTTTCCTCTACCAAACAAACTCTGAGATTTGTTCCAATCTTGGCCAATTTTGTTCACATCTTCTATTTTTTCTTGCTTATGGAAGATTGTCCCATCCACTATCATTTGGTCTATTTGGTGGGAGCGAAATAAATGAATATTTAGGAAAACCCCTTCTTATATTTCAAGTGTTATAGCAGGTATTGAAAAATCTATCTCATAATTAGTTAATGCACATGTTCAGCATCATTTTAACCCAAATTCATAATTTTCTTCTTGGGATGGTCTTGTCATCTATGTTTGGAAAGACATCTCTATTCTTGTATCACCCAGATTTCCAAGAATGAAGAAAAGTAAAATTGATAGATCTTGCATTAAATGGCATCCTCCAGATCCAAATTATTATAAACTAAATTTGGATGGCTCCTCGAGAGGAAAATCGGGTGATGCAGGAGTAGGGGTATGTATATGAGATCATATTGGTTTTTTAAAAGCTTTTAAATCATCCTTTATCCTTCTTGGCACTAATAACATAATAGAGGCCCATGCTCTACTTGAAGGTATTATTTTGGCCAAGAAACTGAATATATCTTGCCTTCATATTGAAGGAGACTTATCTGTAATCATCAATGCTTGTAAAGAAAGGAAATTTGAGAATTGACATATCAAATATTTGCTTGAAAAATATGGTCTCTTATTGATTCTTTGGATAGTTAAATCATTTCCCATGTCTTCAGAGAAGGTAATCAGTTAGCGGATTATTTGGCTAATCTTGGATGTAGCAAATTCGAATTAGATTCACTTAGATCGAATGGTGATTTGGAGCCCTTTCCAAATTTAGTAAAAACTATAGAGGAGGAAATGTAGAATGTGTTGTAAATGATCATTTCACACCACCACTCAGTTGGGTACTTCTGGTGGCATCATATAACATAATGACAAAGGATTTCATAAGGTTGTGAACAGATTTTTGAATCTTTTAGCAGTACCACATCAGTTTTTTGTAGTTTCATTTGATCCACCTGACATCCATATTTGTGTTTGTGTAATGATGAGCACATGTATATCACCATTTTCTTACATGTTTATCTCATGTATAGTTAATTTCATCTACTTTTCTTGAAGCATTCTGAATGTGATCTCCATGAAAATCTTGGATTATGTTTTCTCTCCGGTATGGAAGTACGATGGTATATTTAATAATTTTTATTTTGGAATCTATGAAGTGTGTGATTTGCACCCTTCATAAATGCTTTGAGTTAAATATGGTATAATTATCAAGGAGGTGGGCTTATTTATCAATGCTTAAAGAATATCATCTTCCATTATCGTAGTAACTCTTCTTCTAATCTAGTTTTGTTGGCTTGTTTTGGTCTAAGATGGCTCGACAAATTACATTCCCATGTTTGTGCAATTCCATATTTAAATAAGGAAATTCTTCTTGAAATTTTGGATTTGATGCATGATATCCCGATAGGTATTGGGGAATCCTCAGCAATATTAATGGAAGAATTATAGTGTGTCCCATGTTTGCATTCGAATCCATGACTATTTTGACCCGAGAGAAACTTTGATTATTACTGGATTATTTGCATGATGAGATGCTTCGATGACTTTACATTATTTTGATTTTCTGGTATCATATTTGTTAGATGCTAGATAATGTTGTTATTCAGTTTGATCATATCTGCATGATGATTCTAGTGATGTGACATAATGCCTTATGATGATACTTAGTTATTTTGTATTCAGACTTGGACTGTGGAGGATATTTATATTCGATGGATGTTATTGGATTATTTATTTTGGTTCTTTATGTTGTGGATATTTGTCTTTTACTATTAGTAGATATATGCTTAAATGGTTGTAAATGATTGTTTAAATACTTTAATTTAAATGTATTGTCATGTGATTTTATTTATATTATTATTTTGTACTGCACTACCGCTATGCATTTTTCCTGTTGGTGCTAGTACAAAGTGAGACAAATTTGTAGTCACTTGCTTGGGAGATCTACACGATGTCTCGTTCTCCTTCAACGTGATTATATGGTTGTTTGTGCTTCGGCTATTTATATGATTGAGTAGCTACACTTAATGTCTTCTTGTTTACTGAACATATACCAAGTACATTCATCCCAAGTGTTGGATTTGAGTGTGTACCTATATCCCCAGCAGTGGCACTAGGAGATAGTGACCCCAACCATTCATACTGAGCCAATGTTTTCCATGTATGGGCGATGTATCTGTAGTTTTGTTATTATTATTAACCCTCTGATTATTGTGGTAAATCTAGATTCATACTGCATTATGTGATTTGGACAGTGAGCGTGTCCGTGCATTTAGGGTTCTGCAGTTGTCACATAAATTATGAATTGATTCTGATTTAATTGCTTGTGGGGAATTTTAGTATTTTATTTTATTTTAATTACTTTCTGGCTAATTTGTCGTAGTTGAACTCAAATTGCCTAAAATTGTTCTAATTAATTTTTTGGGAAATTATCAATTAGTCTATTAAGTGGCTTAATATTCTAATTTATAAGTAACTTTTATAAAAGTGTTTATATTAGGCAAAAAATGAGTTTTTAACTTCACTTTTCATTTTATGTTTTGAAAGTTTGTAGTTTTGCTCCAAAAACCCTCTTTGGAGATTTTGATCTTTTGCTCGTTGGAGGAGATTGGCTCGTCAAATCATTGCGAGGATAGGCACATTGGATTCATAGCGGGGATCTCCATCTTCTCCATAATTTTTAGCTCGATTGAAGCCTTCTACATTTTTTTCTCATTTTCGGTTCTTGAGCATTTGGAGTGAGGTAGGGCTTGCTCATTTTTATTGATTCTCTCTATTTTAGTTAATTATTTTAATTTCTAAATGTTTGGGGGTTGATAACTAGTGTTCCCCTCCATTTTTATGTGTTTCCATGACCCAATTGGGCAGGCATGAGTATTTATGTGTTTTCCATGTTCAAAAATTAGAGCTTTTACCTAGTTATGCTGCCGGATTTCGCATGTATGCATAGAAATTGAATTTTATTTGATTTTTGGTAGTTTGGGCATATTTTAGAACTGGGTATTTGATTTCATTGAATTCCAAGATGTTTTAATTTTGGTGTTTTCAGTGTCCCCTCATTTTGCGCGTCACCCAACATTTTTCAGTTGCCTTCTTGGAATGTTTTAAATTATATTTTAAGTAGCCTTTGCTACAAGGAGTAGACTCATGGAGTCAGAATGGATAGAGGAAATTCCAAGCATTTTTATATCCCGATCTGAAAGTGCTCCATTAGTATAATTTTGGTGGTTTTGGCCTTGGACCGATTTGTCAGAATTTTTCTATCGTTTAGTTTTCACTCATCTGTGTTTCCTGAATGTGATTTGATCTTTCATCTTGTTTATTTCCCAAATCTATCTCCTTTCATTTTGTGGTTTCATTGGACATGTGGTGTTGGTTGCACCCACCCATGTGCACATGAGCGTGCCTTGGTGGATCTTGTGAGATCTTCACTCTTGTATATAGGCCAGTTGAGTATTTGATCATTTGGGGGTTCAGTTGGGAAATCATATTTCCTTTTTGCACTTTTCATATGGAGAGAAAGGGTATGTATGGATAGACATGTGGATTGGCTTCTCACAGTTATCCCAGCCCAGAAGTGGCCGACAAGGTAATGTAAAGAAGTTTAATAAAGTGATAACAAAATAAATACATGGGTAATAAAACATAATGCAAGATAATAGAACCCCTATATGGTACAAGGCCTCCCGAGGGAGTTGATTGACTGTACCATACATTTCTTGGGCTAGTACAAGCCAAGTGTGAGGGTGTGCTTTTTGTATGGAAGACACTCTCTTGCACAAGCTGGTACAAGAGCACGGTATGAGGCCTCCTGAGGGATTTGATTGACAATAACACATATCGCTTGGGCTAGTATGATCCAAGTGATGACACTCCACTAGAGTCCCTATATAGTATCCTATAGTGTTTTCTGAGTAGTGACGTGGAATACTACATTTTCATTCATGATCTTTTGTGTACCTTGAGTCATACTTTGGTTGACATGTGTGTAGCTTCTTGTGTGTGTGTGTGTCCTATGTGACTGTGTTTGGTTCATTATCTCCATGAGCACAACGGGGTGGGCCTATGAGTTCTACATAGTTGGGTGGCATTTCTAACCTATACCATTATTGGGGATTAAAGCACAGAGATGATCTTCTTCTAGCTATAGGATTGGAGCTTGATGCTCTTTTGTTCCTTAGCTTACTTTCAATGTTTTATGTAGATATTTTTATTCATGATTATGTAAATATTGTAGTTGATCTAAATCCTTTATTCTGTCAATGTTGTTGTATTTATGCTTTTAGAGCAATAGAGTGTCTACCTTCTTGATTCATTTTCTCCTGGTACTCCCCGGTGTGGAGTTTACTTCATTTTTTTGGCTGAAACTTCCTTAAATTTCATCCTTGGGCCAGAGATGCAGCTACTCATATGAGCAACTATAGGCTCTCGTACAAGTTACTAAAGGGTCTCGTATGGAATCTTGCAGGGTCTCGTATGAATTCGTGCTGCTCGTATTGGGATTTTGTAGATTCACATACAACTCCCTATGGATACTCATATGGTACCATGTACATACTC
Organism: Thuja plicata; assembly: GCA_018584345.1. Classification (NCBI taxonomy): domain Eukaryota; kingdom Viridiplantae; phylum Streptophyta; class Pinopsida; order Cupressales; family Cupressaceae; genus Thuja; species Thuja plicata. Next base: position 577,979 of record MU217836.1, on the reverse strand, counting down.
CTATGAATTCTTATTAGAGTTACTCATACCGTGGGCAGAGAGAATTTTCATCCTCGAGCAGAAGTTGCAAGTTGGTTTTTTGGATACCCTTTTTTGGAGATACACCTTCCCTAATCTGAACAATTAGGGTATCGAATGCTTTGGGGTAATTAAATGCAATCCATGTTGACTTGGCATAGTAAATTGGTAAATGAACTTATATGACTTAACCATGGTGAGAATTGTACTTTGGGCTTAAAAAGTATCATTGTAGATTAACATAGTAATTAGATGAGCCTTGTATGATAATCATGTAGATGGTAAATGAATCCTAGTTATCGTTAGAGCTTGGGAGTCTTTGGGTTCGTGTTAGTCTTCTGCTTGCGATATGTTATATGTTATTTACATCTTTAAAAAAAAATTATGTTAGTTATTGTTTTATCCTTGTGTCCAAGGATTCAGGTGGGGCATTACATCTGGTATCATAACTCATGTTCTAATGCTAGGATCTTTGTGTTATGCTCCCATTGTGTTTATTTTAGTATTGGATTATGTATATATGATGATACTTGATTCTTTAATTGTGTTATACTTGTGGTATGTATTATGATATTATCTTGTGGTTCTAACCCTTGCCTTGTTGGTCTATGAAGGATGCCTCTTGCACATAGACGTGGACAGGGTCGTGACCAATAGAATGTCAATTGGAATGACTGTGAGGAAGAGCACCGTGAGGAGGGGCATCATTAGGAGGAACATAGGGAGGAGGAATGATAGGGAGAGAACCAGGGTGGTATGGAGGCATTGGTGCATTTTCTTTAGGAGTTCATAGCTCGATTGGGACCTAGACATGACAGGTCACAACACGAGGGGTCACAACATGAAGGCTCTCAGGAGGGAGATTCCTAGATGTCTGAGCAAGGAGAAGGGAGGAGAGAGAATGATCATTCTCATACATCGCCCAATGGTAGAGGAGCTCATAGGAGAGGTAGGGATGTAGGTGGCGAGGACACCACTCAATTGGATATGATGAGAGACCTCATGCAGTCTAGACCACCATTCTATGATGGTAAAGGAGGCATCAGTAAGGACGATACATGGTTGTGGATATTTATTTGTTATGTATCCCTATGCGAGAAACCTTAGAGCCCTTTGTGTGATCACACACCTGAGAGATCAGGCTTCCACTTTGTGGCATATAGAGGTGTAGAAGCTCCAGATCAGTCTTGCGGATCTCACATGGGAGATATTTGAGGAGAGTTTCAGAGAGAGGTTTCTATCTTCTCATTATAAAGAGACTTGTGCATATGAGTATCATGAGATTAGATAGAGTACCATGTCAATGGACCAATATGAGCAGATTTTGTTCGAGATGAGGCAATATTCCAGCTATAATCATGATGAGGTCCTCTTGACTCAACACTTTGTTCAAGGCCTTAATGGCTCTATTATTTGAGATGTATTTTTGGATCAACCTAGGACACTGGCACTTACCACCGAGAAGGCAGGGATTTCCAAGAGAAATATGGCAAAGGGATTTAGTAGTAGAGCAGGTTCACAGAGCCATAGTGCACGGCCTACAGGGTTAGTTGCACCATCTAACCACACATAGTTTGTTGGGTCATCCCATACTCATTTGACACCTTGGAAGGGAGGACATCCTCATTTTAGTAGACTACGCTATTCTCAAAGTTAGCAAACTGGTCATGGTTTGGGTACCGAAGGAGGGAAGGGGCATGCTTAGTAGTAGAGAAACTAGACATAGTACAGTCGGCCAACTTAGAGTGTGCAACCAAGCCCTAGTAGAGGGATTTTTCAATAGTCTAGTGTACCTCAGTGTGGATGTGGTTATGTTGGAGGACAGTGTTTCTCTTGTGGTTTAGCAGGGACACAAGGTAGTGATGTGTCATTAGACGTTGTTGACAGGTCGGAGAAGGGGTGCAGCCATGTCAGAGCCTATAGTTGGGGACATAGGTAGGTAGGTAGGGATAGATGAATAGGATGAGATTGTTCTTGAAGATAGATTTGAAGTTGGGTTACCATCAGCTTCGGATGCAGGACGCTGATATTCATCGGACAACTTTTCGTACATGCTCTAGGCATTATGAGTTTATGGTTGTACCTTTTGAGATGACTAATGTGCCATTAGTGTTAATGAGTTGGATGAATGGGGAAATCCACATGTGCCTCGATCATTTTGTCCTTGTTTTTCCCGATGACATTCTGATTTATTTGAAAACCATTGAGGAGCATGAAATCCATTTGCATCTAGTATTGCAGTGTTTACGTGACCATCAGTTGTATGGAAACCTAGCCAAATGTGATTTCTTCCAAACTGAGGTGAAGTATTTGGGGAACATCATATCGAGTCATGGTATTGCAGTGGAACCTTCTAAAATTTGAGTTATCATGGATTGGCCAGCACCCATGAGTGTTTTTGAGGTTCATATTTTCATGGGTTTGGTGGGATATTACCATCGATTCATGAATTATTTCTCTTGGTTGGCTCATCCTATCACTTCTCTTCAGAGGAAAAGGAAGAAGTTTGTTTGGACTAAGAGGTGCAAGTCATCTTTTGAGGCTCTTAAGGAGCATTTGACTAGTGCACCTATCTTGGCAGTGTCGAATCCTGCAGGTTAGTTTATGGTCTGTATTGATGCATCTTTGGAGGGTGTAGGGGTAGTTCTCATGCAGAAGGGATGAGTGATTTCTTATGAGTCCCAGAAGCTCAAGGAACATGAGTTGAACTACCCCACTCATGATTTGGATTTAATGGTGGTTGTGCATCTACTAGTGTGCTGGAAACATTTTATTTTGGGTCACAGGGTTGAGCTGCATAGTGATCATCATAGCCTACAGTATATCTTCTCCTAGCCAAACCTGAATGCATGAAAGTATCATTGGATGGAGTTCTTGTGTGAGTATGATTTTGATGTTAATTAAATCAAGGGAAAGGAGAATATGGTCATGGATGCCTTGAGAAAAAGGAGGCACAAGTTTTCAGTTTTGTCATTGTGTGTGGATTTGCATGGCTAGATCATTGAGGTTTTTCCTAGTGATTTGTGACATTAGGAGGTTAGAGTGGAGATTCAGCCTATACATACCCTTGTAGGGAATTGTTTAGGTTACTCATTGGATTTAGATGGACTTTGGCGGCACCATGAGCATATTTATCTATAGGTGTCAAGGGATCTTAGTTCTTTGATTTTGTTAGAAGCACATCGTGCACTGCATTCTGGACATCCTAGCATTAAGAAGATGCATGTCGACCTCAGATATTTATAATTTTAGATAATTATGAGGTGTGATGTTTCTAATTTTGTTGCTCGTTTCCTTGGGTGTTAGAGAGTGAAGGCAAAGCATCAGCATTTTGTGGGTCTTTTGTAGCCACATTCCATTCCCGAATGGAAATGGGACACCATATCCATTGATTTTATTATATGGTTTTCTATCTCATCACGTCACCACAATGCTATTATGGTGATAGTGGACAAGTTGTCCAAGGTAGCTCACTTTTCACCCATGAGGGAATCATACATTTTTTCCTCGGTAGCGCATGTGTTCTTTGAGGATATTATCTGGTTGTATGGGATTCCTAGTAAGATTATCTCGGATAGGGATCCAATGTTCACTTTGGTACTTTAGACATCACTTCAGCATGCCTTAGGTGCACAAATCAATTTTAGTTTTTCTTATCACCCAGAGAAAAATGGACAGACAGAGCGAGGGAATTAGGTTCTTGAGGACATGCTTCACATGTATGTGATGGATCGATAGATTAGTTGGGAGGACTATTTTTACTTGGTTGTGTTTTCTTATAATAATGGGTAGCATAGTTCTCTTGGCATGTCACCTTTTTAGGCCTTGTATAGTAGACTGTGTCATAATCCTTTGAGTTGGGATCAATTAGAGGACTGGGTAGTTTTGGGTCCTGAGATGCTTCAGGATATGGATCAGCAAGTGGTTCAAAATTCATATTAGAGAGCATTTGGTTACTACTCATGATCAGCAGAAGATGTATGTTGATTCCTATAGGCCGGATCATCACTTTTCTATTGGTGACCGAGTATTTTTGAGAGTTCATCTGTGAAAGAGCCCCATCCATTATGGGAAAGGCTCTAAGATAGAACCGCATTTTTTTGGGCATTTTGAGATCCTCGAGAGGATTGGTGTTGTTTCTTATCTCTTGGCACTTCCACCTATCCTATCATGCATCCATGATGTTTTTCATGTTTCTGTGTTGAGATAGTAAAATCCTGATGTAACCCATGTTCTTGATTGGGATGCTTTATAGGTAGAAGACAAAAAACTTTCTTTCAATCCCATCCACATTCTTTAGCATTAGAGTCTGACCCTCAAAGGTTAGGACATAGATGAGGTAAGGGTCCATTGAAACCTAAGTGATGAGACTTTTTCCACATGGGAGGATGCTTTGCGGTTGAGAGATTTATACCCATACCTTTTTGCAGGCTTCCAGGAGTAAGCTTGTACCTAGTGGGGGAGGATGTAGTGCCTCTTGTGTTTGCACTCTGATTCATGACTATTTTGACTTGAGAGACACTTTGATTATTACTGGATTATTTGCATGATGAGATTCTTCGATGACTACATTATTTTTATTTTTTAGTATCATAGTTGTTAGATGCTAGATGATGTTGCTATTCAGTTTGATCATATCTACATGATGATGCTAGTGATGTGACATGATTCCTTATGATGATGCCTAGTTATTTTGTGCTCAGATATGAATTGTGGAGGATATTTATATTATTGGACTCTTTATTTTGATGCTTTATGTTGTAGATATTTGTGTTTTAATTTTAGTAGATATATGCTCAGATGGTTGTAAATGATTGTTTAAATACTTTAATTTAAATGTCTTGTCATGTTATTTTATTTATATTGTTATGTTGTACTACACTACCACTATGCATTTTGCTTGTCAGTGCTAGTACAAAGTGAGATGGATTTGTAGTCACTTGCTTGCAAGATCTAAACGATGTCTTGTTCTCCTTCAGCATGATTATGTGGTTGTTTGTGCTTCAACTATTTATATGATTGAGTAGCTACACTTGATATTCACTTTTCTACTGAACATGTACCATGTACATTCATCCTGAGTACATGATTCGTGTGTGTACCTATATCCTTAGTAGTAGCACCAAGAGATAGTGACCCCATGTTCATGTTGAGCCAATGTCATCCTTGTACGGGTGACATATCTGTAGTTTATTATTATTATTAACCCTCCAGTTTGTTGATGCCCAAAAATGATAGTTTGGATTTCCTATGGAATTGCCAATCCAATGTTGGGAAACCCAATTGTTTTTACCAACTAAAAGTTTCAACCAAATGGAGGTTTGAACTTTTGCAATTTTGGCTATGCAAAGCTAAGGCTAGTAGCCCTATACGTTAACTAAATATGTTGATTCAAAGGCTTTTTATAGCAGATAACTGAATATAAAACTTGTGGATTCTCTCAAGGTGGAAAATAAACTTGAGAGGAATCAAATTGTAAGTATCTCAATCAATAGTATATTGAATGCTCCAAAAACTTAAATGCTTTGATTAATAGGAAATGTTTGACAAAAGGTATATAAAATGAAGTAGATAAAAGAAATTAAATATCACAAACTTTGAACAACGAACTGAATGAATATATTCCAATTATTGATAAGATCAGTGCCTTGCTCCTACTTGGGCAATGGAGTCAATTCTATATCGATCCTACATACACCTCAGAGATAGTTTGAATAACTTGTATATAACAAGACCATCATTTCAAGGGCTTCTACATGAATTATAATTGAATCCAGACTATACAGCTAGTTCTACTGAATTTAACTCTGTCTTTGAGAGACCAATAGAATAGAGGAAAGTTTGTCAACCACACCTTTCAACTGATGATCAAACTGTATATATATATATATATATATATATATATATATCACATTACAAATAACATGAGAATTCAACACAATGAAACAATCTATCTAAATAGGTATATCTGAGATACTAACTGAAAAGAATCGAAAACTATTACCACATGTGAGAGAAAAAGAACTTATCTCTTTATTAATGTTGAAAAAATAGTACATCAGAGTTCATGTTGCAGTTGTGATCAAATTCTATCCTATGAAAATCTATATTGTATTGCTTTGTATATTTTGTATTAATCCTAGTATCCTTTAAATAGATTCCAAAGGATGCATACAAGCTACAGATCAACACACCTGTTCAAAACTAATACCTAATCGTAAATCAACAACTGAACATTAAAATTTTACAATGTATAATATAAAATATTAACCGTCCAAAGGTTAATATGTTTAATAAATCAATCTTCCACTAACTTTTCTTATGAAATGTCATGTTTTGCTTCATGTGAAGAGTATTATATTGTTAAATATTTGATAAATAATCCCTCCTTTGTAATCTTTTAACAAAACTCCATTTTGATTAAATTCAAACTTCTTAACCTTCCATAATGTTCTGCACAAAATGGAATAAATTAGTCACATTTTCATTAGGGTTTTTAAGAGTTTAATAAAACTTTATATGTTTTCCTAAAATCGTCCCTTTTGAAAATTTAATCAAACATAAATAATTGATATGTCCTTAGTAATATTTACCCTAATAATGACTTCAAATATTAACATGGGTAAAATCACTTACTATTAGAAAGTACATATCTCCTCATCTAAACCAATATTTTCAAGGAATATAATAGAGCAATTGGTAAAAGGGGGGAAATGGTTAGTTAGGGTAAAGGGGTTGGCTTGAGAGGTTGAGTGTTCAACTCCCTCTCGCTACCCTTTTTCTCAATAAAGATTTTGTAAACAATATCTATATGTGAAAAAATAATCCTATTGTAAATCAAAAATATTCTTGGGTAAGATATTACTCCATGTAGAATAATTTTTTGATTGTCCAACCTGCACATAGAATAAATCAATTAAATATACAACATTTTTCTTAAGTAATTTTTGTGCATGTAAACTAATTTTTCACTTTAGAGGTTATTCCAGCAATATAATATTTATAAGGAAAGTAATATTTAATTTATAATGTTTCAATGTAGCCCCCCTTATAATATTTTAGATAATAATTAATCTTCAAAGTATGAAGGTGAGAAATACTCCCTTTGCGGTGGTGTCATGGTTATGTAATTTTCATCATTTTGATAAAATCAAAATCTTTAGGTTTCACATATAATGCCCTGAACCATTAGGCTAATAATTAAGCAAATTTGTGTCTGCAAATTTAGGTGTCAACACAGTTATTGTGGTAAATCCAAATTCATACTGCATTATCTGATTTGGCCAGTGAGCGTGTCTATGCATTTAGGGAACCGTAGTTGTCACATAAATGATTAATTGATGTTGATTTAATTATTTGTGGGGAATTTTAATGTTTTGTTTTATTTTAATTATTTTCCGGCTAATTTGTCGTAGTTGAATTTCAATTGCCTGGAATTGTTTTAATTAATTTTTGGGGAAATTGCTAATTAGTCTATTAAGTGGCTTAATATTATAATTTATAAGTCACTTTTATAAAAGTGCTTATATTAAGCAAAAAGTGAGTTTTTAAATTCACTTTTCATTTTATATTTTGAAAGTTTGTAGTTTTGCTACAAAAGCCCTCTTTGGAGATTTTTATTTTTTGCTCATTGGGGGAGAGTGGCTCGTCGGATCATCACGAGGATAGGCTCGTTAGATTCGTAGCAGGGATCTCCATCTTCTTTGTAATTTTCATCTTGATTGAAGTCTTCTTCATTTTTCCCTCTCATTTACGGTTCTTGAGCATTTGGATTGAGGTGGGGCTTGCTCATTTTTATTGATTCTCTCTATTTTAGTCGATTCTTTCAATTTATAAATGTTTGGGGGTTGAGAACTAGTGTTCCCCTTCATTTTTTATGCGTTTCCATGACTTGGTTGGGCGAGCATGAGTATTTATGTATTTTCCATGTTAAAAAATTGGATTTTTTACCTAGTTATACTACCGTATTTTGTATGTATTCCCATAATTTGAATTTTATTTGATTTTTGGTAGTTTAGGCATGTTTTAGAAGTGGGTTTTTGATTTTTTTGAATTCTGAGATGTTTGAATTTTGGGTGTTTTTGGCGTCATCTCATTTTGCGTGTCGCCTAGCATTTGCCTTGTTAGCATGTTTTAAATTATGTTTTTGGTATCCTTTTCTACAAGGAGTAGTATTGTGCAAATAGAAGGGATAGAGGACATTCCAAGCATTTTTATATCCCAATCCAAAAGTGCTCAGTCAGTATATTTTTGGTGGTTTTGGCCTTGCGCCGATTTGTCAGAATTTTGCTATCTTCTGGTTTCCACTCGACTGTGATTCTCGAGTGTGCTTTGATAATTTACCTTGTTTCTTTCCCTAATATATCCCCTTACATTTTTTGGTTTCATTGGATACGTGGTATTGATTATGCCCACCCACGTGCACGCGAGCGTGCCTTGGTGGATCTTGGGAGATCCAAACTCCTGGATATAGGCCAGTTGAGTATTTGATCATTTGGGGGTTGGGTTGGGAAATTATATTTCCTTTTGGCACTTTTTGTATGGAAAGCAAGGGAATGTATGGTTATACCTGTGGAGTGGCTTCTCAAGGTTATCTCAGCCTGGAAGTGGGTGACAAGGTAATGTGAAGAGGTTTAATAAAGTGATAACCAAATAAATACATGGGTAATAAAACTTAATGCAAAATAAGAGAGCCCATTATATGGTACAAGGCCTCCTGAGGGAGTTTATTGATCATACCATACATCACTTGGGCTAGTACAAGCCAAGTGTGAGGGTGTGGTGTGTATACGACAACCAGTCTCCTGCATGAGCTGGTATGAGGGCATAGTATGAGGCCTCTCGAGGGAGTTGATTGACCATACCAAATAATTCTTGGGATATTACAAGCTAAGTGATGACACTCTACTAGAGTCCCTATATAGTTTCCTATAGTGTATTTTGAGTAGTGACCTAGAATATTGCATTTGCATTCATGATCTTATGTGTACCTTGAGTCATACTTTGGTTGGCGTGTGTGTAGCCTCTTGCATGTGTGTGTGTGTCTTATGTGACTATGGTCAAGTCATTATCTCCATGAGCACGATGGGGTGGGCCTACGGGTTCCACATGGTTGGGTGAAGTTGCTAACCTACACCACTTTTGGGGATTGGAGTACAGAGATGATCTTCTTCCAGCTATAGGATTGGAGCTTGATGCTCTTTTGTTCCTCAAGTTACCTTCAATATTTTATGAAGATATTTGTATTCATGATTATGTAAATATTGTAGTTTATCTAGATGCTTTATTCTATCAATATTGTTTTATTTATTATTTTGAGGCAATTGAGCAACTACCTTCTCAATTCATCCACTCCTGGTACTCCTAGGTGTAGAGTTTACTTCATGTTATTGGCCAAAATTTCATTAAATTTCATCCTTTAGCTGGAGATGCAGCTACTCGTATGAGAATCTATAGGCTCTTGTAAGAGTGACTATAGGTTCTTGTATGGAACCTTGTAGGGTCTCGTACGAGTTCCTACTACTCGTATTGGGATTTTTTAGATTCTCGTATGACTCCCTATGGATACTTATATAGTACCATGTATAACCACCTAGATTTGGTATGTTCCAACTATGGATCCTATTTTTCCTAAGTATGATCATACCCTCTATTATGTCCAAATGACCCTGTTACTGCTTGGCATAATTCTTCAAATCAATTTAATGTCCTAGGTGATTTTTATCACTGAATTATATTAACTATTATAACCATATGATTTAAATCATATCAAAATCAAATTTGGCTATAGTATTTAATTATAAAGGAATTCAATAAATCCCTAAATCAATTACTCACTTGCAAAATAACCCATTCCCCTAGCCTATTTAATTTAATTAAAATGGCTATAGTCCCCTAATTATTAAAAAGCAATTAAATTGTTTAAATAATTAATTCCT
>MU217836.1:543480-560526 GCA_018584345.1 Thuja plicata | reverse complement strand
ACTAATTATCAATCAAGTCAATGGGGAGTATCAAACAAAAGATGAAAATTTGATGCCCTACAAGCAACTAGTTGATGATCTAAAGAAGTACTTTGTCTTCGTCACCTTCCAACAGATACCAAGATCTGAGAACAAGGCTGCAGATGCTATGGCTACCTTGGCATCCATGTTACAACTGGAGGAGCATCAATTTCGCTATGACTTCTTGGTGGAAGAAATATCCTATCCTGCCTTTTCTAACCCTGAATACTAGATAATATGTACCTTGAATACCCCAGATCGATCTCAGTATGCCAGTATCATTGCTTACATTTCTGACCAAACCATTCCTACCAATCTATCTAGAAATGAGAAAAGATCCCTAATTAGGACAACATCACGTTACGTCCTCATAACTAACAACCTATATCAACGTGGTCTCGATGGTACACTTCTTTGGTGTTTAGAACTCGAAGAGTCCAATCTAGCATTATAAATGTCCATGAAGGTGTATGTGGATCACACTTGAATGACTTTTCATTAGCTAAGAAACTACTCAGAGTAAACTATTATTGGCCTACCATGGAAAAAGATGTTATTCAATTTTCAAAAGCATGTCTTAAATGCCAGACACATGGAAACCTTATCCATGCTCCTACCAGAGAACCTATACCTTTCATAACACATTGGCCATTTCAACAATGGGCCTTTGACTTGGTTGGACAAATATATTCCAACTCTTCAAATGGACACAAGTTTATCATTACAGCCACTGAGTATTTCACGAAGTGGGTCAAAGCCATGCCGCTAATCAAAGCCACTGGCAAACAGGTGGCTATGTTCATTCTGAACTACATTATTTGTAGATATGGGATACACTCTTCAATTGTAACAGACAATGGGGGCCAATTTAGAAATTAATACATTGATAACCTTTGTGAACAATTCCATATTAATCAACATTTCTCCTCGATCTATTATCCTCAAGGTAATGGACAGGCTGAGGCATCAAACAAGAATATTCTCAAGATCCTACACCAAACTGTGAGTAGGTCTGGCAGAGACTGGCACCTACAACTGAATCTAGCACTATGGGCCTACAAAACAAGCATCCGAACACCTACTAGAGCCACGCCATTTTCTCTAGTCTATGGCGCTAAGGTAGTACTACCTATTGAGGTTGAAATCCCATCTTTGAGGATATCTTTACAAGGACTAGTTACTGATGAGCAGTACCACATAGATAGGGTGAATTCTTTAGACCTACTAGACAAACGCAGACAACAAGCGTTTGATCACCTAAAAGTGTATCAAGCACATATATCCAAAGGTTACAATAAAAAGGTCAAACCACACAAATTTGAAGTAGGAGATCTTGTCCTCAAGGAGAATCCTAAGAACCAGCTTAACAAGGAGTAGAAAAGGAAAGTTTGAACCTAACTAGCTAGGACCTTATGTTATCACTACTACTTTTGGGACTAGAGCTTATTAGTTAGCTGCACCTGAAGGAGAAATTCTTCTAGATACTATCAACACTCTATGTTTGAAGTGGTTCTATGCCTAATGTTTGGCTAACAAAGCCTGTATAGCAAAAAGTTCTTGCAAAACACCAAAAACATTCAAAAAATTGATCCTAAAGAAATCCAAAAATAGTGGAAAAGGTCCTTCAAAAAGGGTATCCTTGGTGAAAACCTGGTAAACAGGCGCCTTGATACTACAAAAACATTCAAAAAAAGAAAAAATAGCAAAAAAATTGAAAAAGAAAAAAGTGCCTTGATGAGCACCTAGTAAAACAGGCATCTTGGTAGCAAAAAGAAAGAACAAGTTCTTGCCAAGTGGTGAAAACCTAGCAATCAGGAATCACTTGTGTTCTGTTCTCCATCTATCAATGCACTACTGATACTAATCCTTCATAATTTTTCCTGTGCTTGTACGCTGACTTCATATTCCTAAATGACTATCTTATCCTCGCTTGGGATTTGTCTATCTTTACGTCTTAGGAATAAGTCATTCTGCACTGGGGGCATCTTTGTTGGTATATTCGGTTGCGGTTGCTAGGTTTCTTTAAGATGGTTTGCCTCATGGACACAATGTTTCTTGATACATGCAAAACAATGTCACTTTCCAAAACAAGGGTGTCTTTTCAACACATCGGACATGACATTTTACATTAACGGAGTTCCTACAAGGCTATATTGGATTGCAAAAAGGAATGGATTATCCTACCAATGCACAAACATGAAACACCATATTGCTGGTATTACAATTTTATGATTGATGAATCTCTACTGTGTTTGACATATGAATGAACAGGTACTACTTAAACACATAGCTTGCTTTTGGTTTGATTATGATTCTTTAGAATTTCCTGATGATGTTTTCAACTAGGGGCATCTAAGTAATTATAAATTTTATTTGATTGATTCTCAATTGATAAATTATTATGTCTTCTTAGTTTCTCAATGACATCTGTGCAAAGACAAAGAGTCACAAGGATAGGGTGCCTAATGTTTTCTTGAATTTCTGCGTATGGTGATTGTTCCAAATGATCCTATAAATTTCACCTAACTTGGATGTTTATGGTAAGAGCTGCCACTATGGGTGGATAGCCACATATATCTTGATCTTCGTTATGTGTAAACTACGGTGAGGTTGAAACAATTTCCTTGTCTATTTTCTGATCCAGATTCTCACTAAGGTATACGAATCATAATGTACCCAAGGATATGAATTTTCAAGGTCATTGCTGGTCCAATATCTTGCCTTAATCAAAATCTGGTATATTAAAAGGAAGGTGACTATTCTGATATCTTGGCTTCTATGCCTTGATGCCTAAGTCTATTTCTGACATTTCAAATAAAATATAGTATTCATATTATCATAATATCAGTGGGTATTAGTGATGATTATACTATCAGGTGGTATCCATTCCGACAAAGTGCCCAATGATGATAAAAATGTTGCAATATTTGCTAATCAGTGACAAAGTCCTAAGAGTCTACATATAGCTACATTTAGAGATTTCATGGTGCATTTATAATAGAAATAACAACATAAAGAATTTTGAGCTCAAAAAAAATTTCTATCTTCTTCTAAATCCAAGTTAATTACATAATCGATGATTCCCAAAATCTCTGATCTATTGGAAACAAAATTGAACTCACATTTTCACATAATAAACTTGGTACTCGTGTGTTTATTTTTAAACACACCTTCTTTTTCACTTCTTCTCTTCCATTCTTTCTTGTTCTACCTGTTCCATGCAAGTGATACATTATTTCAATAGAGGGATCTTATTCTTTTCCTTCAATTTTGTTTCCGAGGGGGCATGATCACACTATCATCAATTAATTTGTTTCTCAAAACAAAATTAAAAATGACTTCCTTATCAAACAAACTAGGGGCATAACAGTTTCCTTGACTAAAGTCAAAACTGTGGGATAGAAAGATTTGGTTCTCATGAGCTAGATATCTTATGTTTCCTCATTTTAAAATATTTTTATTAAGCTCCTGGCAGCTTCATACTGGCTTTTTGGATGACAACCAAGTTCATAATCAGTACTATCAATTTTGGACGACAACCAAGTTTAGAATTGATATCTTTAAAATCTTTTATTGATTTTTGGACGACAACCAAGTTCAAAAACAATTTTATTAGTTTTTTTCGATCAAGTGCGAGACTGATCTCATCAACATTTCGTTCGACAACCAAGAAAAGAATTCTCAAGAAGTCAAAATCAAAAACTTTCTTTGAATCAATAGGTTGTTCGCACATCAATTCAAAGAGGGGTAAATGTAACCACCTGAATTTGGTATGTTCCAACTATAGACCCTATTTTTCCTAAGTATGATCATACCTTTGATTATGTCCAAACAACCCTATTACTACTTGGCATAATTCTTCAAATCAATTTAATGTCCTAGGTGATTTTTATCACTGAATTATATTTACTATTATAAACATATGTTAAAGGTTACAATAACACACTATTAGGTGTGGCCCTGTTAGAGGATTTACTCACCCTGTAAGGAGTGGCCTCGTTAGAGGTCTTCAAACACTTCAATGTAGAAATGTCACCTTGTGAGAGGATTTACAAGACTGTTAAGTCTACTCTATAAAGAGATTTTGATCATTGCTACAATTATTAGAGTAACAATAGATTGACCTGTTTTGAGAAGCAACTATCTTTGCTTATTCAAATCTTTGTTCTGGCTTTAATTACTTAATCCTCACTAATTGGATATTCTATTACATCTCTATGTTTTTTGTCCTCAATCAAATTCCCATCTGATTTTGTCACCACACTTCATGTCATAAACACATATCTCACTTTCTTACATACACCTTATTCAATCCAAACTTGACCTTATATATATATGATAAGCCTTGTCAATCCTTCCTTAATAAACTTCCAAATAATCAATAAAACTTAAGTTTGTTAGCTGCATATAACCAATTAACCATAAAATATAAACTGTTGTTACTCGACTACCACTAAAAGCATAAATCAGTTAATATTGAAATCCTTCAATGCCCGACCAAAACTGTAATGCCCAAGGAACTCGGTTAGAAATGAAAATCACTTTGGTCTTCTTCAATGCCCAAGAGTGCTTGGCATAAACTGTCTATGCTCAGATAGGATTAGACATTTGTGTAAACATCACTATATTTGTGTAAACATCAATGACAATACATAACTGAATAATTGTTATCAACAATATCCCCATAGAAACGCAACATGTCATAATAAAAAGAATTATAGAGCAACAAACATAAGAATCAGATTTTATTAATGTCCTTAGCTTCATTCTGATTCTCATCCAAAAAATTCCTCTGTCTTCATAATTACTGAACTACTGATTTCTCCCTCTTACATTAATCTTTGTTCCTGATAAAATTTCTCCCTCTGTCATCAATCTCTCCATCAGTAATCTTTATGACATCACTAATCTCTCCCTCTTTGACAACCAATACCAAAGAAACCATCCAATACACATCCAATGAAGTTGTAATGTACATGTTTGTACTGATTTATATGCAATAAGCTCTAAATATCTGCATCAACGTGTTAAGTTTGTTCTGTAGCTCGGTTGATGCATCACTAAACTATGTTTTAGTGAGCCTCAGTTAGGGGAATCACCCCTAGCTTTCCTCTAATATACAAAAATGCATCCTTAGGTAATGGTTTTGTGAATATTTCTGCAATTTGTTCTTTAGTATTCACATATTCCAATCTTACTTCCTTGTTCTGAACCAATTCTCTCAAAGAATGATACTTTATTGTAATATGTTTAGTCTTGGTATGCATCATAGGGTTATTTGAAATGTTAATAGCACTAGTGTTGTCACAGTAGATAATAACTGGTTCTTTGATTTCCTCCTTCATACCTGATAACAGTTGTTTGAACCATATGATAGTTGAACAATTTACTGTTGAAGCAACATATTCTACCTTTGTTGTAGATTGAGAAATGTAGTTCTTTTTCTTGCTTGTTGATGAGACTAACCTCTTTCCAAGAAATAATTATCCACCACTTTTCCTCTTTCTGTCATCAACACTGCATGCCCAATCAGCATCAGTAAAAGTCTTCAAATCAAAGTTTCCTCCTTTCTTATACCATAATCCATAATCTTCAGTACCCTTAAGATATCTCAGAATCCTTTTAATAGCCATTAAGTGATTCTCTCTAGGATTAGCTGAAAACCTTGCAACAATACCAACTGCTAATGAAATATTAGGTCTAGTGTGAACAACATATTGAAGTTTACCAATCACGGATCTGTAGGTAGTCTGATTTACCTCCTTTGAATCATCGTCCTTAAACAACTTATGTCCATTAGGCATAGGAGTTCCAACTTGTCTGGAATCTTCCATTCCAAATTTTCTTAGTATCTCTTTGATGTATTTAGACTGAGTAATGTAGATACCATCCTTCATCTAATAAACTTGTAAACCAACAAAGAATTTGATTTTACAAAACATAGACATCTCAAATTCCTTACTCATAGCTTCAGAGAATGCTTTGCATAAGTCATCATAACCAGTAAAAAGTATATCATCAACAAATAACTCTGCTAATAGTATCTTGTTCTGAGGTCCTTCTTTGATGTGCAAGATACTATTGTCATTAGTTCTCTAAAATCCAATACTTATCAAGTAACCATGCAATCTTTCATGTTAGGCTCCATGAACTTGCTTTAGTCCATACAATGCTTTGTGTAGTTTGCAAACCATATTCCTTTTGTTAGGATCTAAAAAACCTTCAGGTTGCTCAATATAGACTTCCTCTTCTAGAATTCCATTCAAGAATGCATATTTTACATCCATTTGATATACCTTGAGTCCTTTATGTATAGCATATACTAGAAGAGTTATGACTCCTTCAATTATTGCAATAGGAGCAAAAGTTTCTCCATAATCAATACCCTCTTCTTGGGCATATCCTTTACAAACTAGTCTTGCTTTGTTTCTAGAAACTTCTCTTTTTTCATTCATCTTGTTTCTGAAAACCCACTTAGTACCAATCACATTCTTATCTTTTGGTCTAGGTACAAGAGTCTAGGGGTTTTTTTTCTTTTCTATCTGCTTAATCTCTTTGTTCATTGCTTGAATCCATCTTTCATCATTCAATGCATCTAGTTCTAGGTTCAATTTCACTAAGAAAACATGTACCTTTCATTTTTTTCCTTGTCATCATACCTTCTGTCTGATCTCCAATTATTTTCTCAGGTGCATGATGCCTTGTGACATACTTTGCAAGTATAGGTTCCTTCCTCTTTGATTATGGGCTTGATCCACTAGGTTCACCATGCTCAAATATTCTATTTTGTTCTTCTGTCTGATACTCGGGTTCCACTATCTGAGACTCAGGCACCTCTGTCTGAGACTCAGGTGCCTCTATTTGTGACTCAGTTCCCTCTCTCTGTGACATGGTTACTTTAGTTTGAGACTTAGCTTCTTCAGTTAGCAGCGCTGGTTGCACAGGTTGCAACAAGATTTGAGCAGCTGAATTCAGTGGTTGACATGGTTTCTGTCCAATCACCATTACATGTGTCTTGGGTATAGTATCAGGTTCATAATACACAAAATTCATGTATTCCATAGGCTCTTTTTTACTACTCTTTTTTTCATTTCTCTCTGCAAACTCATCAATTTTTACATGCACACTTTTTATGACTTTATGAGTAGTAATACTCAAACATTTATATGCTTTGCTTTTGCAGGAGTAGCCTAGGAATATACCTTCATCACCTTTTACATCAAATTTTCCATTTCTTTCTTCCTTCAAGATGTAACATTTACTTCCAAATACTTTGAAATAATGAATATTAGGTTTATAGTCATACAATAATTCAAAAGGTGTCTTCTCAGTACCTTTCTTTAGTTGAACTCAGTTCAAGGTGTGAATTTCAATGCTAATGGCTTCCTTCCAGTATTTGGTAGCAACATTCTTTTCAATCATCAAGGTTCTTGTACATTCCATAATGGATCTATTCCTTCTTTCTACTATACCATTCTATTCTGGTGTACCTGGGATAGATACTTGTCTCTTGATTCCTCTTTGATTGCAGAACTCATTAAACTCATTAGAAATGAATTCTTCTCCTCTGTCAAATCTTAGGCATTTAACTTTCTTTCCTGTATCTTTTTCAACTCTAGCAAGGTACCATTTGAATTTCTGAAAAGCTTCTAATTTTTCTTTGAGAAACATAACAGTCATCATTCTTGAATGGTCATCAACAAATAGAATGAAATACTTCTCACATGTGTAACTTTTTGTTCCAATTGGTCCACACAAATCAGTATGCACTAATTCCAAGACTTCTTTTGTATTGTAATTCTTTCTCTTGAAACTACTCTTGCCCATTTTCCTAATTTGACATTGTTTTCATATTGCTAATTTAGGTTTCTTCAAAATAGGAATACCTCTTACTCTTGTGTTCTTTCTTATGTTGATCAGGTTGTCAAAACTCACATGACACAACCTTTTATGCCATAACCAGTTTTCTTCTACTTGTGCAATAAAACATGAACTTTCATTGAGATCAAGATAAAATAGATTACCTTGTGTTTTCCTGCTAGTTCCAACTAGGTTTCCCTTACCATCTAGGAGCTTGGCCTTACCATTCATGAATTCTAATTGAAATGTGCCACACTTAGTAGATTACGCCTTAGTCCTTCAACCCAATAAGAATTATCACATTTGATTCCTTCAGTTAGATCAATACAACCTTTACCTTTCACATATCAGGGTTCATCATTCCCAGAACTAACACTCCCACCATCATAGTTCTCAAGATGTTTAAATTTGGTTTTATCACCAGTCATGTGGTGAGAACAACCACTATCAATTATCCAAGTGCCATTCTTGCTAATATAAGAGTATAGTGTAGTCTTTTCATTATCTTCATTATCTGAATCATCCTTATTAGCAATGTAAACCATTTCATCTTCATCTTCATCACTATCAAAATATTTAGCAATATAAAAAGATTTCTTACCTTTGTCCTTGTAGCTTTTGTAGCTTTTGAAATCTTTCTTGCCTTTGTACTTGTTGAAATTTCTCTCACCTTTGTCTTCCTTGTTTGGACACTTAGCAACAATGTGACCAACCTCATCACATGAAAAGAAAATCAATGATATTCTTCCTTTGTACTGTCCTTTTCCTTTTGTATCTCTCCTTGCAGGTACTTCTTCAATTATTTCTAGATATTCATCATCTGATTCATCATCACTGTCATTGTCAATTTGTTTTCCTTTCATCTTTCCAAGGTTTAATTTAGCTTTGAATGCAAACTCAAGATTGCCAGGATTAGGAGAATAATTGTCAAAGTTGTCTAACACAAAAGTTGTAAGTCTTCTAACCAATCCATCTAGAGTTACATCATTACTACATCTCATCTCTTGAATAGTTGAAACTCTAATAGCATAGATAGTAAGTAAAGTTCTCAATACCTTGTTGACCACTATTTTATCTTCAATTGTTCCACCAGTAGCTCTTATTGCACTGACACTTTTCTTGATTCTTTCACTGTACTTTGTAATATCTTCTCCTTCTTTCATTTTCATTAGATCAAACTAGCATCTGATAATTTATGCTTTGGCTCTCTTTACATTGGCATCTCCTCCATGTATATCATGTATTTTCTTCCATAGATCATAGGCAATAGGGAAGTCCTTGACTTCATCAAATTCAAAATAGGTGAGTGAAGAAGTAATATCAATCATCATTATGTTATGATGCTTCATGTCCACCATTTGTTCCACAGACATAGGTCTCAGCGGTTCTATATACTTGTGATCTAGGAATTGCAAACCTTTGTCTCCAATAGTGGATAGATGTAGCCTCATCAAATATTTCCACATAGTGAAGTTGTCCTTGTTGAGCTTGGGGATCTCCCTTCTGTAAGACATCTCTAATCTTTAGCTTAGGCCTTTAAACCTTCCCTATAAGCACTTGTTTCTCTAATACCAATTGTTAGAAATGAGTTGAGTAAATGAGAGGGGAGGGGTGAATCAGTTACTACAAAAACAAATCCAAGTCCCTTAGATGTCTTAAACAAATTTATCATTCTTTCTCGGTTAACACAAATATTCTACTGTCACTCGGTTAACATAGCAAATCTTAAGATATTAACTGTGATTATCCTTTAGTAATTAATTGTAGAAATACAAACCATAAAGGAAATAAAATGTACATAGATAACACCAAGATTTAACATGGAAACCCAATATGGGAAAACCACCAATTTCAACTAGTCACTATTTTTCACTCTTCTGAAGTGATTCATGTTAGGAGCCAATCATGTTGAAGGTTACAATAACACACTGTTAGATGTGACCCTGTTAGAGGATTTAATCACCATGTAAGGAGCAGCTTGTTAGAGGTCTTCAAACACTTCAATGTAGAAATGTCACCTTGTGAGAGGATTTACAAAAGACTATTAAGTCTACTCTATAAAGATATTTTGATCATTGCTACAATTGTTAGAGAGTAACAGTGGATTGACCTATTTTGAGAAGCAACTATCTTTGTTGATTCAAATCTCTGTTCTGGCTTTAATTACTTAATCCTCACTGATCAGATATTCTATTGCAGCTCTGTGTATTCTGTCCTCAATCAGAATCCCATCTGATTTTGCCTCCACACTTCATGTCATAAACACATATCTTGCTTTCTTACATACACCCTATTCAATCCAAACTTGACCTTATATATATATGATAAGCCTTTTCAAGTCGGCCTTAATAACCTTCCAAATAATCAATAAAACTTAAGTTTATCGGCTTCATATAACCAATTAACCATAAAAATATAAGCTAATGTTAGTCGGTTGTCACTAAAAGAATAACTTGGTTAGTACTGAAATCTTTCAATGCCCGACCAAAACTGTAATGCCCGAGTGAACTCAGTTAGAACTGAAAATCACTTTGGTCTTCTTCAATGCCTGAGAGTGCTTGGCATAAACTAACTGTGCTCAGATAGGATTAGACATTTATGTAAACATCACAATATTTTTGTAAACATCAATGACAATACACAATTGAATAATTTTCTTCAATAATGTATATATATATATATAGAGAGAGAGAGAGAGAGAGAGTGGCATGTCCACCTTTTTTTAAATAAATTAAAAAAAAAAACATTCCCCAATATTCCAACTCATTGCTTGGCCTACCCTATCTTTGATATTCAAACATACTCAACTAATTACCATGGAGACTTGGTTCTGATGACTAGATAACCATCATGTATTGCTTTGGATCTACAACACTAAGTTTCTATGTGTGGAATTTTGTACTTTTTAAGGATCAATAATTATCCATTAAAAGTATATTTGTTTCATGTTTATTATTTATGTAGAAGAGTTGAAAATATTGCTTTTAAATAAATATTTTATCTATGTTCTTTTGGTAAAATCAACATTATTGGTATAAAAAATATTCAAAGAAATTAAAGGTTTGAGCAAGGTTAATTATAGCCTTAATGAAATAGCCTTTGACTCCACACAAACCCCAAAAGGGAATCATGAAAGATAAGGTTTTGCACCATGAATGTTGTAGTTTTCCATAATGCTTGATGATGAAGAAGAATAATTCCTTGAAGACTTGGATGCTTGAATTGATATGATCTCCTTGTGTCATGATTGTGTTGGTTGTAATTGATTGATTATTGATTAATGAATGGAAAGGGACACCTTTATATAGAGATCTAAAAGTAAAATTACCTTTAGAAATACTTATAAAAATGATAAATACCTATGGGGCATACCTTTGTGGAGTGTGAAACCATAAAATATCGGTCCTAAAATTTAAAGAAAAATTATTGGGAATAGGGTGAGTATAATGGAACGGGGTGGTTTTAAACCAAAATTTCCCCTTGTAGTTGTCTTGTTCCCACCAAATTTGATGAAGCTTTAATGAAAGAAAGATAATAGGTTCTATTTCCCAAAAGATGAGCCACATGTAGATATGAGATCAATAGATGTAGAAATCATGCCTCAAACTTTAAAATGAAGTAAGACCCATCTTAAAGTGATGAGATGGAATAATTTGGTAAAAATAAATTGAGTAAGAACTCGTAATATTAATTTAAATTAATAAAGGTCCAATGAACATTAGGAGAATGTGAAATCAATGTAGGAACCCATACATACTAAAATGGGGCTATATTAAGCATAATTATATATGCTAACTTTTTAGGACAGTATATTCACCACCCACTTTAGTGAGAGTATGAGTCCATTGGTCATGCTCATGGTAAAGTAGAGAGAGAGAGAGAGAGAGAGAGAGAGAGAGAGAGAGAGAGATTTGATCATGGGAAAAATACAAAGAGATAATACATCGCTAAGTTCAAGGATAGAAGCCCTCAAACCAAGGATCTTAATTCACACAACTATGTGCAAGCACACATAAAATAAAAATCCTAAAGCTTACTAAGATTCCAAGTCCACTAGTTGAAGAGACCTCAGTAAATAAAGCGTCTCAACTGCTAGCATCATGCTCATAAAGCTATTACAAAAGAAAAAGTGGTCATTTGGAAAGAGAAAGAGCACTCATCAAAGATAAGACAATACTCCATGATCCAGTAAAATAGAAAAGTGTGTCATGCTATGGAATCATGGAGGAGAGAAAAATACAACCATGGATGACACAGACTAGCCAGTTGTGTTGTGCTAAGTGATGCATGAGAGAGAAATAAGATAAAAGAGAGGGGGAAATGGTCTAGCAAATTATGTTATGCTAGTTCCACCAATCAAATATAATTTAAAGAGGGAGTTGATGATCTAGCGCATGCTAGTCAACTCATAAAATATATGTAAATGAGAGGTTGAATGATCTAGCAAAGTGTGTTATGCTAGTCAACCCATGAAAAGGATAAGTCAAATGGTCTAGAAAATTGTGTTATGCTAGTAAACTAATCCTAAAAATGTACACAAAGGAGAGATCAAATGGGATAGAAAGTTGTGTTACACTAGTTCAAACAATCCAAATAATAACCAAGCAAAGCATTGTATTCAAGGAAATCTATCAAAAATGTATAAAGGGGAGTGATCTGGCCTTACAAAATTGAATTATGCTAGTGTACTCTACCTGAAATACTTGAGATAATTATAAATTTTTCAATAAGGAGGCCTTATATGCCCNCCCCCCCCCCCCCCCAAGATGGAAAAGGAGGATTATTTTGACATCTTAAAGAAAAAGAAGAAGAACAATAAATAACCTTGAACACCAAGAGGTGTCCCACAAGAAACATACAATCTAAGCCAAAGAGGTCACAACTCCTATGAGGTCAAGGAAGGGATGAATGTAGAGAGATACTAAGAAAAAAATGTTAAAGGGATCCTTTTGAAGGATTTTGAAAAGAGATATAGAACAAGGAGAATAATTCACACCTTCCCTATTGCTAGGTAAAGGGATTCTTAAAGAAAGATGACACACTTTTAGCTCCCAAGTAAGGGAATTCTTCACCATGGATACCCAATTGCAAATGTAATGAAGGGGTTTTGATCAAGGATGCTCCCCTCTTTTATAAGAGATAATTCTTAATATAAAAATTTAATTCTATGTAAGATTCAATATGACACAATAAACACATACAAAAGGAAAATTATATCCTTAGAAAGGATGAGAGAGATTGAAATACTATCCTTTCCCCTAAGTGTAGAGACAAGAATAAGATTAAGGAGGAATGTTATGTTTCTCACAAAGTATGATCACACTTGAAATTGAACCATAATGAATGGAAACGAGCCCCCAAAGGATAGGCTAACAATGTCACATAGTGTGGAGAAACATAATAGGAACTTAAATGTTATTTTAAATAATCATAATTGAAGATAAACTCACTATGACATGTTATGTGAAGAATGTCATAATCAATGGGTTTCTGAATTTTGTAATGAAAAGATTTAAATTAATTGGTAGGATGGCCATGATATTGATGATACATGCAAAAGGGGAGATTAAAAAGGTTTTGACTATGATTCTTCTTTTGTTTAGGTTGATTAATAAACTTAGCACGAACAAGGTTTGGCAAAATAATTTCTTGATAAAGGCTAGGCACAGAAGAAATGTTAGATGATAAAGGAGGAGGTTTAAGATCAATCCCTTTGAAAGGTTTCTCATGAGTATCAAATATTTTTTTCACACATCCTAAACTATGTTGGAGATTAGTAGTTGAAATTTTAGGAGGATTGGGTTGGACAAATGACACACTAGGCCCTTTTTTAAGGGTCCCGTATTAAAATTAGGAACTTTGTATTCACCCCAAAAAGATGGTGTAAATTATAATGACCCCAAATCATATTATAAAAGGGAAATTATAGGAGGAGAAGATATGTTTTGTTGAAATGTTGTAGGAATGGATGAAAAACTAGATCCAGTTTGTAAGCAACTTTGGATCTTATCATCAGTGACAAGGGTATACGTGATATTATTATGAATGAAATTTTTGGTGAGGTGTTGAAGGAATAACATGCATGGAATATAACCATTTTCATCCCAAGAGAATATTATAATAAAGAGCGTCATGCATAGCATGAATAGGCATGGGTAAAATAATGGGACCTACTTTAACAGGTAAAGTGATAGTACCCTTGTAATCACCTAAAAATGGTCTAGGAAACCTATAGCCCCTATTTTTGATTAATTGGTCTTAATAAATTCTAAAACCTAAGACATTATCTCTAGACTCTGATTATGAGAGAACTTAATCAAATTTTCTTACATAATCCCAATCATATCTTTTTGAATCAAATAAACAATCATCCAAGCCTTAATCTTAAAAATGCATAAAATATTGGGATAAATCAAAAAGTTCTAAGTCCCTTCTAAATAAAAAATTGAACCCATTCACACATTGGTGTGCACTCAAAAATAAAATAAATAAAAAGGGAAAATACCAATTTTATCTTATTCTCCAGAAAGGTTGACCTATCAAATGCATTACACTTAGCTCACATGTATTGAGGGAAGTTGCATCTCCACCATTGATCATTCCCTTTTGCCTCTTAATATCAACCACTCATTTCTTGGAATCTCTTATAAAAGGGATAGCTCACATGCATAATAACAAGAAGATTTGGACTAGAGTTATAATTTTATTTTCATTCTAGGGTTTTATTGTGCATTCATAGTTCTTGCTTGCATAGTAGTTTACTTGCATTATTGCATTTTTAAGCTTCATTCTCTTAGTTTAATGGAATTATAGTTTCCTTTCATAGCTTAATGTAGATGCATTGTTCTTCTCATTGATAGCTTAATCATGCATCTTAGTTTTCATTTCTCGTAGTTGCTATGCATTTAGTTTGCTAGTTCATGAATTTTCATTTCAAAGCTTTTAAGAGAAAAGCATGCAAGTCTATGCACTTTCTCCCTCTTGCATTGAATCTTCCATTTTGGAGTATTCAAGTCACTGATAATCTATGTCCAACCTGATGGGCAACTCATGAGAATCACACTCGCTTCAACTAGGAAGAAATAAGCCAATTTCAAGGGTTTTTGTGCTATGTTTGATATTCATTTTGATACTAACCCATTTGATGCAATGGTTTATTGAAGTGTTTGGTTGTAGATTCTAGTCACACATTTTACCACACACACATGTGGCGCCCACCGTGGGGTAAAAAACTAATTTTTTGCCTCATTATTCACATTTTGATGAAACTGCACTCATTGTCGTGTGAATTTTGTTGAAATCTCGTATGAAAATTTATGAGGTTGTAGTTTTTCATCTGGGAACAATATATTTGTCGTACAATTCTATTTTCTTCTTATTCTATCATTTCAGGACATTACATTTGTCATACGATCTTTTATCACTATCTGTTTTTTCATCTGGGAATATATAAGTTGTCGTATGAGTTTTGAATCCAGTCTGTTCTCTGTGTTTTTTTGTGTCAAAAATAGAGAGTATTTTTAAGGGTCTTATTGAGATAATCTTGACTTTCTAACTCTTGGCATGTTTTGTGTGATTTTTTCCCTCTGATTTTGCAGCTTAACTAATTTTTGCAGGATGTTTTGGGGAAGATTCGCTTGTCAAAGTCTTACTAGCACACTTCTTTCTTGCAAAATTACTAACGGTTTTGTGCTTGTAGGACACTTTGAGATAATAAAGTTGGGAAACTACTAATGCTTTTGCTTGCAGGTTGCCTTGACTTTATCAACCAAAAAAATTGTGTGCTTTCTTAGATGATTTCTTAGGCACTTAGCATAATTAGGGTGTTGTTTGTTTATGCAATGTTAGACATTATGGGATTATACTCTTCTCTCTTTGGCAGAATTGGTGTGTTTGATTGGGCTTGAGAAAGTAACACTTTTATTTTGGTAAATGAATATGTGCTTGATGTGTTTGGGAGACATTATGAAGTAGGAGAGTATGTTATTTTCCTTTTGGAAAATCATAAATCTTGACCTTTACTAGCTATCCATTTACTTTTCTTTCATTTACCTTTAGAGGGCCTGCCAAGAGAGCAATCTTTTGGGAACGACCCAAGTGGGGAACATGTGAACCCACCTACTCTACCCCACTATAATAAAATTATTCCTTCAATCCAAAAAGAGGGAAGAAATGACTATTTTCTATTCCTAATTCTTCTTCATGTGTAGGACCTTGTTGCCTCAATCTTGCAAAGAAATACTACATTTGACTAAGCGCTTGTAGGGTCATTTTTTATCTCAATCTTGTTTAAAAGACTACAAGGGGAATACATTCAACTTGTGTAGGGATGAGAGGTCTCAATCTTGCTTGCAAGACTATGAATTTTGGGTGCTTTTAGGGTTATACACCTTAATTTTGTTTTCAAAACTACAAGGGATGATCATGAATGGATGTCTTTACTAGGCACCTTTAGATAGAGGCTACTCGATTCACCTCCAAAATTATCATAATCTTTGTGCAAGGATCGATCCAAGTGGATTTACCTAGATCACCTGAAGATTTTAAACTCACCATATATATTCCCAAGGATGTTTTAAATCATGAATGTTGCATGAGGGAGCTTATGCAATTTGAGCACTGAGTCTCCTTTCAAAACCCACAACGTGCATAGTCCTAGAAAAAGCCAATATCACTTTCTGTGAGGCGAAGGAATATCAAGCGTGGGAAAATATTTTGATACTAATCCAATTTGACTTTAGGGTTAGAAAGTGTTTGATTATCTCCTCTTTGTTCTTGATGTGCTTGAATCACTTGATACTTGACCTTTGCAACAACAACACTCTTGAAAACATAACACATTGTAGACACCTAAATTTGACCAAGTGTATCTTAAACATTCAAATTTGTAAATCTCAGCCAATTGCCCTAAATCTCATCAAAATGGATCAAAATCAAATGGACATTTACTAAGCAAAGTGGACAAAAATCAAATTAAATCAAAGGATTAAATAATCATGAAATCAAATAATTAAATTCAAGCCTAAAAGAGATTAATCAAATTAGGCAATTGATTTTAATCAATTAATTGTATAGTTTAAATCAAAAATCAAATCCAACCCATTCACCCTTACATGGCTAAATTAATTAAATGATTGAATTATATAATTCCTAATTTCTTTGAGG
>MU217836.1:498492-533816 GCA_018584345.1 Thuja plicata | reverse complement strand
ATCTTGATGTCACCAATTCAAGGAAAACCTTTGTTACTCTATATTTCAGCAATGGAAAAATCTTTAGGAGTCTTATTGGCACAAGAAGATGATGAAGGAAAAGAAAGAGCTATCTACTACTTGAGTAAAACATTGATCAAATATGAATTAAACTATATCTTCATGGAAAGGGCTTGCCTAGAAGTGTTATTTGCCTCTCAAAAGTTAAGACATTATATTTTTTTACATAAAGTGAAGCTCATAGCCAAAATTGATCCCTTAAAATACTTACTTAGCAAAACAGCTTTAACTGGAAGGATTGCAAAGTGGGTAATGGTGCTTAGTGAGTTCGACATTGAATATGTTGATAGGAAAGCAATCAAAGGTCAAGTTATTGCCGATCAATTGGCTGAATATCCTCAAGAATCTAAACATCCTATTCAAGTGGAGTTCCCAGATTCTGAAATTGTTAATGTGGAAGCTAAGACATGGACTTTATACTTTGATGGATCTTATACCCAAAATGGTAGTGGAGCAGGCATTCTTTTGATTACACCACAAGGTTACACAATCCCAAAATATTACAAGTTATTGTTCCCTTGCACCAATAACATAGCAGAGTATGAAGCTTTGGTCATAGGTATCAAGATGGCCTTGGAATGGAATGGCACAGAATTACAAGTCTATGGGGACTCTCAATTAGTCATCAATCAAGTTAATGATGAATATAATACCAAGGATGAAAAATTGATGCCTTACAAAAGATTGGTGGATGAGTGGAAAAAGTAATTTTATTTGATTAATTTTGAACAAATTCCAAGAGACAAGAATAGAGCAATAGATGCAATGGCTACTTTGGCATCTTTACTTCAAATGCCCGATCAGAATGAAAAGTATGAGTTCTTGGTGGAAGAGTTGATTAAACCAACATTTGACCTACCTGATACCCACATTATTTCCCTTTTAAATGGACATGACTCACCATGGTATGGACCCATTTATGCCTACCTCAAATACCAAACCTCACCCATAGACCAAACCCATGCTCAAAAGAGAAATTTCATAAGACAAGTGGCTCGTTATACCATCCTTTCTGACACATTGTATCAAAAAAGTCTTGACAGAACGTTTCTTAGATGTCTAGAGGAAGATGAATCAAAATTAACTTTAAAAGATGTCCACGAGGGGATTTTTGGGTCACATTCGAGTGGTTTAAACCTAGATAAGAAAATCCTACACATGGGGTACTTCTGGAAAACCTTAGAAAGAGATGCTTGTCAGTTTGTTAAACTTTGTGCAAAATGTCAATATCATGGAGACATGATCCATGCATCGGCACAAGAGTTACACCCATTTGTTACACCATGGCCATTCTATCAATGGGGTTTTGATTTGATTGGCATTATTTATCCACCTTCTTCAAATGGACACAAGTATATAATCACGGCAATAGAGTACCTCACTAAATGGAGACAACTGCAATGGGGAAGCAAATTTCCATGTTCATCCTAAATCATATCATTTGCAGATATGACATTCCTCACGCCATCATCATGGATAATGGAAAATAGTTTAAGAACAAAGATGTTGTTGAAATTTGTGACACATTCCATATTACACATCATTCTTCATCCATTTACTATCCCCAAGGTAATGGACAAAGTAGAAGCTACCAATAAGAACATCCTTAAAATCCTTAAAAGATCAATTGGAAAGTCAGGAAGAGATTGGCATCTTCAAATCAATCCAGCATTGTGGGCCTATAGGACTAGTATTCGAACCCTGACAGGAGCTACGCCTTTTTCATTGGTTTATGGGGCCGAAGTTGTTCTACCTTTAGAAGTTGAAATACCATCCCTAAGAGTATCATTGCATGGATTAATCACGGATGAGGATTATAGAGTTTCTCGACTTCAACAATTGGAGATGTGGGAGGAACATCAAACCCAATCCTATGATCATTTGAAAGTGTATCAGAATCAAATTTCAAAGAACTATAACAAGCATATTAAACCAAGAGCCTTTCAAGTGGGAGATCTAGTATTAAGAGAAAATCCAAAAAATCAGGTTGATAGAGAAAAGAAAGGAAAGTGGGAAGCAAATTGGCTTGGTCCTTTTGTCATTATTCCTTCATTTGGAATGGGGACCTACAAATTGGCCGATTTTGATGGTGATGAATTGCAAGAACCTATCAATAGCATTCATCTTAAGAGGTTTCACACCTGATTCAGAGGAAAGAATATCACAGGAAAGAGTATAAGTTGAGAGTATCAAATGAGTCAACATCACCTTTGTACATAGTAGAATTCAAAAATACAAAAAAAAAATGAGAAAAGATCAAAATACAAAAAAATTAGAAAGTTTAAAAGCCAAAAACATTCAAAAAGAGAAAAAATTGAAAAAATTTGAAAAAAGAGAAAAAAGTGCCTTGGTGAAAACCTAGCAATAGGCACCTTGGTAGAAAAAAGAGAAAAGAGAGCTATAATCCCAAAAGGTGAAAACCTAGAAAAAGGTGCCTTTTGTCTCTTAGGTCTTTCCTAGTCACATTTGTACATATTACATTTCATCATCTCATTTGTCCATATCCTCATTCCATCCATCATTTGTGCATAGTCCTAATAAAGTCTCAGAGCTACATTTTGTTGCATTCTAGGTTCAGTTTCCCTAAGTTTCATATTGATCACATTTATAACTTGGGGGCATGCATCATGGATTTTTGGGACCAAACGAATTGAATAGTGCAACATCTTGGTCACACATCAGAAGCAGATTTTTAGATTCAGAGGAGAGACATTTTGGAACCTTTGATAGATATCATTGTTCGAACTCAAATAGTTTGATCGCATAAACTTGATCCTTGAGTTTCATTGACTTATTTTATCATGATTAAAATTTGACAAACCCTAAATGATTAGACTGTCTGTAATTTTTATTTGAAAATCTTTATACATTTCATAAACACTTGGAAATTTTTGATGAGTTTTTCATTGACATTTTTCGAGTCATGTTATTTTTAGCTAATTGATGATGTTCCGACTAGATTGGTAATGATGGAGACATGATGTTTTCTTAAGCTTCTGTGTGACTGTCTTGAGGAAAACTTTTTAACTTGTGTGAATTAGTCTAACAAAATGGTCAACAAAGTACCATCGATGACATTCATATAGGAAGGAAAGTTTAACCTTTGTTTGTTCACGCAAAAGGATACCTTGGCTATTTAGATTTCCAATATCTTAAATACCAACATCTACTTGCAACATTGAATCCGATCAAACCGGTATTCATACTCCCATAGTTGGTCATTCAACTAGTGAGGTTTATACTTGGTTTCATAGAAGGAGTTACCCAAAGAGATGAAATTCATATTCATATTCTTATGGTCGCAGTGGCACCAGTAAGGATTATATCGACTCCTAGTTCCACAATTCTCAATGATGAAAATATATCTCTATTTTCATTTCTTTCGCAAACCTCAAGGACAATTAGTTTCATTGCATCTTCATGTTAGATTAATTGCATTTTTCAATTTATATTAAAATGGCTTGTATTTCTAGCACTTTTCCAAGTTCAAAGGGGGGAATTAATGTTGACAACACTTCATCAATTTAATGGTTTCAAATAATCAATATGAGATTGTCTTTTTGCATTCATAAGCATTAATCATTATTCATTATATCTTCATATCAAGTGAAAAGCAAAGAAAAAAAAACATTAATCATTAGTCATTTATCCACATCATTTAGAATTGCATCATAAATTAAATTACATGCATCAAAAACCAAAAAAAAAAATAGTTGCATTCATTTATCATTGCACTAAGTATTGCATCCATATCATTGCATTTCATAAATCCATACATCATGATTAAATCATAAAATCATATAGAATTAAGTTGCATTAACATCATTTGCATCCATCTATCTATGTCCTACTCTAAGACATTGCCTCCATAGCATAATAGAAATAAATGCATCATAGAAGCATGTAGATATGCATAAAAGAAATCCCATAACAACATCATCAAAAGGGAAATTAAAGATCATCATAGATAAATGTCCATCATCAATGTCTATAACATAAATATGTACATCAAAGGTACATCAACAAATGATACATACATCAAAGTCCTAATCAAAAATACATATGATACATCATCAATGCAATATCAAGATATCATAGATCCCAATCTGTCTCATGACCCAGTACGGGCACCTGATCCATCTCCAGCAATACATGTACCTGAACCCCTTGCGCCATTGATATCCCTATCACCTGATCTATCTTGTGTACTAGGTGGTGCCTGACTAGTGCTTGCACTGGTAGGTAACTGCGCTAGTGTAGTCAGAAGCTGCTGCAGCATAGTAGAAACCTGATCTAATCATACAATAATTGTAGTCATCCCTGCATGTAAACCTTGCACATCCTAAACTAAGCCATCCACAATAGGAGGAACTGGATGTGCCTGTGGGGCTAATGGTATATATGGTATCACTGGTGCTGAACAACTTTGAGGGTCCACCTGTCTCTGTGGAGATGGAGGTCTCAGCAGAATCTATCCCTATAATGGAACCTGTCTAGCCACCTGGACCCGTCTATGCCTCTGCATAGCCCACTCTACACCAACTCTGATAGGAGCCTATCTCTGAGGTACCTATGCCTAAATTACTCTCTGTCTAGGCTACCTAAATCTGCCACCTTGACCTCTAACATAACCACCCCGCATCTGAGGTCCTGCAGCTCTTTGTGCTCTAGGAGCCCTAGGTGCCCTCTGCACTCTCTGTCTCTGAGGTCTCTTTCCATCATCATCATCATCATCATCTTTGTCATCATCAAAAATCTCATCAACATCTAGAATATGCTCCACAGGATCTGTGAATCTAAAAAAGCAATGTCGCAGGAACCACTCTCAATACTCGGCTAACATACTTGCATCAACTACATGCGTTATCATATCCCACATAACATATCCCAGTTGATCAATCTATAAACAAGCCAACTGATAGTCAACCTATGCTCCCTACATAGATCTCTTAGCCTGTACTCTAGCATAAAGTGCCATACCCTGAGGCATGTCCTGAACCCAGTCGTACTGACAGAGCACTCTCTCAAAGAAAAATCTCTCGATACATAGTGGTGATCAATCGATCATCCACCAAGGGGAAAACATATATGGTAACTCGTCATCATCCTCTTTCCACCTCTTGCAGAGAAGATATGGCCTCTATACGACATGATCAATATCATCAATAGTGCATTGCCAAAAATCAACCTTGCCCAGACAATGCTAGACAACCATGTCATCATACAAAAATGCATACGGATACCCTCAGGCCCGCACTCCTACTGAAACTCATCTCATGATAGGATATGCTCCCAAGTCCACAACTGTAACAAAATTGCACCTGCTGAAAGAGATGCATTGTGCCTATAAACAACCTCATGTAAATCATGGTATAACTGAGCTAATACGCAAGAACCTCAATCAAATCTCCAAGGATGTGCAATCAAATCCTCCAGTACCCGGCCCCATCTGACCACAAAGCCATGACCTCTCCTATCTGGCAGTAATAATCCTCTAATCACTGCTCCTAAAAACACTGGCAAAGTGGGAAATGAAGCAAACTGTGCCCTAGTAATACAATCATCTACAATGGTGTTATCTCCAAACACCCATCTGCATACACTTCTATCATACAATGAATCATAATATACCCGCTCTCCATGAGTCTGGATCCTCAGTAATCTATATACATCCTCGGGCGTGATAGTCATCTCGTCGAGGGGTAGATGGAATGTATTATGGTCAGAGTGCCATCACTCTGCCATAGCTATCAAAAGACCTCGATTCAGCTGAAACCAAGGGAGATCAAGAAGGAAACTGAGACCACATGTCTCAATAGTCGGTCACTCAGGATGTGTGAGCTCATCAATTAAATCAAAAATCCAAGACGCAACACTTCATATCCGCAACTTGCGGTAATGCTCCTACATTTTGAAACAAAGTGAATCATATTAGTCTTTCTATTGGTGGATCATTCTAAGTCAATCAAACACATTAAATCTATCCTTGCTCTAGTTTGAGCACATCAACTTATTGTTCCTAACCTCTAGATCTTGAGACACATGGAAAATTTGTAATAATTTTTAATCAATCCGATTGGCATATCAAAAATTCATCATTATGACTTTTCTAATATCCTAAACACTAAGTGACATTATGGATGTACATTTTATAGCTTCAAATTCAATTGAGTTATCTGGAAGATCGATGAAAGGAATTCATCTATTTTATCTCAGTTTTCAAAATTTATGGTAGGCGGCACTTTAATAAGTGTACGTGACTTTTTAAGCTCCGCGGTGTTTAAAACTTTACACGCGGCACTTTAATCATCGGAGGCGGCACTTTGCTTAACAGGCAGCCTTTTAAAGTCCTACATGGGTTTTTAAGTATCCTAGGCGGCCTTTATAGGGTTTCCTAAGCAGTTTTTAGCTAA
Source organism: Thuja plicata (assembly GCA_018584345.1). Lineage (NCBI taxonomy): Eukaryota > Viridiplantae > Streptophyta > Pinopsida > Cupressales > Cupressaceae > Thuja > Thuja plicata. Next base: position 527,343 of record MU217836.1, on the reverse strand, counting down.
TTGGGTTGCATTTTTTCCCTAATTCCTAGGCGACTGTGGATTGCTCCTACGTGGCTCTTAGACATGCAGAGGTAGCTTTTCCCTACCCTAGGCAGCTCTTTAACTATCCTACGCGTCATTTCACATAGTTTCTATCTAAAAATCATTAAAAACATGTAATAAATTCTATTTAAAGAGTAATAAATGCACTAGGAAGGTTCGAACCACTCACCAGAGGCCCGTAGTTAGGAGGTCTCTGATATTGGTGCGCTCGCTCAAACTGATGCTCTCGAATGGGGACCACCGTCGTTGTCAATCGTCAGAGGATCAGAGAAAAATCTCAATAGTAAAAAGTGAAAATGAATAGTAAATTTGGGTTTTACAACCTATTTAAAGCTATTTTACCCTAATTTTGTGAGATTTTTGACCCAGTGAGACCAAATCTACATATTCTGCACACTTAGGCATTTGTTTGACATCTTTTCAGCATCATTGTTTATCAAAAATGCAATCATCTTGGATCTATTCTATCAATAGTGTCATTCAATTTTTCACATCTGAAATCAATATGCTTTCATTTCTGAGGGGGCATCATCATATCATCAAATTGGGATTCTGCTTCATATCTTATATCAAATCTGGGGCATTAAAATTCAAACTTTATCAGTGGGGCATCAAATCAAGTTTCAAATTAGAGTTTCGAATCAGGGTCTCATATCAGGGTTTTGCATCAAAGTTTCAAATCAGAGTTTCACATCAAAGTTTCAAATCAGAGTTTCGCATCAGAGTTTCATATCAGGGTTTCATATCAAAGTTTCATATCAGGTTTTGCATCAATCGGCTCGTCAGTATCAAATCAATGATCAGGACATCAAGTTTTCTTTGAATCAATGTGCTTCACACATCAATTCAAAGAGGGGCATTTGTGGACACCTAAATTTGACCAGGTGTATCTTAAACATTCAAAATTGTAAATCTCAGCCAATTGCCCCAAATCTTGTCAAAATGCATTAAAATGGATCAAAATCAAATGGACATTTATCAAGAAAAGTGGACAAAAATCAATTTAAATCAAAGGATTAAATAATCATGAAATCAAATAATTAAATTCAAGCCTAAAAGGGATTAATAAAATTAGGCAATTGATTTTAATCAATTAATTGTATAGTTTAAATCAAAAATCAAATCCAACCCATTCACCCTTACATGGCTAAATTAATTAAATGATTGAATTATATAATTCCTAATTTCTTTGAGGACAACCAACCAATTTTCCCTCCTTTTGAAAACACCTCAAAGCTTTTTACTCAACTAAAGCTTGATCATGATCAACTCACTCTACCCCCTACCCTTGGGAAATTTCTATAAATACAAGTCATTTTCTTTGTGTTTGGGATCCAAGAATTTCAAGAGCAAAGCATCCTTATTATAGGCATTTGGAGATCATTTGAGAGCTTTTGATAATATTTCATCATTTGCATAGCATTTAGAGTATCATTTTTAGAAGCATTTGTTGATTTCATAGCATATCTTGGAGCATTTGAGCTAGATTAGAGCATGTTTATCATTTTCTTCTCATTCTAGGATTTTCCTTGAGAGATATTAAGGCTGAGAGCTCTCTTAACAAAGCTTAGATAGAGAACCATGAGATGTCATGGGTTTAACTTCAATTCTTAGATTAAATAGCATTTTCTTTCCATAGAGTTGTTGTTACTAATCCTAATTTCATGAAGGTGTAATCTCACACACACACAAACATCATCCAAAATTGACATTTGATACAAACAAAAACAAGAGGCAAACTGGCTTGGGTATCCTTTTGCAATATTATCACAACAATTTCTAGTTCTTGACTAGATGACTTGGCTCACCCAACATTTCTCATCTTAGTTTCTTGTGTGATCTCACTAGTCCTACACTTTTTCATCAACAATCTATTGCAAATCAAATTGATCACAAGTGTTGCCCAATAGGTATTCAGACCTCATAGCATGATGCCTTGTACCTTGTTCAAAAAACCTTCTCATCTTTCTTCTTTCAAGCTATTGGACAAGAAATCATTCAGACACATTTGACATTGATATCATCAGCCTAGTTATTCCAAAATTGTAATTGCAATTGTCTTTCATGGTCCAAACAAGAATCAAAAATCCAATCTTGATTCCAAGGGAAATTTGATGACAACTTTGCTCAAGGGCCACCTTCTTGTCACAAACCCAAAAAAAAAATTGAAATCTAACAAAAGGAAACTTTAGTTCCACAACAGACAGTACCCTTGCTTGAGTCATTAACCTCAGTTGGACATAATGCATCAACAATGTCATCTTACAATTGGGGGTCTCAACATGACCACCAAAGTCAACATATCAGTGCCTCTTCCTCCATAGAAGAGCCCACTTCTAAATAGATTAGGAAGTTTCAACAAGACAAACACTTTTAGAAGATGATGCAAACTATTATAATATTGGATAAAGACAAGTATTTCATGCATCTTGCATCAACAAGTGTTAAACTTCCACCTGACTTTGACATTGAGGGACTCATACAACAAGAGGAGGAGTCCCCCATTACCATTATCAACCAACAACTAAAAGACATGAGATGTGAATTAAGATAACTAAATAAATCAAAGGAACAACCTCCAATAAAATACTCATTGGAGTCTATATGTCCCTTCCCATTCACTAAAAACTTACACATGCCACTTTTTACCCCAAAGGTTGAAATTCCTAAATATGACAAATATAATGGGGAAGGTGATCCTCAAGATCACATAGGAGAATTATGTGCCCTTAGTACAAAATTTATGCATGAAAAAACATATCTAATGAGACTATTCCCATGAAGCCTCAGTGGCCAAGCCTTGGAGTGGTTTGCAAAGCTCACACATGGTATTCAAACATTTGACAAGTTTATGTAAAAGTTCATCCAACACTATTCTTATAACATATTGCACACGGTTACAATATTGAATCTATGCAACACTAAGCAACACACTGGTGAACTATTTGTTAAATTTCTTCAGAGATAGAGAAAAATATTTGCAAGATATCCCAGGGAACTCCCTGAACCAAAAAAGATTGACATCTTCATTAATAACGTGGTTCCTGAGATGAACTATACAACACAAATGCATCAGCACACCTCTTTTAGTGACTTAGTTGATAATTCTATGAAGATCAAAGATGTTCTTGTAAAAAAGGAAAGCTCACCTTGAAAAAAGATGCCAAATCTTCTAACAATGCCAATAACAAGGATAAGAGCAAATACTGGAATAAGAATCGTAATATGGTCAATGATGGTGTAGTTGACTCGCCTTAGTATAATCCTAAGGAACCAGTATTTAATCTCACTAGTAGCATTTAGGATGCTAAGTTCAATGCGACTACTACCAGTACTCCTAAGAACACCCAAGACTCTTAGAAAGATAAAGCACCCTAGATGCCATGACCTAAGTGAAATTTTACTCCTCTTGGAGAGCCTTTGGAAGATGCATTAAAGACATTGGTTTCCCATAAGATCATCACAATACCTAACTCAAAACCTTGGGATCCTAAAGTGAAGCCTAAGTGGTGGAATGACAACCACTACTATGAATTCCACAAAAATAAAGGGCATCTGAAGAATGATTGTATGAATCTAAAATATGTGATACAATATTTGATCGACAATAAGACCATTACAGTTGTTACTCATGGATCTGATAATCATAAAGGATAATATTTTATCATTAGTATACAAAGGAAATAGTTTATTGAACCTTTGGTAATATGATCACCGAAAAGACAGGTTTATAGTGCAACCCGACACAACAGCCAATAGAGGTCACCAAGAATGTTAAAGTGCAAGTAAACACCGAAACCAGTTTTCACTGATAGACAGGTTACGGTGTAAACTGACAACAAAAACTATAGAGTAACCTGATAGAGTAGTTCATAGAGTAAACTAACACTTAGTCTACAGAGAAACCCGAGAAGTAGAATCTCTACAAAGACATCACCGAGGAAAGACTACAGAGAAACCCAAGCACCATTCTACTGAGAGATAGCTTTAATTCTGATAAATGTAGATCTTAGTTACATGTTAGATAAAACACTTGAGTTTTATATTTAGCTTTATGCTTATCTTTAAAACCATTTCTTGAGGGAAAAGTAAACCATATGTTTTGTTTCAATCAGTCTAACTGATTGAAAACATGCAAACTAGGAGATCAAGGTCAAGTCGTAAACCTTTGATCCTATAATTTTTATTGTAAAGCGTAAAACCTAGATAGGTCAATATATTGTATAAATAGATGTAGTAATCAATCAGAAAATGATGATTGTAGTCGTAGTAGACATCTGTGGATCAGATAAAGAGTTTCATTCAGAAGGATAGAAAAATATGAAGTCAGTTATGAAGAACAAGATTCAAGGCTACCAAGTAGAACAGAGGTATTAATCAATCACTATAGGTGATACATATACATTGTGTACTTAAAGGATCTGTATTCAGAAATTTAGGATTGCATATCAGGTCAACAAGTATTTTTTACTACTCTATAAAAATTGTAGCAAATACAAGAAATATTTTAAGAAGGTGGATTTAACAATCCTTATGTAAATCTCTTAACCGAGTGCACACTAAATAGTGTTTCTAAATCTCTTAACAGAGTAGACCTAACTAGTCTAAAATGTTACTCCTAATAGGGTAAGATCATCAGAAGTGATCACACTTGTAGCCTTAACTGACACCTTCCATTCTACAAATAGTGAAGCTTTTTGGGTTTCATCCCCACCATAGTTTTTACCTTCTAACAAAGGTTTTTTGCATTACCAATTCTTGTGTCATGTGTACTTACATTTCATGAATGTTTCTATGAATGTTTACATGCAATTAAGTTTATGTTTTGATATTACATGCATAAGATAGAAAAAGCATCAATGGTTGGTAATGCAAGAACAGAGTACTAATGGTTAATTAATAAAAAAAATTAAGGGTAATGATTCACCCCTCCCCTCTCATTACACACCATCCCATTATTCCAAAAATTGGTATCATAGCTAGATCTCTTATTTAGAAAAGTTTAAATCACTTGAGAGAAAATATCATACAATGGAAAGGTATAAGCTTGATAAGAATATTGAGAATCAGAAGTTGCAGATACAAATCTTCTATGAGCAATACAAAAAATAAAGAATCAAGATGAGAGAGCTACTAGATGAAAGAAAATTTATGGCATCTTTCTGCAATGAAACAAAATATCATGAAGAAGAGATACCCGATTTGTTTGAGTCATCAGGATCTACATCTAGCAATACATAAGACACATCTGAAGGAAGCATTACAAGTCTGAATGAAATAAATCAATATCTGATTAAGCAAGTAAAGATACTACAAATTGGTCAAGAGACATAGATGGTAAGGATGATTGATGTTATGAATAATGCTAGACAAGCTGAACAAGAAAGAACATTAGCTATTGATGACAGGAGAAAGATCACTGAGAAGCTACAAGAAAGAGAGACAGAAATATAGAGACTTACTAAACATCATCATGAGATCATGAATCAAATATTTATTATGAGTCATGAGGAAAACTGAGTAAGCATAGACCTCAATGGGAAATTGGAAGCTATTGGTGAGCTAAGAGAAGAAAATGAGAGACTGAAGCATGAAGCAAGGATTTAGCAATAGCACAATGATATGATCAAGAAATTTGAAGAAATTACAAAGAGAATGGATTATTTCTAGATGGACAAAGAAGACTCAACAACAATACCGATCTAGGGTATACCAAGCATGGAGAATCATCAAATCAGGCTGATCAAAAAGATGTCTACACAAATCCAAGACCAAGGAAGTAGTCATGCAATCAATATGGAAAACCAGGCCACACATCAAATGTTTGTAGGAGCAAAGCTAAAGGTATTCCTAAATCCACATCTACATTCATAGGAAAATGTTATAACTGTAACAAGCATGGACACAAAGCACATGAATTCAGATCTAAGGTGAAACAACCAAAAAAGGAATCCTACATGGAAAAATATTGTTCCACTTGCAAAATGCATGGGCACACATCTATTGAATGCAATAAAAAGAAAAATAAAGCATGGAAGCCAAAAGAACAAGAAAATGCTTATCAACCAAGAAGAGTTGGTAACTCATATGTTTGGGATTACAACACATGGGAAAATTGCATAGCATGTGGTAGATATGGACACATATTTGCAAACTACATGAGGAAATGGACAAGGAATTCTAGAAGCTGGACTAACTCGGGAATGACATGCTTACACTGTCATAAGGTCGTTCATCTAAGAAAGGACTGTAGAGACCAAGTGATAGAGACAAGCACTTTTTCCAATGGCAATACCAATTAAGACATCAATAAAATGAGAAAAAAATGTGGAGCAAAGCTACAAACACTAATGATGTTGGACCAAGCAATACAATTGGTGACACCTTATCCAATGGATCTGGTGATATCACCACCCCTACCTAAGTAGAACAAGTAAGTATGGAACTGCACTATACAAAGCAATATTTTGCATCATTTCCAATATACATTGATAATATGCCAAATTAGTATGAATGAAGATGCACTATGGTATTACTTTTTATGAATTTGTGAATCCAATCTCATCAGTCAATACACATCGAGAATTGTCAGTGTACATATAAAATCTAAGTTGATAATGTAAACCGAGCATCGTCGGTAATCATGTAAAAATACAATGAAGTCTTCGCTACATACCGAGCACCGTCGGTGAACATGTTAAAGGTCAATTGAGTTTACACTTACCCCAAGCATCGCATTCTCACCGAGGATAAAGTTGGTATGTTCCCTGAGAAACTCTATCTTCAACCACCAAGAAGTGGGTAAATCATTTATTGCACCACTTAGGGAATCATCTATAAAAGGGAGACAGTAAGCTCATTCTTTCACAAAGCATTTAAGAGTGACAAGTAGAGCAAAAAGAAAAGCAAAGATCAGATTGAAAAGCAGAGAGAAGAAGAATGACCAACAGCGAAAAGATTGCAGAGTGATTCACAAGCATATTCATGGCTACTCCTACAGATTCATAGCATCTACACCATATCAAGTGAGTAACTAAGACTCACTGAGAAAATACATCATTTATGGAGAAAGCCCTAAATTCAAGAAACATGGCAACCACTTTAGGATTTTCCAAAATCAAGAATGCAAAGGATAAGAAGGTTCATCTGATCAAGAACTCTACATGTGAAGAGCCTAAGTACAAATTGTTCCCCAAGGTTTCTTCACAACCCGATGAAATTGGAGAATTCTCAAGTATACCACCTAGGGTTTTGTTAGTTGAGGATGTCCGGGCCTATATCCACTATAAGGTTGTAGAGATCAGAGATCTCGAGGTTGAAGAATCTTACAAGAAGGTTTGCACAGATGGAAACATTAAGGATGAACATAAAAACATTGAGGTAAAAGGGTTCACAAATGCCCTAATGTTATTGAAGGAATTCAAAATTGAGTGGATTTGAATAGTACTTAGCAGAGTACATGATAGGAAAATGTGGTTAGATGAACTGAAACCAATCACCAAGGATGTAATACATGCAGTAACCGGTTATCTAGTAACTGACAAGGTCAAAGCACTCAAACATCCTCCTCACCCTAATATAGAAAATATGATAGGTGCACTATGTGATGGTAGAGGTTTAAAGGTAAACTCCATCACCGATCCAGAACTGAATTTTGGTGCATGTGTACTGGGATACAATTTATTCCAAGCCAGTCGGTTAAACAACATAGCATGTGGAGAATTTGACACAGCCCATAAGATTGTGAAGAAGGGATTACAACTGGACCTATCTGAGCATCTACATAAGCAATTAGAGGAGAACATGAGGAAAATTAGGTCAGCAAGGACTAATTCATGTAAGTTTGGATCACTCCTCATGTGTACATTTTTATATTTCCATAACTTCTTCCCATCTGTCGGTAATATCGATTGGGACACTACCCGACCAGTAACAATTCAAATTAGTGAATTTATAAAGTCACTAGGGGACAATTTTACATCAGTCATGGATGCATACTTCACTAATTTTAAGGACAAAATGAAAAAAAGGATGAGGATAGTTGAACAACTGGTGGAACAGTATAAGGATGATATATGTTTCATAGTGGATACCAACACCACTTTGATAAAACCAGATGTACCAAGGACAGCATGGTTACCACCTCTAGATTATGAGATCAACATTGATCAGGCCATAATGCTATTGAAGCATTATTGAATGAACCACTGGACAAATCATTACCAAGATTCATAACTTATGAAGAAGCTAAGGCCAAAATCAAAATAGGCTTAGTTGTTAAGAAGATAGACTGAAAGAAGAACAAAATTATCAAAACACTTGAGAAGAAACTATCGGTAGATAATAAAGATTCAGAGCAAGAGGTCACCGAGGGAGAGTCACCCATCAATGAAGGTGAACAATTGAGTGACTCTGAGTCTACAGAATCTAATGTACCACCACCAAAGAAACCAAGGACTATTTTTGTATCAAGAACAAGGAGTCAGCCTGCCAAAGATGCAGATTCCTCACCGGTGAAGTGATGACATGTAACTGATTGAATGTTTGAAGACGTTAATTTGATCACCAAAATGCAGAAAGATAATGCAAGACATTAAATTAGTTATTGGATTGTATTTTCATTGATGTCAACTTGTTATAATCTAATCAGTTATAATCAAAGTGTCAAAGACTTCAAAGAAACATAGAGAGAAATGTTATTCTTTTAGTAATGCATAAAATACAAACATTCAATAAGTGACTTCAAACACCAATGGATAGTGGATCCCGATGGTTAGAGATAACTGAAATTCAAGTCATAGTGATGCTCAAGAAAAGACACTGACAAGAATTACCAATAAGAAGAATCACAAGCATAACCGACAGCATGAATCATAGTGTAAACTGATGGAGAAGCCCGAGGAGAACTGAAGTGTTGACTGAAGCTATCAAAGAGTTAAACACCAAAATTAACTAAAGTTCAAAAATAACAAAATATCTAGTTGGCAGACCTAAATATAGACTTAACTAGTTGTTATCATTGTTTTCAATGACAAGATAAAGCCAGAGATAAGTAAAGGATTTAAATTTTTTTTGTCCAGTTGGAAATAAGATCTCTACGAGATAAAACAGGAGTTTTTCTTAAAATAAAATTGGCTAAAATTATGGATCACGCTAAGATCAAGAAAATATAGAACCTAACAATGGTGATATCATGTCTATACAGAGACAACTTAATTCATTTCAAATTAAGGGGAGTGAATTAAAAAGAGGATGTTGGGGAGAAACTGATGAAGAACAACTTCATACAGTCCTGATCAATCAAGTTGAGGAAAGAGCTAAAGTTTTATTCCGACACTGAGCAACAGAGCATAGCATCACCGAGCAGAACAATAGTGGAGCAAAGGTATTAAAAGGACATATTGATCAAATTATTTTATGAGCTTACAATAGATCTGAAAATCTACAAGTATAAGTTGTATATGTGAACAGATCATACTATTTCAATTTAACCATTGATTCAGAAAGTCTCTTAACCAAGCAGGATTTAAAGATCCTTTCTATATTGAGATACATCCAAAGGAGTATCAAAAAGTTTGATCATGAAGATATCATGAGATGCCAAATACCTATTGATAGGCCAAGTGAGTGTTTGATCAAGGAAGGTAGCATAGAGATGCTCGATATCAAGTGACAGACTAAAATTTTAAATCCTCTAACAAGGTCACACCTAATAGTGTGTTTGTAACCTTTAACAAGGTTGGCTCTTCACCGAGATCACTTTAGAAGAGTGAAAATTTTGGGTTACCTGTCCCAAGTGGTTTTTCCCTTAACATGTTTTCCACGTTAAAAATCAATGTGTCATTGTGTTTATGATTCATTACTTTAGTGTTTTGCATTACACATAGCTAATTTGGATTGATCGGTATAATCTAGATAATTTACTATCTTTCAGTAAATTAAAAGACTACTATTCGGCAAACATACAGAATAAGGTTTTACAAAGCATTCTCAGTAGTAGTAATTTAATAAGAATATTTGGAGGCATTCATATTATAGGACTGAAGATAACTAGAGGCTTAATATTGTGGTTCTAAGTTTTTAGGTTGATTATTGGAATGTTTTTTAGGCCACTGATTCACCCCCTCCCCCCCCCCTCTTAGTTATTACTAACAATTGGTATCAGAGCTTGTGCGCTTAGAAAGGGAGTTTAAAAACTCAAAGAAAAAGATCATAAGATGAACAGACGAGATTTTCCCAAGTTGAATAAAGACAACTTTGCATCATGGAAAAGTAGAATAAGACTCCACCTATCAGGTATTAGCAATGATGTTACTCAATACCTTGATATTTAATATGTGTTGCCTATAGGATCTCATACTCTTGAGAAATTAAGAGAAAATCATGAGCACAATTGCATGATGATAGAACTTACCTCATCACTCCCCAATGTTGAGTTTGAAGATGTCAAAATTTGCACCTCTGCAAAGAAAATGTGGGATAATTTGAAACTGGTACATGGAGGAGATGCTAATGTGCTAAGAGCCAAGGCAGAAAGCCTAAGAGGGAGGTTTGATGACCTAAGGATGAAAGAAGGAGAAAACATCACTCAGTATAGTTGTAGAATCAAAGAGGTAGTCAATGCTATCCAAGGAGTTGGAGGTGTACTTGAAGAGGAGACAATGGTAAGTAAAATCTTAAGAACCTTACTGCCTGTATATGCTATTAGAGTTTCTTCTATTCAAGAAATGAGAGCAGTTGCAAACAATAAAGTTACTCTAGATAGTCTAATTGGTAGACTGATTTCAATTGAGATGAATAACTTTGATAATAGTGTCTTACCATCTATAGAATCTGCATTCAAATCTTCTTTAAAAATAAGCAATTCACATCATAGACATGCTATTATAATGATATTGAAAGTGATAATGAGGATCAAGGACTTGATGAGATTGAAGCACTAATGGCAAGAAGATTACAGAGAGGCAAAGGTAAATACAAAGGAAAATTACCACTTGCATGTTTTAATTGTAAAGAGGTTGGACACTTTGCTACAAGATGTCCAAACAGAAGAAAAGATGACAGAAGTAATGACAGATCATATGACAAGAAGTTTGATAGAGGTGATAACATAGATTACTGAAGCAACCAACAACCTGGTAGAAGAGATACCTAAGACTACAAGGACAAAGGGAAGAAAGGTTGTTACCTAGCTGAGAATAGAGCTGATGACACTGACACTGAATCAAAATAAGAAATCGAGATAGTATTTGTAGCCATGAAAGATGATTCAGATGAAGAAGAAGAAATGTATGTAGAAATTGCACTCGTATCCAAAGTTGGTAAGATTGATGTCTGGATCATAGATAGTAGGTGCACTCACCATATGACCGGTGATAATAAAATTTTTGAGACTTTTGAATACTATAATGGTGGTTTAGTAAGAATGGTTAATGATACACCTTGTCCAGTTGAAGGTAAAGGAACTATAATATTGAACAACTTGATAAAATGTGAAAATGCTTACTGGGTAAAGGGACTAAATTATAATCTATTAGGTGTTTTATAGCTTAATGATTTAGGTCACCAAGTAGCATTTGAAAATAAGAAGGCAAAGATCTTCAATGAATCAGGAAGGTTGATCGGAACCGGTGAGCAGACAAAAGGTAACCTTTTCTATCTTGATGACACTAACACCACTTTTTTAATGGCTAGAAATGAAGACATATGGTTGTGGCATAAAATATTGTGTCATGTGAATTTTGACAACCTAATAAAGATAAGCAATAAAAGGAATGTCAAAGGCTTACCGAGCATGACTAAGCCTGAGCATATCATGTGCAAGAATTGTCAAAAAGGTAAGATGACAAAGTCTAGTTTTAAGGGTAAATCCCATACAACTAATGCAAATCTAGAATTAGTCCATACAAATCTATGTAGACCAATGAGGACAAAGATCTACTATGGAGATAGTTATTTAATTCTCTCTATTAATGATTATTCTAGAATGATGGTAGTCATGTTCTTAAAAGATAAATCTGAAGCATTCAAGATGTTTAAATAGTATAAGGCTATGGTAGAAAAACAAAGTGAAAATAAATTGAAATGATTAAGGTCAGATAGAGGAGGGGAATTTACTTCAAATGAATTCACTAACTATTGCAATGAGCATGGAATTAAAAGACAGGTTTCTACACCGAGAAAACCATAGCAAAATGGAATTGCTGAAAGGAGAAATAGATCAATTGTTGACTGTGCAAGAACATTGATGATTGAGAAAAGCATCACTCAAACTTTTTGGAGGGAAGCTATTAGTATTTTTGTCTACACATTAAATAGAGTACAATTGAAGAAGGACACAAACAAGACACCTTATGAGCTTTGGTATGGTCATACACCCAATGTAAGTTACTTCAGAATATTTGGTAGTCAATGTTATATTTTGAAGGATGAAATAAATGGAAAATTTGACTCCAAAAGTGAAGAAGGTATCTTTCTAGGGTACTCAACCAAAAGAAAGGCTTATAAATTTCTTAACAAGTCATCTAACAAAATCATTGAAAGTGCAAATGTAAAAATAGATGAATTTGTAGAAAAAAATGATAATGGGAGAAAAAGAGAGTTGGAGGACTAAAATAGATTTTTTTATACAGAACCTGACACTCTACCCAAGAAACTATGTATCACTCTTGAGCAACAGAACATTGCACCTGAGCATCAGGCTGCAATTACCAAAAATTAGGAAAATCCTCAAGGTGATATTCCGAGCGATGGAGAACAGAACAAAGGTCAAGAACATAATCAGAATGATGAACACAGAGTTGAACCAAAACTTCCCAAGTATGTTAGAAGACATCATCCACAGAATCAAATCATAAGAGACAAGAAGGCTGGAAAAAGAACAAGAAGTAAGTCACTAAACACCAGATGTTTGTTTTGTGATTTTGAGCCTAAATCTATTAATACTGCACTTGAGAGTGAAGAATGGGTAAGTGAAATGAATGAAGAAATAGAATAGATTGAGAATAATAATACATGGAAACTAGTACCAATACCATATGAAAAGAATGTCATCGGTACCAAATGGATATTCAGAAACAAGATGAATGAGAATGGACAAGTCACAAGGAATAAAGCAAGATTAGTATGCAAGGGGTATGCACAAGAAGAAGGAATTGATTATGGAGAAACCTTTGCACCCATTTCTAGAATAGAAGGATTTAGAATCTTACCTGCTTATGCGGCATTTAAAGGATTCAAGATATACCAAATGGATGTCAAATTTGCATTCCTAAATGAAATACTAGAAGAAGAGGTATACATTGAACAACCAGAAGGGTTTGTTGATCCAGACAAGAGAAACATGGTATGTAGACTACATAAATCCTTGTATGGATTGAAACAAGCACTGAGAGCCTAGTATGAAAGAATTCACTCATATCTCATTAGCATTAAATTTGTTAGAACAAGTGAAAATAGCAATCTTTACTTAAAAGAAGATACCGATGGTAATATTTTGATTGCTGAATTTTTTGTTGATGATATCATTTTTGGGGGAAATGAATTGTTATGCAAATCCTTTGCTAATGAAATGAGAAAGGAATTTAAAATGTCTATGTTTGGAGAGATCAAATTCTTTCTAGGTCTATAGATTCTTCAACAAAATGTAGGCATATATATCACTCAGTCCAAATACATCAAGGAAGTGCTGAAGATTTTCAAGATAGAAGATTCCAAACCAGTTGGAACACCTATGGCTACCAGATGTAAGCTCACAAAAGAAGATAAATAAATGAGGTAAATAAAACCTTATATAGATTAATTATTGGTAGATTAATGTATTTTGTTTACACCAGAGTAGATATAGCATATGCAGTTGGAATAGTTGCAAGATTCTCTGCTAATCCCAAAGAATCACATATGACTGCTGTCAAGAGAATTTTGAGATATCTGAAGAATACTGAGGACTATGGCTTATGTTATAAAAGAGAAAGAAAATTTGAGCTACAAGTTTATACAGATGTTGATTGGGTTGGAAACATTGATGACTGAAAGAGCACAATAGGAGGAGCATTCTTCATGGGTGACAGACTTGTCACTGTTAGGATTGGATAATACTGAGAGGGGGTGAATCAGTATTATAGCACTTAATTAAATTCTTCAACCATTTAAATAAAAACCATAAAGTGGAAATAAAGAAAAGAACATAATAAAATGACACAGTACTCATAACACCATGTTTCATTTATGAGGAAACCCTGGCCAAGGGAAAACCCTAATGGGGATGGTACCCATAAGCATGTACTAAAGTATAATGTCCCTATAAGGAGATCTAGCCCAGTTAGGAGCTGAATATTACATAGTACATTTCCTTGTTAAAGGAATAACAACCCTGTTAAAGGTTCACAACACCCTGTGAGGGGCCAACTGAGCTTACAGCTCTTACAATATAATTCAGGTTACAAAGAGTTCTCAGTCATGAACAAAAATAAGCAACACTAGTGATTAGATATTTTCTTTTAATAATATTCAATTATCTCTTTCATTCTCTACTCTGCTATTCACTTATCCACCTATTCATTACAACATATATTATTTTTCTCGCTATCTTTATCAAAAAGATCTTACATATATATCTCACAACTTAACAAAGTCATCTCTTAGTATGAATATTACAAATATTGTTAAGTCGGCCTTCAAAAAAAATACATTTAATAAAGTAAATACTAAATTCATAGTTGGCACTCTTGCATAGTAAATGTAGAGGTTATCAACAACCAAAATACAACATTGATTGTCTAGAGTCCAAGCCATACTCCCTCAATCTTCGCTACTGTCAAATTGCTTTGTTTCAATGTTCTTCTACAGTCTATCAGTCTCCAATTCTGTCTAACTCACCATAGACTCAACCAAATCCAAATCAATCTTAGGTGGAGGTCATAAATACCCCATACTGTCTTCCTCTAATCTCTCTTTCCCTGGATCATCGATCTCTATCTTTGATATCTAAAACACTTCTATATCTTTGCTTCTACACTTAGTCAATTTCTAAACCTCTAAAACTTATCTTCTCTTGAATCAATCTGAAACCCATAAGTGTTGCCATAAATGAAAACCAAAAATTAAATCACACGTACAAAAATTTGATTACTTTCCAACAATCTCTCCCTTTGGCATTGATGGAAACACTTAACAAAAAAAATGAATAAGTGTTCCAACTAATCTGTCTCCTCTATAACCTTCCTTTCTTTTTAAATTTCTTCTCTTCTCTATATAATTTTTTCTTTTATATACTATATCTATATACACTTTTTTTTAATTCTCTTCTCCCCATTTGACAACAATGACAAAGTTGCATATACAACAAAAGGTTTAACTCTTCCTTACCAGTTTCAAAATATCCTGAAAGGAATCTTCCAAGACCTTCACTTTTGCAGTCCATGTCTTGAACAAAATCTGGCTAATGTGAATCAATCCATTCAGTGAAAACGATCTGGTCTCAGCTTCTTTCAAGTCTATGGGAAAATATTTATTCAATGAATTTGTCACTTTCTCCAAGTCTGAGAGGTGAACTTCAAGTATTGATAACTTAGGAGTGATAAAGCTTTTCAGCAAATTGAATCTTGTCAAAACTCTCCCTTTCTCATTATCTAATACACTAAGTTTGGCCAAAATCCTTATGACTTCTTTGTCTATCTCGGTTGTGGATTGTGAAGATGTTTCACAGCCATCCATCATACTATTCAGAGTTGCCCTCTCTTTAGCAATAATGTCTTCTACATTCTGAATATGCCTCATCGGATTCATGCAATAACTGAACAATTTTATCCCATGTCCAATGCAGCTTCTTGCATTTTTCAAGCAAGTCTTCACAATGCCTAAATCCCATGTTATAGATTTGCATATTTTTGTTAGCTTCTTCTCAAAGTATGTCTTCTCTGCCTTTTCTTCTACTATCTTCAATAGGTTCTCATCGTGCCCATCAAATTCATCAAGTGTGATTCTCATATTCTCAATGTCATCTTTATTTTGGAAAACAATAGGTGTTGGAAGAAATTTATTTACAGTAACAATTTCTCTTGTGATTAATTTTGCCTTCTTGTCTCCTTTCTATTCTTATCTTTCCTTTTCTTTGTTCAAAGTAGTAAATGCAAATTTTACTAGCTCTACTTCATCAATGTTGTCAACAATTACATCACTGCTTGCCAACAATGAAATGGATGATGTGTTTACCTCTTTCTTTTCATCTTATTTATGATCTGTCTATTTTTCTTCTTCCTTATACTCTTCTTCCTTCTTCTATTCTGCCTCATCTTCCATAGAAGTATCCATATTCCCTAAAAAAGGGTCATTCTCATCTTGAGAGGTGTCAAGAGTTACTTCTACACCAAAAACATAGAAATCTAGTGATGGATCTTCTTCACTCTTCTCAGTAGGTGTCTCTATTGCCTTAGATTTCTCACCCATTCCCAATTGTGTGGACGATGTGGTCTTAGGAGGTGAGGGCTTGTTAGAAGTAGTACTCATCAGTATCTTCTCAAGTTCCTTCTGAGTTTCCTCAGCGATTTCATCATACTTCCTCACCATTATTTTCAATAATATCACCTTGGTCCTTAGTAGGGGTTTTAGTTCCTTGTATGCTCTATCCCTTTCTTGGATTGATATCACAGGTAGCATGTGATCTATTTCTTAGTTCTGATTGTTTCATCTTCAATTTGTGCAACATGTTTTCTTGTTACCAATCTTCCATAAATGTTTATGGGTATGCTTCCTTCAATTTCAAGTAGTGTCTTCTTGAAGGTAAGTAGGTTCTCTATCACAATTTCCTCAATTTTAAGTTTGTCTTCTTCTTCATATATGTTATAATATTTTTCAATTGTAACCAATTTGCCTTTCTCTAATTCTCTCTTCTCTAGCATCTTCAAGTTGGGTTTCCAAATATGTTTTTTTTGTTTTCTTCTCTTCTCCTGTTGTGCTTTGTTCTTTAGGTAATGTATGCATGCTTGATCTTGTTACTCTAGAAGTGATGATTTCATCTTTTTTTGTTTGTTGTTGAGGAGGAGGTGGACTGTCTACCATGATTACCTCAGGAGTGGGAGGGGTTGTAGTACTTCCACTTGTTGATCCAAGTGAATTTTCTGTCATCTTCTTTTTGACTTCTTTAAGTTCTTCTGTTAGTCCTACTTTAACTCTACATTCATGTACAAGATTTTCTATCTTTCTCTTCCTCAGACCTCTAGTCTATTCTACTCTCATTTTTGCTAACTTTTCTTCATAAGTTCCCCATCTTTCCTCTTTTTAATCAATCTTTGATGCAAGGACATGTTCTACTTGCATTGTAAGTACTTCATAACTCACTTCATAACCCATGGTATAACACCATTTCTTCCTGCGTATAACTACTTCAAAGCATACACAATCAGTTTCAACCATGAAACAGATTGTATCTTTGTATTTCTCAACAATGTCTTCATGAATTATGTATCTTGTCTTCATTTGTCTTTGTAGTATCTTGATCATGCCAAATAATTCACCATCAACCCAAGTAGCATTCTGTCTTTTGTAGCTCTATGAAATTAATATGCCAGTAGGTACTCCAAACTTCCAACCACTAGGATGTAAACCAAGAAACTTGTGTTCAATATGAATGAACATATGCATTAACAATGAACCAAATTTGAAGGTTTTCAACTTGACCTTCTTCACAAGCTTCACATTCTCAAGGAATTTTTGTGCCAGAACTTCGCATAGATTATACTATACATTTTATTTCACCATTCTCCATGAAATCATTTTATTTTAGGTCTTTTTTTGTAGTAGAACTTGTACCCAAGTATCATCGCTATCAATCTTACATCTTGTTGAAAGATGTCATTTACAGTCATTGCCTGTTTGTCACATTTGGAATGAGTTAGGGTTTCAAATTCTTTCTTTACATGTTTCTCTACAATGGGGATGACTCTGGTGTTTTCCAATTCAATGATCTCATGGATTGCGTCACTACAAATCTTAACAGGTTGATCACCAATCCAGATAAACTGATCATGAACCCTACTTAATAGTATTTTGAACCATTCATCTTCATTGAATTCATATAAATCCATAATTTTCATTATGCTCAGTTGATTAACATGTTTGTATTCATCTCTCATGACTCCATTGTCAATCATATACTTCATCTCAGTTGATATATCATTAACTCCCAGTATTTCATACTTACAATGTATGTAAGCCCTAATATCTTCTACGTGTAACACGCCATACAGGGTTTGAGAAAAATCTCCCTCTGTATCCTCTTCGCATGATTTGAATGGATTTTTCTTAAACTTATACCTAGGTATATCTGTAACATCAAAAATAATAGGGACATCCATGGCTAGATGATTTAAAATACTTTTCTTTCACCGAATTCTGAGTTTATCCTTCAATTGATCACGCACAGCCAATGTAGAATAATCTAAACTTCTTTGCTCTCTGATTTCCTTATCTCTCTCTTCATCAAATGGTAAAGAGATAAGTCATCAAGTGGTGCTTTATACAAGTTAAGTTATGAATTTCACTTTCACAAAAAACCGTCCAGTCGGCTGTAATATCTCGCGAACAAACTATGTATGTTGGCTAATGTTGCGCTCTTAGATGTATACTTCAAGATGTCAGACAAGCTTATACCCAAGATCTCTCTAGTTCAATCCATGAATTTTAGGGTAGGATATATTATGTTGTTTGTATCCAATGCTCCCCCTAAGTCCATGATCATCCAATTAGGTTTATTCTATCTTGCTACCATCAGGAAAAGATCCAGTAGCCTCTACTGACTCTCCCTGAACTGATTTCTCACTAGTTTCTTTGATCTTCCATATCTTACCACTATTGCTATCTTCTTCCTTTTTGAAACAAATTTTAAAATCACTCTTCAAATCTACAACACTCTTACCAATATCATTTTCATTCTTCTGTGAATTCATAGGAGGTGGCACTCTTCTATTGTCTAATTCATTATACCTGCAAAAAATTTCTATATGTCCTAGATTATTGCATTTGTAACATTTACGAGGTTTTCTTTCCTGATTGTCTTGTAGCTTGTTGTACTTCACAATGTGTCCAATTTTATTACATTTGTGGCATGTAGGTTTCACTATAGATTCTCTTCCATTGTCTTGTCTATGTCCTGATTGATAAGGTTTTCTACATTCTGCTTTCTTATGCCCATATCCATTACAGTTAAAACAATAACTAGAAAAGTTCTAAAAGGGGCATTACCTTTGCAGTCTCTCTTCATGTGTCCAAATCTATTGCAGCCATAGCATCTTCCTCTAAAAGGTCTGATCTACTCTTTAGGCTCTTCAATAGAAGGTTTCTCGGCATCAATCTTCTCATTTGATTTCTCTTCCTGATTCTTTGAACATTCAGCTTCATTGAAGCCAATACCAGTCATGTCACCTTTAGGTTTCTATTTGTCTCTCTATTCATCAATCAAATCACTACTGGTGTGAAGTTTTTCAATGTGTTTCTTTGCCTCAACAAGCTCACCTTTTATAGTCTGATTGTATTTCTCCATTTCTAGATACTTGTTCTTGTAGTTGGCAGCCTCATTCTTCATTTTATCTAATGCATTGTTTGAATTTTCTTCAACTTTCCTCTTAGCATCCTTTTGTACCTATATTTCTTTAGCCATAGTCTCATTTTCAAGTTTCAGAGTTTCACTTTCTTCTTTTAGTTGCTTCACCTGATCTGAACTGTCTTCATCTGAATCCTCTTTTATCTAAATAATAAGATCTTGTCTTTGATTTCTGGAAAGCTCAAGTTGATCTTTGAGTTTCTTTATGAATTTCTCAGCTCTACGCATGTTGAATCTCAACTCTCCATTCTCTGCTTTAGCTTTATCAAGGTCTTCAAGTGCAGCATCAAAGTTTTCTTTCAAATTGTCCAAATCCATTTTGATTTCCCTTAAGCTGTTAGACTTTCTCTCCAAGGGCCAAAAGCTCAGATACCAATTGTTAGGATTGGATAATACTGAGAGGGGGGTGAATTAGTATTATAGCACTTAATTAAATTATTCAACCATTTAAATAACAACCATAAACTTGCAGTAAAGAAAAGAACATAAGCAAATGACACAGTACTCATAACACCATGTTTTTTTTTATGAGGAAACCCTGGCCAAGGGAAAACCTCGGTGGGGATGGTACCCACAAGCATGTACTAAAGTATAGTGTCCCTGTAAGGAGATCTAGCCCTATTAGGAGCTGAATATTACATAGTACATTTCCTTGTTAAAGGAATAACAACCATGTTAAAGGTTCACAACACCCTGTTAGGGGCCAACTGAGCTTACAACTCTTACAATATAATTTAGGTTACAAAGAATTTTCAGTCATGAAAAAAAACAAGCAACACTAGTGCTTAGATAGTTCCTTTTAATAATCTTCAATGATGTCTATCATTCTCTGCTCTACTATTCGCTTATCCACATGTTCATTACAACATATATTATTTTTCTCTATATCTTTATCAAAAATATCTTATATATATATATATATATATATATATATATATATATATATATATATATATCTCACATATTAACAAAGTTGGCTCTCAGTATGAATATTACAAATATTGTTAAGTCAACCTTCAAAACAAAATATATTTAATAAAGTAAATACTAAATGCATAGTTGGTGCTCTTGCATAGTAAATTTAGAGGTTATCAACAACCAAAATACAACTTCGATTGTCTGGAGTCCAATCCATACTCCCTCAATCTTCGCTATTGTCAAACTACTCTGTTTTGTTGATCTGCTACACTCTACCAATCTTTAATTCTGTCTAACTCACCATAGACTCAATGAAATCCAAATCAATCTTAGGTGGAGGTCATACATACCCCATACTATCTTCCTCTAAGCTCACTTTCCCTAGATCATCAATCTCAATCTTTGATATCTAAAACACTTCTATATCTTTGCTTCTACACTTAGCCGATTTCTAAATCTCCAAAACTTGTCTTCTCTGGAATCGATCTAAAATTGAGATGTGTTGCCATAAATGAAAACCAAAAGGTAAATCACATTTACAAAAATTTGATTACTTTCCAATAGTCACATGGATCAGAAAGAAGAAAGGATGCATCTCTCAGTCTACTGCAGAAGAAGAGTATGTTGTTGCTGCTGCAAATTCCTCCAATATTGCATGGATCAAACAATTACTGGACAGTATGCATATGAAGATTATTGAACCAAAAATTGTATATTGTGGTAATACCAGTGCAATTAATATTTCTAATAATCTAGTCATGCATTATAAGACTAAGCATATAGCTATCAAGTATCACTACCTTAGAGAACAAGTGCAAGAAAAGGAGGTGATACTAGAATATGTTCAATCAAAGGAACAGCTAGCTGATATATTCACCGATCCATTACCGAAGGATACATTTGAGTACTTGAGACAGGGACTAGGGGTTCAACCCTTGTCTATCAATTAGTAAACTTACTAGGAGGCTGCATCAGCCCACACACAATGAGAAGATAATTCATATTGATGCACAACCAAGATGAACAGCAACAGATACATCTGTACACAAGGTACAAGTATGCACCAAACACCAAAGACATTGTAATGTTGATGGATAGGGAAATTCAAGGAATATATTATGTAAAGGGATGGAACATGAAATAGATGATTTTTGTTTGGCATTGTTTTCAAAGGGAGAGAGTATCTCATTATCATAAGAAAGAGATTATATCATGAAGTGAAGTTCAAATCAAAAGAAATATATTCAAAGGGAGATAAATTGATTACATATGAAATATCCATCTAAGGGAGAGAAGTAACAAAGGGAGAAAGTTCATACAAAGAGAAATATTGTTGTCAAAGGAAAAAGAGATTATCAAGAAGAAGAACAGTCAAGGAAGAGCACATATCATAACACAGACATCAGATTCTACATCTATCCAGTGGAGGGATTGAAGATTGAAAGAACACCACTTTGCAAGAAATAAGTCAAAGCTATTTTGAGCTTACCAAGAACCAGACATTTGTAATAGTTACAATAGTAAAACTTATGAAACTATTATATTTCATGTTGTATTAGTAATAGTATAGTATGATAATGTAGTATGTTTCCATCAATGCCAAAAGGAGAGATTGATGACATGTAACTGATTGAATGTTTGAAGACGTTAAGTTGATCACCGAAATGCAAAAAGATAATGCAAGACATTAAATCAATTAATGGATTGTATTTTCATTGATGTCAACTTGATACAATATAATCATTTATAATCAAAGTGTTAAAGACATCATAGAAACACAAAGAGAAAGATTATGCTTTTAGTAATGCATAAAAGACAAGCATTCACTAAGTGACTTCAAACATCGATGGACAGTGGAACCCGATAGATAGAGATAATTAAAATTCAAGTCACAGTGATGCCCAAGAAAAGACACCGATGAGAATTACCGATGAGAAGAATCACAAGCATAACCAACGACATGAATCATAGTGTAAACCGATGGATAAGCCCGAGGAGAACTGAAGTGTTGACCGAAGCTATCAAAGACTTAAAGACGGAAATTAACTGAAGTTCAAAAATGAAAAAATATCTAGCTGGCAGAGCTAAATATAGAATTAACTGGTTGTTATCATTGTTTTCAATGACAAGATAAAGCCATAGATAAGTAAAGGATTTAAATTTATTTTGTCCAGTTGGCAAGAAGATCTCTACGAGATAAAAAGGGAGTTTTTCTTTAAATCAAATTGGCTAAAATTATGGATCACGCCAAGATCAAGAAAATCAAGAACCTAACAACAGTGATATCATGTCCATAAAGAGACAACTTAATTCATTTCAAATTAAGGGGAGTAAATGAAAAAGAGGATGCTGGAGAGAAACTGGTGAAGAACAAATTCATACAGTCCTGATCAATCAAGCTAAGGAAAGAGCTAAATTTTTCTGTGGATACCAAGCAATAGAGCATAGCATCACCAAGCAGAACAATAGTGGAGAAAAGGTATTAAAAGGACATATTGATCAGATTATTTTATGAGCTTACAATAGATCTGAAAATCTGCAAGTATAAGTTTTATATGTGAGTAGATCATACTGTTTCATTTTAACCATTGATTCAAAAATTCTCTTAACTGAGTAGGATTTAAAGATCCTTTCTATATTGAGATACATCCAAAGGAGAATCAAAAAATTTGATCATGAAGATAGCATGAGATGCCAGATACATATTGACAAGCCAAGTGAGTGTTTGATCAAGGAAGGTAGCATAGAGATGCCTGATATCAAGTGACAGACTAAAATTTTAAATCCTCTAACAAGGTCACACCTAATAGTGTGTTTATAACCTTTAACAGGGTTGGCTCTTCACTGAGCTCACTTCAGAAGAGTGAAAATTTTGGGTTACCTGTCCCAAGTGGTTTTTCCCTTAACAGGGTTTCCACATTAAAAATCCATGTGTCATTGTGTTTACGAGTCATTACTTTAGTGTTTTATATTACACATAGCTAATTTGGATTCATCAGTATAATTTAGATAATTTACTATCTTTCGGTAAATTAACATAATGTTATTTGGTAAACATACAAAATAAGGTTTTACAAAGCATTCCAAGCAAAAGTAATTTAATAAGTATATTTGGAGGCATTCATCTTATAGGACTCAAGATAACTAGAGGCTTAATATTGTGGTGCTAAGTTTTTGGGTTGATTATTGGAATATTTTTTTGGCCACTGATTCACTCATCCCTCTCAGTTATTACTAACAGTGAAGGGTATAGTCGAGACTTACAAGAGAAAGCCTCAAACCAGGAAGCAGGCACTGAGGCAAAGAATAAAATATATCTGAGGTAAAGAAGACAAGGATGGCACTACATAGGATGAGAGTGAACAAGCACTCCAACATGAAAAGAACAAAGTTCCTATGATAATTGATGAGATTGTTGCATCAATCCTCAAGACAAGTATCGTATCAAATGCTAAGATAAGGAAATGGCTAACCTTATCTCCCGAGGATCAGAAACAGATTGAAGAAGTCATCATTTAGGAAATGATTACATTCAAATATGTACCTGTACAATTCAATAAGATGATGCCACAAGAACTGAATGACAAAATTTCAACAAGGTGGACTTATGCACTGCATACCAAAAAGAAGATAAGGGAAAGATCCCTAGTCACAAATATGCCACCCGAATCAAAAGTTGAGGAAATTATTGAAATAATGAAGAAGCATACAAGAAAATTTTCAGCTAAGATGACAGAATACAAGTTACTGGAGGGAAAATTAATTGAGCTTGATAAAGAAAGCAATGAAACTGGGAATCAAATATTCAATCCACCTAAGGAGGATTCAAGTCCCGAGCAGGTATTATCTCTTACCAAGACCCCTCACAATAAAGATAAAGAGGCTACACTGAGCCCAATCTTCATAAATGATATTAGGGACATCAATCCAGTTGAGTTGACAACACAGGAAAGCAAGGCCATGGATGATGTACCTCAAATACTTCAATCATTAGCAGATTCAACAGAGGTCATCATCAAAGATATAAAACTTATTGATTCTTATGATGAACCAAAGAATGATGAAGATATAACTATTGCCACCAAGGAGGAAAAAGAAAAGAAAATGGATACCACAGATGGTGCATAGGTAAATATACTAGGTGACATGCCACTATTGATACAATCTATCAATATCATTACAAACACAAAGGAGAAGACACCAAAACCTATTACAACCACACCAATGGACACAGGAGATGAACAAGGGAAGTAGCAAGATACACAAGAGGAAAATAAAGATGCAAGTGGAGAGGAGAAAATAGGTGATGTCACTAACATGAACATCGAGGGTGAAAAGGTTGTAAATATAGACAAGGTTGATGTGGAGATGTCCACTACCAACCAACAAGTCAACACTGAGCATCAAACAATAGGCACCACTCCTCCCATACAATCACCAAAGCAAGAAAAAGAGCATGAACTAGCCATAGTTCTACATTCCTCTGCCTCCAACACAATTTCAAAGAAGAAGAATAATAATAAGAATCCAGTCACATTGGATGAAATAATTGACATACCAGACTGTGATCCTAGGACATTGGATCCAGAGTCACTTACAAAGTATGGTGAACTTTGTAAAAGAAAGGCAATTTAGGAAAAGCTCAGGAAGAAGCACAAGAACTCCCAAGTCCTAGAGACAACCAAAGATATACTATTGTAGATTGTACCTGACACAAATATTGATCAAAGTGCACCCATACTTGATCAATTAGAAGCTCTTACCGATGCTATCACATTGAAAAATGTAGATGCAGACAAGGCAATAGAGGAACGTGCTGAGAAAAAGTGTCAATACAAACTTACTGAGAAAATTAGCTAGGAAGTGGTAGAAAAAAAGGTAAAACATTATCAATTAGTTACTACTATAGAACCGATCATATCAGAAGTAGTAAACTTAATCCAAAAGTTATGTACATTGGAAAATTTCACTACCGAGCATAGTGACAAGTTGGCCAAAATAGATGAAGATCTTAAGGAAAGTGTACAAGGTCTCACAACTGATGACAATGCATTCAAGTTGCATTATGAGAATATTGTAAAATATAAATGGTTGAGACATGAGATTCAAGAGGCAGAATCCAAACTCTGAGATGAGGTAACTGAGCTCAAAGATCTACTACTACCAAATCTCACATTACTGCAACAAAATATGACTTAGGAAAACACACTAATTGCCACCCCGGAGATGTCTGTCACCGACAGTATCTATGACATGCACGCAAGGATAACATTGGAGCACATGGACCTAGAAAACCTCAAAGAGAAATGGGAGAAGATGATGGAAGACATTAAGAAATCCCATTCCCACATTTTTTACAAATTGTAAGTATTACACCTTTGTCATTATTTTCAAAAAAGGGGGAAATGATAAGGTGAAAGGGGGAAATGATAAAACATGAAATATATGTATAAAGGAAAATGTAACATATACATGCACTACACCAAGGCATGCACATAAGAGGAGTCATATTAAAAAGGTAAACATTTTTGTATACTTACTAAACATTTCAGTTTTGCACATATTAGTTTCTGATACTAATGCCAAAGGGGGAGATTGATAATCCTAAAGGATAATATTTGGTTATTAGTATACTGTTATGCCCTACATACCCATCCCTACATTTTTTGGGAAAAATGTTGAGTCCCCCTTTTCACTTTTGCTCTTCCCTTGTTTTCTTTGTTTTCCCTCTGGGCTTTGCTCCAGCGAGGGTTGTCCCTCTTTTGTTTTCCTTCCTCATGTCTCCGGGACCCGGTCCCAGAGTTTGTTTGTTCTTTCTAGATCTGGATTTTGGACTTTAAGATTCTTCACCACGATGTCTTCTCTCGTGAGAAGGTATGGTCGTATAGAATCCCCAGGCTCGGAGTCCGGAGGTTTCCGAGTTGTCAGAAAATTGCAACTTGTTTTTACCCTAGGGATATAAATGGAAATTACCTGTCACTTTCATAGTAACCATGATTGAAACACTCAGCGCATTCAGAGTGATATTGAAGTGATTAAGGCGATTAAATAGTGAATTACTCCCCATGCTTAGTGGCTAATTGAGCATGATTTGTGGTGTTTTCTTGTGATCATTTGAAGGTGGACCTATTACAGAGCATTTTCTGTGTTCATCTTCCTTGCATCCTTCATGTTTCAAGGTTGGTTGTTATTTTTCCTTTGGTATTCTGTCTTCCTTTTTGTTTTTGCAGTGCTTTCTTTGTCTACTTTTGTTTTTGTTTGTTCACATTCTTACTTTCTGTGTCTGCTTCTGGTTTACCTCCCATTGGTGTGTTGGCCCTGCCAAAGGGTTGTCCGCCCTTTGTGCAGTTGTAATCTAGTGTATATATTGTACATTGTTGTAGGTTAGCTTGTGGTGTTTTCATTAGTTCTATACATAGTGTAAATATCCTATAAATGGTGTATATATACTTTGGCTCTCTGTATCATGTCATTTATGTCCCCCCACCATGGAGAGCTCTTCATGCTCCATGTCATTTTGAATCATTTTATTGAGCTTGTCGAGAGGGAGTCACCACGATTCCAACTCGACACCTCGCTAGTTCAAGCTATGGCAGCTTTCTCTCTCCTCTATTGTGTTGTTTTAATGGTGGGATTAATTTCCCACAAGTGGGAATTCAAACCCCATCCCACCTAGCATTCAATTTCCTTCATCTAGGCCCACTTGTCACCATTAATGACATTTACGCCGCCTATTGCGTGGCCACGTGACAACCCATGTCAGCCAAGTATGGATTCCTACTGGTCACGTCAACACAACAATGGCTATTTCTTCTAGACTCTGGTTGTCGAGGCCCCCTGGGGTCCCCATTCTATCTATGTCACTTGGTCCAATACCCCAAAACCCCCAGGTGGGTATCATAATCTATCTCATGTTTATCTTAAAATTACTCTGGGATTTTGATATATGCTAACATCTTTGAACAAGTGCGGAATGAGGATTTCCCTGGAGTCCACATAATTATTATTGTTATATCATGTATTAATGGTTTTTCAGTATTGTAGGTTGTAGATTGTGTGATCGAAGATGTCTAAGGTGATCACTCCTCATGACAGCCCGGAGCTACCTACTACCTCCACCCGGGCGGCCACAAAAACCAATACCAAAAAGATGCTGGCTAAGTTTTCACTAACCTCCAAGTACCCAAAGGAGGGCATTCTCATGGGGTCCAAGGTGGACTCCAAAGTATAGGAAATAATAGACATAGAGCCCAGACTTTGGGCTGAAATGCAGGGCTTAATTCAAGACATATATTGATTAAAGGCTGGTGGAGACAATATGGCCACTCACTTGGCCGCTTACAGCATTATAAAGGCCACAAACTTTTCCTGTGCAGTGCAATCACTGGAATTGATACTTCAATTGGAAACATTGTACAATGCACCTACTTGGACTATTATGCTCACCGGTCCCCAGCCGTTACAATATCCAGCAACAATCGTCACCCTGGATGCAACAAATTTTGCCTCAGGACTAGGGATTCCATAATTTCAGGGGTCCATCATCTTCAACCGGGCCAATCCATTACAAGAGTTTGAGGAAGCTTCTCTTGTCTCTTGATAATACCTTAACACTCGGTGGCTGAAGTCCCCGAAGAAGGACCTGTAACCACCTAAATTTGGTCTTTTCTAACTATGGACCCTATTTTCCCTAAGTATGATCATACCCTCAATTATGTCCAAACGACCCTGTTATTGCTTGGCATAATTCTTCAAATCAATTTAATATCCTAGGTGATTTTTATCACTAATTTATATTAGTTATTATAGCCATACAATTTAAATCAATTTCGACCAATCAAATTAAAATCAAACATGGCTATAGTATTTAATTATAAAGGAATTAAATAAATCCCTAAATCAAATACCCACTTGCAAAATAGCCCATTCCCCTAGCCTATTTAATTTAATTAAAATGGCTATAGTCCCCTAATTATTAAAAAGCAATTTCATTGTTTATTTAATTAATTCCTATATTTCTAAATGAATTAAATAAGTTTATTTCATTTATTAATATTCCCCTAAACCCCAACCTAACCTATCTCAACCACTTCTACCCTGGGTTCTAACCCTTCTCAACCCATTCACCTATGCTAATCTAATCCTAATCCTAAATTCTTCTCTAACACACCTCCTAATGTTGTCACATTCCATTAAGGAATGATTAGCAACTCAACCCACTTGAGAAAGTCCACTTTCTCAAGCTTGACCTCCTTAAGGTCCACTTTCTCAAGTCATCCTCTTACATCCTCCCT
>MU217836.1:447242-468778 GCA_018584345.1 Thuja plicata | reverse complement strand
ATGACATACTAATATTCAGTCATAGCAAGGAAGACCATCTTGATCATGTGGAATAGGTACTAAGAAGACTCCATCAGCACAAGTTGGTAATCAACTTGGAAAAATGCATGTTTATGAGGAAGGAACTTGTGTTCCTAGGATTTGTGATCTCATAAGGTACCCTCAAGATGGACCCTAAGAAGGTAGAAGAAATCATTAATTGGCCTCCACCAAAGAACCAAGGTGATGTAAGAAGCTTCCATGGACTTGCAACTTTCTATAGGAAGTTTATCAAACATTTCAGTCATGTGTGTGCACCAATGCTTGAAACTATTAAAGGTGGAAAGAAGACTAAGTTTGTGTGGAAAAAGGAAGCCAATGATGCATTCCAATACTTGAAGAATAGAGTTTCCCAATACCCTATCTTGGTCCTCCCTGATTTTAACAAAGTCTTCACTGTGGAGATAGATGCAAGCAATTTGGCTATAGGTGCAGTCCTAAGCCAAGAAGGCAAGGCAATTGCTTTCTTCTCAGAGAGATTGAATGAAGCCAAATGAAAGTACTCTACATATGACCTAGAGCTCTATGCCATGGTCCAAGCCCTCAAGAAATGGAGGCACTATTTGATACCAAAAGAGTTTGTAGTATACACTGACAACCATGCATTAAGCTTCTTAAATTCTCAAGAGAAACTCTCTGTCAGACATCTGAAATGGGTAGAGCAGTTGCAGGCCTATACCTTCAACATTAAGCATAAAAAGGGTGTAGAAAACAAAGCTTTTGATTCCCTTAGCAGGAGGATTGGTCTGATTGAAGAAGTTCAATTACAAATTGTGGGAATTGAGTCCCTCAAACACTTGTACTCAGATGACCCTGACTTTGCAGAGATATATCAGATTTGCACAAAGATGGTTGGCAGATACCACACTAACTTTTCTGAATATCTAATTCAGACTAGAATATTATTCAAGGGAGCACAACTATGTATACCAAAGTGCTCAATGAGGACAAACATAATAAGAGAGAAGAACTGTGGTAGCCTAGGAGGTCACTTTGGCATTGATAAGACAGTAGACATGGTGAAGAGGAGCTATTTTTGGCCTAAGTTGAACAATGATGTCAAGAAGTTTATAGAGACTTGCACAATCTTCCAACAAGCTAAAGGAATGGCAACAAATCAAGGGCTCTACCAACCCTTACCAATCCCTTCAAGACCATGGGAGTCCATCTCAATGGATTTTGTAATGGGACTGCCTAAGACCAAGCAAGGATTTGATAGTGTTTTTGTCATAGTGGATAGATTCAGCAAAATGGTTCATTTCATACCATGAAAAAGCACAAATGATGCATCTCACATAGCCAATCTCTTCTTCAAATAAGTATTCAAAATTCATGGTTTATCTCAGAAAATTGTATCTGATAGGGATGTAAAGTTCCAAGGACATTTTTGGAGGACACTCTTCAAGAAGTTGGGAACAGACCTCACTTATAGCTCTGCCTATCACCCACAAACAGATGGGCAGACTGAGGTAGTAAACAGATCCATAGGCAATCTCCTAAGATGCCTAACCAAACAATATTCTCAAACTTGGGATACACTCCTACCACAGGCCAAGTTTGCATTTAATGACTCCTTGAACAGGTCTACCGGTAAAACTCCATTCCAAGCAGTATATGGTCTTCACCCCAAGGGACCTTTAGACCTGATTGAACTACCATCTGACTTTAAAGTCAGTGCACAAGGCAAAGAATTGGCAGAGCTCATCACAAAGGTGTAGCAGGATGTCAAAGAAGCATTACAAAGGTCAAGTTTGAAGTACAAGGAAAGTGCTAATAAAAGAAGAAGAGAAGTCCACTTCAAAGTGAGAGACAAGGTTTGGGAATTCCTAAGGAAAGAGAGACTACCTAAGGGTAGATACTCCAAACTAAAAATGAAGAAAGTAGGTCCATGCAACATACTTAATAAAATAGGTGAGAACGCCTATGAGATCTCTCTTCCTCCAACCTTGCACATCTCCCAAATATTTAATGTAGTAGACCTCACACCATACAAAGCTACAGCAGATTCAATGAATGAGCAGGGTGAGGAAACAAACATCCAAGATGAAGACTATGTCACAAATCTTCCCCAAAGAAAACTAGTGGAGTTAGAAGAAATTTTTGACATAAATTTATTAAGGCAGACTAAAACTAAGAAGTACATGCAATACTTAGTCAAATGGAAGGGACTCCCCAACATAGATGCTACATGGCTGACCAAAGATCAAATCAAACAACATGGGACTTCAGTGGAGCAGTTATCCTCAAGTAGGAACTTGAAATTTAAAAATAAAGGGGAGTATGGTGCAAGAGCACCTACTCTAGACTCAACAAACAATGACCTTAAGAATCCTAGACATATCTAGTTTAGTTTAGCTATATCAGTCAGGCACCTAGACCAAGTTGTAAGGCCTAGTTCCAGGATTGGCACAACTATAAGCCCCTGGCTAACTATGGTCAAAAGTGGTCAATGGGCCTAAAATCATAGTATTTTACTCATTTTCATGTTTTTTATGTTTTAGATCCATGTTGGATCACTAGATTAGGCTTAGACCAAGTTTGGTCTCCTAGAGAGCAAAAGTTGCAAAAATGTTGTAAAAGTTGCTTAGCAACTTTGACAACTTCTTGCCAAAAGTTGTAATCAAAGCCCCAAATGGTCAGATAGTTTGAAATTCAGTTGTAACCAATGGGGGAAGCCTTCAATAAGCCCTTTTAGGTAGGTGGAAGGTAAGATGTGTAATTTGGCATTTTGGATCAATAAAAATAAACCAATTCTTTGCAATTCTCAGGAACAGTGACCTAGTACAGACGGGTATAGACCAGTGTACATGAGTCTTTGAGACCAAAAATGTGTTAATCCAATCTAATTTCCTCTTCAATTGGATTCATGTTCTGATTCATCTTATTTTGGCAGATATCAGTGTTTCTTGTGGGCTTGCCTGGATTGTAGGCCTCCAAATAGGATTCTGAGAGGATTTGATCTTTTGACCCGATTCCACCATGGGAATCCAATGCCCCTTGGTGTAATTCAACCTTTGTCTATGTACTTTCAAAATATGTAGGTTAGAGGTGGAGTTCTACAGGGAGTTGGTTTTGCCAGAAAGCCCTAGGTGTACATCTTTATGTGTGCACCATTCTATGACTTAGGACAGTCACCATAACTTTTGGTTGGGAATTCACCAAGACCCCTAAACTTGGATTCTGAGTTATTTTGTGTGTCCACACATTCCCCCATACTTGTTTTGTGTATTTTCTTAGGAGAAAGAGCACTTGTAGTGCATTTGGAGACCTAATTAGGCCTATTAGCCCGGTCTAACATTGGAACACCAGTGACTCCTATTTGTCTTCACTCCTTGGTGCTTGGATATGTTTTGTAAAACCTTAAAGGATATTAGAATCCCTAACCAATTCAATACCTCATTTGAAAGCATTTTGACTTATGTTCAAATTTCCTTCTAGGAAGGGCTACAAGCCAAATCCTTGGGTTGTGAAGCAAGTTAGTGTTATGGGTTTCTTGTAAATGAAAGAACCATTAAAACTAAATAAATTGGACCTAAATAGGCCAGATCAGTTATTTTAGGCCACCCCTGGTCTTATAAGTTGTCTCATGGGGTTTGGTTGTCTTTTGGGCTAAGGATACCCCCTTAGTGACTTCTCAATTGTTGGTGTTTGGGACTTGGCATAGCCTAGTGATTAGGTTTCTTTGGGTGTTTGGGTTGTGATAACCATTTCCCCTAGTCCTTACCATACTTGTGATAAGTATTGGGCACTTGGACCCCATTTGGGTAGTTGAGACATTAAAACTCACCAATTGTTCACTGTTTGAAGGCTTCCGCTTGCCACTTTCCATCAGAAGATGTTATAAGGTAGGTGATCCCAACAAGGCACGTTGACTCAAAGATGATTCTTATAAGTGGTCTTCCCAAGGCACCACTCCAACATAACACCTAGCGCATCGAAGATAGTGAGTCACTTTCCCATTAATGAGGCATGTAGCCTCGATCCCTAGGGGATCGTATTTCTTCTACTTCCTCTCTGGCTCTCTACCCGAGGTCGATTCTTCCACTCCTCCTTCCTTGTCTTATTCTTCTGACATGTTAGACCTTTTCCGTCTCGAAGTCTTTGTAGCATGGTGTAGTTAGTACCAGCCACCAAAAATTGTATTATATTGTTTAAGTTTATAGCAACTTAGGTCAATTTTAGGGTAAGCTTGTGTATAAATAATAAGTCTGACCCTATTCCAAGAGTTGGCGAAATTGATGATTTTATAGTCCATAGTTAATAGTATTTCAGTTTTTCTCAGTTCTTAGTTGCAGAGCTCAATTCTCCTTAGTTTTAAAAGCTTTTAGTAGTTAGATGCTCCCCTGGAGCTGCCATTATTGTACGCATCGGTGCTGGGTGGAAACATGTTAATGAAGAAGGAAGGATTCTCTTAATGATGTTGTTAGCATTATAATCTTTGGATTAATGCTCTCTTTGTGTTGTATGTTCCTTATGTCCCTCACTCTAATGTTTTAAGTAGATTAACAACCTTCTTTTCCCCTGCTATTGGATAAGTATGAACTATTGGTTCTATGTTTATTCAGTATTTAGTGTAATATGTTAGAGCATGGTTGATGTTTTGAATGTTTAGCATAACTATAATTAGATGAAATATTCCTAACCTTGATGTATCTTTTGGAGTTTATTTGGTGACTGATGAATGCTTATAGGAAACCTCACTTACCTAATTCCCCAGAGTAGACGAGCTGAGATAACCAGCTATCCCCCCGAACAAAATAGTCACACTCCCAACTAAGCCCCCGCACTGTCAAGATGTGACTCTCAGGTGCTTAAAGGCCTGAAGAATCTCATTTCTCTGAAAAACCATTACAGACAAAGTTGGCCAGTACCCCGGTACCCAGTGAAAAATTACATCTGTTGGCAGACTCGGTCACAAACCCCCATCAACAGAAACTGGCCCTAGAAGGAGGGCATGAGCTCGCCCCCTTCTGAAGACTTAGACTTTACACCACCTGACGGTTCCCCAAGCCTTAGTTTTAGGAAGAAGACCTTTAGTGGGATTGGATCATTTTCACCTGCAAGGTTTGAAAGAATCCTTAAATCAGCCCCCAATCTCGGAAGGTTTGTTGAACTTGGGTCTCCCGCTCGAAAGAAATGGACCCTGAAAGCCAAGCCAGCCAACATTGTCTGGGGATCTACTACATCTTAGAATACCCAACCCTCCCAAAATATCTTGGGGAGTAGCTCTCAATTTTCTCACAATATAACACCCCTGATGGCTGCGTATTTTGGTAACACCAGGTCCCCAAAGGGAAAGTTTCTGGGTGCAACCAATGATCTTCCTGCGCACCTAGAAAAGATTTGTCCCCGATATGAGCACTTAGGCTCACAAACCACAGAAGAGAATCTACAGGCATACAAAGATGCCATGAACCAACATCGGATCCAACATCAAGATGTTGTGACTCACATGTTCCCTTTGTCCCTAGGGTAGAACGAGCTAAACTGGTACCTCAACCTACCTGCCAACTCCATCAACAGTTGAAAAGAGATGGAGGATGCCTTCTTGGAAGCCTTCTACATACATGTGGACCCAGCATGGTCCCACAGCCAGTTCATCTCCATCAGAAAGGAACTGAATGAACCCCTTGCAGCATTTAACCATCGGTTCCAACACACCTTGAAATGGTGCATAGGTCCCTTCATCCCATCCACCGATATAACCATCCAAACTTACCTGAACATGATGGACCCTTTTTTTGCTATTCTCCTCTGGAGAACTACCGCCCTGAGTGATCAGGATACTTTTGTAAAGGTTTACAACCTAGCCTTGGACTTGTCCTACGGTTTGAACAAAGCCCTGGGCAGGATTGGGCAAAACTTACCCTACAACATGGTACTTGGAAGAACTTCCTACGCCAGGGGATATAACCCCAATTACGCAATGGGTGCCCCTATTATATCCATGACCCCACCACCACCAATAGACCAAAAATCCCAATACATATACTCATCTCAAATTCAGATAGCACCGGGTCTGGAACCCTTTCCCTGGAACCAGCCATAGCAAATGCAACAACCACAGATGCAACCTTCCAGAGTGCCTGAACTGCCTCACAATAGGTGTATAATAATCATGCTCAAGGCCTTTCTTAGGAATGGTTCATTCAATCTAAGGACTACTTTTCCCATTATGAGGTGCATTTAACTTGTCAACCCAAGGACGCATACTTGAAATGGTCAGCACGATATGTGCACTAGGTTCCTTAAGGAGTCATTTTGCTTATGTTGTAGGAAGGTAAAAATGCATAAAATAAACCTACAATAGTGTTGTAGGAAAAGAATACATTTATCTTCTTACTAGAATGAATGCTATAAATTGAAACTTTACTAAAACCTATGATTTCAACCTAAAACATCCATTATAACTATTCTTACAGATGCTGCAGGAACACTCACAAGTTGCGATGTTGCAGGAAGAAATTGTAACTTCTATCTGAAATACTAGAAATGCTGGGAATGCTGGAAATGAAATCTATTCTATTCTAACCTATTCCACCTCCCAAGTGGGCCCCCTTGGTCAGTTTCTGCTAAACTATGAACGCAGAATGTAAACCAAGAACTATTTCATTGCATTTCAAAAACTCATTACATAAAAACAAGACATGGAACTTGAAAATAGATTGCTGCAAGATACAACTATTTTCTTTTAAAAACTTCTCTCTTTGATTTTTCCTAGCTAACCTCAAACTATCGGTCCAATCCCCATATATAGAGGATCAAACACTTATTACAAAAATAGAAAAGAAACTATCTTGCTAAAAACATGCCGGAGAAGAAGATGGAAATGCAACAGCCTACGGTGTGGGTAGTAAAGCTCAGGCGACCAGTTCAACATAATGAAGTGCAGAGGGAATATAGGCACACTACATCCCCATGTCTTGGAATAATGGCTCCATTGTAGCAGCCATGTTTCCTGGTGTTGTAATGATCACTCCACTGTAGCTGGTCCTCAACAGTCCTCCTTGAATGTTGTCAACCACTCTCCAGCCGCTTTCTCTACTATCAAGTTAGTTATGGTGCAGAAATATTCATGCAAAAAGCTTAATCAAATTAAATATCTAGATATTAGAACATATATTCTGATGTTTTTATGAAATACTGCACTATATGTATAATATTAGCAAAATATGTCACAAAAATCTACCCATGGTTTATCAGTTCTTTCTGGACTTTATCACAAGTTTTTGACTATTTAGACTCTCAAATGTTTTAACAAGAACTAGAATAGAGTATTAAAATTATACAAAACAAAGGCAATAATTTGGCCTTATCATCTACCCCTTGGTTAATCAAATGCTTGTCCTCAAGCATTGCACCTTCTGGAAATTAACCTATAGTCACCAACTTCAGTTCTTCCTTGCCTATGGCTCTTAAAGGAGTAGTAGAATCCCCTTGTCCTTTCCCAGACTTCCCTTCTGTGATCTTCCTACATCCTGTCAAGTCTGGTAGCTTTGATATCATACAAGGGCCAAAGGAGCATGGGCGGCTACATTGTGAGAAGCCACCAGAGCTCCTGCCTAATTTGCCTACCCAGTGCTATGTACTTTGGTGCCCGGTGTATAGCTGCTTCAAGGTTAATGGGGCTATGTGGTTCTGATCTTTTAAATACCTCTGATAATCTGCCCCATCTACTTCTGGCACCGGTTAAGGCTCTTTGGAAGACAAAGTAGGACATGCTGTCATATTATGCATACACATCTGCTCTAAGTTTAAAAATTTTATCCTTAATTTCCTTTTTAACATTCCCATATGTCAGTCTAAACCAATCCCTCAGGAATACTTCTAGTTGACTACTTTCTGCTCTTAATGGTAGGGGTTCTGTTTTCTCAAGATCTTTGTAATTCCCCAACTGCCTATCATAGTTGGCCTTGTTGTGCATCCATGACATCAGAGCCCTTAGGTGTATATCCCCTATGTAAGGTAGGGGATTCCATTCAGTCTCTGTAGGGATGATGAAATTATGCACATACAACTCACAGAGTAGGTTTTGTTGCCAAGATGGAAGTGTTTGGAATAAACCATAGAATCCCTGGGCTGATTTGAACTCTACATTTATATCCTTGAGGTTCATCATCAACTGGAATAGAAGGAACTGTTCTTTGAGATAGATAGTATAGACCCTAGGTGGAGGTCTACAAGAAATGACTTGGTTAGTTAGTTTAAGAGCATGGTCCATTCTATGTCTCTGTTTTTCCAACTGATCTTTCAATTCTATAATTTCCTGTTCCTATTCTGTTATTACTTTCTGCAATTTCTTTTTCTCTTCTCCATGTAGAGTGGTGGTGAGCACATATTTATTATATAATTGAAAAAGAAGCATTTGCAGAGTAATCGGACCACTATTTTCATCTTGGTTATCCTTCTTCCTTTGTTCTTTCCATAACTGCTCTAAGAATTTTATTAACCAAGTTCATTTATAGGCAACTAAAGCATTTCTTGTGCAAGGCAGCTGGTGAGTTGTTGGGGTTTCTTCCTCATGAGTTGGAACATCCTCCTGGCTGACTCCTGGGTCATTCTGACATACATTTGGTTCATCTTCACACTCCTCTTCCAGATTTTGAGGAATGTCAGGAATCTCAGACTGACTGGGAGAATCATCAGGAACAATATGGATAAGATTTTCCTCCTCACATTATTTGGGGGAAGAGGGCTGGCTTTTGGTGGGCACTTTAGGAATCTTCCCTCTCATCCTAGGACTTCTTCTTACAGGGATTTTCTCAACTTCTACGGCCTTTTTCTTACTAACCCTTTTTTTTGTCTCTGTTGCAGGAGTAGTGGCTGCAGGACTAGTGGCTGTAGGAGCTGACTTCATTCTCTTCTTTCTTGAGACTTGAGGGTTTTGTGGTTCAGCTGCAGGAACCAAAGTTTCTCCTACTATCTTCCATTTTCCTTTGGCTCAGGCGGCAGTAGGTATATTTCTCATGTGATCAGTTAAAGGCACATTTTCTTATAAATTTTTTGTTTCTGCCCCTTGGTTAATTTTCTCGGCAATTGGGTTAGGGGAAACTGTATTATCTTGGTTAATTTGCACATTAGGGGCAATTTGAGGCTGAAGGGTTTTATGATGGACAAACTATGCCCATGTCATAGGGGAGACATCCCTAAGAGATCTTTCTATGAGTAACTTAATCAGGGCATGGTGAGTAACAGAGTTGTCTTTCCCTTTCTAGGTTTCTTCGGCACTAATGCACATCATATTAAACAGAAAATTGGGTGTATTCATTGGGATATTATGTCATACATAACTAAGTAGCTTAAAATGATGCATATGTAAATTAGAGAATCACCCTTCATAGGTGAAATACCTTATAATGTGCGTAGCCAAATCCTGGTATGGTGGGGGAATGGACATCCTTTTTCATCCCTGCATAGTGATTTCCAATGGAGGGTCTCCTGGTAGGGTGAATTGAGCCCTGGCTGACCTGGCATCATGGGCATTGGGATAATGTTCCCATGCTACTAGAAAAATGGTCACTTCCCCTATTCTCTCCTCTATTGCAACAAATGGCAACCCCCATACCGTTGTGTGGCCCTCATCAAATGTGTTTGCAAATTCTGATGTTGCTTTCTCGTCAAACTCCATCAATTTTAAGAAATACCCTAGCCGTCCATAGGCATTAAATATTCTCACTGCCTCAACATCAGATAATAAAATACCATGAACCACTAGTTCATGTCACTACAATTGGCCTCCCATTTTACCAAATTCAATCCTTTTCTCTGTTTAACCTCTATTTTTGATAATTACCTTCTTCTCTTTTAAATTTCAGACTACTTCTTGCAAACCCACAGACCCTCTTTCACATTCTTCTGGTATTCTTGATATGAACAATAATAATGTATTTTAACAGAATGAATCATAGATGTTCATGAAAGAGTGAGAGTTATGTCATGGTTTTAATACTGTGTCACATCTAGTCTGACAGTTAGGGGTTTATTCATAATAAAGGCATGACATTTGACACTTGTGTGATGCGGCAGCTAGATTTTAATTAAGACAATGCCGAAGTACAGATTTGGGGATCTTTTAATGAGTAAATAAAAATGACACTTTTTAGAAATTGGCACACTTCCATACCCCCTATGAAATATGGACAAGTTTCCTCACTTTTTTGACTTGGCAGAAGGTATGAAACTGGATTAAGGTGGCAACGATACATTTATTGCAGTATTCGATATAAACAACTAAATCTATGTACTAAAAATGGAAATAAATTTGAAAAGCTTGTAACTATTAATTGATCGTTGCACATGTCAGGAAATATTATCGAGAGTGGAATGACGGCGTTGACGGTCGCATGCGTCAGCACACTATCTCTTTATTAAAAGCATGGAAACATGATGACGTGGAAGGTGGGTGGATGAAAGATTAGGAAATGAAATGGGGTGAAAAAGAAGAATATAGAAAGTGAATGGAGAATTTGAAATTTATGTAAACATAAAGTTTTTATTATGGTCATGTGTCAAAGGAATTCTTATTGAAGTGCTACAGGAAGAAGGTTGACACCCTCTGTTGTAGGAAGTGTTACCTGTTGATCCTTTAAAACTGGCTGGTTGAATTGCTGCAGGAAGTCTTCTTTTGTCTGTGGCTGGTGATACAACTTTAGTCTATGGCCATTGACTAGTAGCTTGAAGTGGACAGGATCGATTGTGGTCAACTAGACTACTCCATTTGTAAATATATGGCTTATTTCATATGGACCCAGCCATCGTGTTTGCAGCTTGCCTAGTATCTCCTGGAATCTAGAATCATATAACAATGCCCAATCTCCAACTTTGAATTGCTTATTCTTGATATGGGAGTCATGCCACTATTTTATTTGCTTTTGGACAATTTTTGTGTGCTACAGGGCATATTTGCGCATTTCATCCAAAAAGTTGAGATGCAGCAATCGCTCTTTCTGTGCTGCAGGAAGATCAATGTTTAACTCCAGCGTTGTTTTTAATGTTTTGTGTTCAAACTCAATCGGTAGCATTGCTATTTTTCCATATAATAGTTCAAACAGAGTGAACCCTGTGGTGGTCTTCCATGTTGTTCTATATGCCCAGATGGCTTCTAATAGTCTACTACTCAAGTCTCGTTGATGCAAATGAACTGTCTTTGTTAAAATTGCTTCTATTTCCCGATTTGTAACTTTTGTTTGTTCATTGGCTTGAGGGTAATAGGGGCTTGATTTCTGATGTCTGATATTATATTCCTTCATGAGCTCTTTTATCAGATTAGAGGTGAATTGGGTACCTTGATTAGTAACAAGCTCTCTTGGCATGCCATATCTTGTAAAAAAAAATTCATACAGAAATTTGGCAACTTTATGATCTCTTGCATGCTTCATTGCTCTGACTTTGACCCATTTGGTCAGGTAATCTGTGCACACTAGTATGTACGAATTCCCATTAGATGGAGGATCTATTGGACCAATAAATTCCATGCCCCATTTATCAAATGGTGTTACCACCACCTGTGGGTTTAAGGGCATTTCATCTGATCTTGTTGGTATGCCCATTCTTTGACATTTGTCACACTTCCTTGTATAACTTGCTGCATCTTTGTGAAGTACAGGCCAATAGTATCCAGTTGTTAAAATCTTCTGTGATGTTCATTTGGCTGCAAAGTGCCCTCCACATGGTTCATTGTGACATGCATGAAGAATGTCATATGTCTCATCTTCTCTCACACATCTTCTCATGACTTGGTCAGGTCCAGTGTAAAATAACATGCTATCAATCCAAGAGAAATGGAAGCTTTTCTCCACAAGCAGCTTCTTTTCCTTATAAGAGAAATTTGTTGGCATTTTATTAGCTGCTAGGTAGTTAGCTATATCTACATACCATGGATTCTAGATAGCAATATGAAATATCTGTTCATCTAGAAATGTATCATCTATCAAAGTAGTATCTTCTTCAGCATGATGAAGTCTGGATAGATTATCTGCCACCACGTTTGCTTTCCCTGGCTTGTCAATAATTGTTATATCAAATTCCTACAAAAGAAGAAGCCATCTTGCTAACCTGCCTATGATAGTAGGTTTTTTCATGAGATACTTAATTACTGCATGGTCAATATGAACATAGATAGGATAACCAGTGACATAATGGCAAAATTTGTTTAGAGCATAAACTA
Source organism: Thuja plicata (assembly GCA_018584345.1). Lineage (NCBI taxonomy): Eukaryota > Viridiplantae > Streptophyta > Pinopsida > Cupressales > Cupressaceae > Thuja > Thuja plicata. The sequence goes on along the minus strand of MU217836.1, from coordinate 456,573 downwards.
CTGCTAACAATTCTTTTTCAGTCACTGTATAGTTTAACTCTGGTCCATGTAGACTCTTACTGATATAATAGATTGCATTTTCAAGGTTTTTAGTATTTTTTCCTAAGACAGCACCTACAGCATAATCTGAAGCACCTGTATGTATGTGAAATGGCAATGTCCAGTCAGGACCCCTAAGTACTGGTGTAGTTGTCAAAAGTGACTTGAGCTGCAGGAAGGACTTATCACATTCTTTTGTCCAAGCAAATTTAGCTTCTTTGGTAAGTAAGTTGTACAGAGGACTAGCTATTTGACTAAAGTTCTGGATAAACCTTCTATAATAGCCAGTGTGACCTAGGAAAGATCTGACTTCTTTTTGCTTAGTAGGAATAGGGAGTGTGAGAATTACCTCTATCTTCGCAGGGTCTACTTGGATTCCAGCTTCAGAGATAAAATATCCCAATACCACTCCTTCCTGCATCATTAGAAAGCACTTTTCACTGTTGAGAGATAGGTTATCTTCCTCGCATCTGATTAGCACTTTCTCCAAGTTCTTCAGAGCTTCCTCAAATGTGACACCGAATGTAGTGAAGTCATCCATGTATATTTCCATGCAATCATGAGATATATCAGCAAATATGTTGATCACAGCTCTCTGAAAGGTGGCAGGGGCATTGCATAATCCAAATGGTAATACTGAATAGGCATATGTGCCCCAAGGATATGTGAACATATTATTTTCTTGATCTTTGGGGGAAATTCTTATCTAATTATAACCACTGTATCCATCCAGAAAGGAAAAATATTTCTTTCCAGCCAAATTATCCAAGACCTGGTCAATAAAAGGTAAAGGGAAGTGGTCCTTCTTTGTAGCATTATTTAATTCTCTGTAATCCACACATATCCTCCACTTACCTCCTTTCTTAGGTACAATTACCAATGGTGATACCCACTTGCTATCAGAGATTGGGTAGATGAATCCAGCATCCAACAACTTCTGCAACTCTATTTTGACTATTTCTCTCAGTGCTGGATTTATTCTCCTTTGTGGTTGACAAAGTGGAAAACTTCCATCACTGATGTAGATTCTGTGGGTGCAGAGTTTTTCATTGAGTCCCTCCATATCTCCATAATCCCATGCAAAGGCTTTTTCATGCTGACTAAGGAGCTTTGTTAACAATGCCAACTATGATTGGGACAGCTTGTTGTTTACATGGAGGCTTCATCCAGAGGACAGTTCTACTATTGTTGTTAGCTTTGTCATTAACACTTTAGGTACCAGACTTCTAACTATTTCACTTTCCAGTAATTGATCAATCATTTCAGGGTTTGCTAGAGGCATACAATCCTCATAGGTACATAGTTGTAAAATTTAACTTTCTGAAACATCTTTAGCCACAACACATTCATTGGTTAGAATGCTCTGTATCACATCATCTTCCTCTTGCATCTTTAGAAAATATTTCCTATGCAACATCATGAGCTAGGCTACTAAATTAAGCTCTTCCTCCTCATCTCCTAAGTCTGGCTAAATAGGTTCTCCCAAGTCTGGCTGGGGTTGGGTAGGAGGATATAGGGCTAGCTTCCTTATGGCTTGACCATTTGAAATTGTCATACTGCCTGATCTGCAATTAATTTTGGCATTAGTAGTGGCTAACCAAGGTCTTCCCAAGATTATAGGATAGCCAGCAAAGTTTATTTTAGGTGATAGGATGAGAAAATCAACAGGATACTCCCATGAATCTAAGGTTACTATCACATCTTCTATGAGGCCCTCTGGAGTAACAGTTGAACTATCAGCAAGTTGTAACACTATGGCTATTGTTCTTAAGCCTTCTATGCTTATCCTATGCATTGTATCTTTAGTCATAACATTTATTGCTGCTCCCAAATCAACTAGAGCATTTTTCACAGTCTGTCCATTTATTATCAGGTCGACTACTGGACTGCCAGGATCTGAATACTTGGGTATTACCACCTTTCCTAACATGATATCTGCTAATTGACCTACAACATGTACTATCTGAGGGTATTTCTTCTTCCACCCTAGCTTCTTAAGGCATGCTTCCTTAATATCCTTTCCATAAACAGGTATATCCTTGATAGCTTGAAATAGTGGGATTTGAATATTCATATTTTTCAGCTGCTCAATAATATCAAATGTTTCTTCCTCTTAGGGTATAGGTTTTTCTTTATTTAGCCTCTATGGAAAGGGTGGATTTGAAGTGTGGATAGTAGTTCTATTGGGTATATCAGTAGGTTGGCTGGTATTTGGCAATGTGGCTTCTGGAAGCAGTGCTGCAGGAGTGTCTGCAACTTTCGTAATTATAGGATATTTAGGTGTAGGTAGGGTGGTACCAAACCTCAAATGGATATCAGTTATCCCTAATGAGTAAGTAGGGTATTGCTGAGTGTCAGTAGTGTACATTTGTTGCTGCTATTATTTATTGTTTGGATTTGGCTGCGGTTGAGAAGGCAATTGGGTTGGCTTTGGATTAGCATTAGTTGCTGCAGGAGGTGGCATTATTGTAGGTGGTTGCACTGGAGGTGGTAATTGTGGACTACCAAAATTTTGGTTAGGCCACTATCGAGGCCCCCTCCATTGGTTAGTTTGCTGCCAATTTGCTTGCGGTGGTTGCCATTGATTCTGCTGATTAGGCCACTGATTATTTTGTTGGTTTGGCCATTGGTTATTTTGCTGGTTTTGCCACTGATTATTTTGTTGGTTTGGCCATTGGGGTTGAGAGTACTGAGAAGTGTTCTGATAATTTTGGTTTTGCCACTGATTATTGTTAAAATTTGAAAACTATAGAGGATCTTGTGGCATACCTTTTCGTGAAGCCCATGGTCGACGTTGAGCAATGAAGAACACTTGATCATTGTCTCCTTCTATCTTCCTGTAGTTAGTTGGCAAATGTTGGTTTTCCAGGTTGGCTACCAGCTTACATCTGCAGTCTTTCTTCTTTTTACGGTAGTGTGGACAGTACTTAGCCAATTGTGATTCAGCTTCTGCATGCTTCTTCTTGGAAGTCATTGTGTCAAGATGTGTAGCTACATCATTTATAATATCCTGCTTGAAATCTGTGAGCAAATTAGATATCTCCAGCTTTGAAATGACTGAACCAATCCCTTTTGTGACTATGGACCAGTATCCTCTGCCTTTCTTCATAGTTGACCTTGAGTAGTTTTGATAGATTTTCTTGAGGTCATCCCAAGAGGATTGGGATATGTCTCCACTAGCCATCAAGTCTAATGCCTCCAGACAGTTGTCATTTACCCCTCTCAAGAAGAGTAATTTTTGTGAATCCTCTGCCAATACATGCTGGGGATTCTTCTGTATTGTGTACAAAAAATGTGAAACATAGTCCTCCAATGTTTCATCTTCCTTTTAAGACATCCTAAAGATATCATCCCCTTTTGTGTCACTGCCTTTGCAATAATCTTTATATTTCTGCAGAAACAACATCTGCATCTCATCCCAAGTACCTACTGCATTGGCTCCTAAGCCCATGAACCATCATAATGCTGACTCTTTCAGTGTTGCAGGAAACAACTTGAGCTTATGGGCATCAGTATTATAGTCAAAACTTCGACACAGTATGTCAAACTCAAACAAGAAAGTGTCAGGATCCTCAGTTATAAGTCCATAAAACTTTGGAAGAGCAGTTGTGGGTATATTCTTGAGATTAGAATTGTTTATAAGGCTTGGGAGAGGAAATGGGAAAGTAGGATGTGCCATTACTGGAGGTATTTGATTATGGGGTTGCTACTGGAAAGGAGCATTGGCTACTGGATTGTTAACATTAGGTGGATTTGGGATGAAATTATCTAGAAAGTTGGCCAAGATTTCTGCAAAAGGTCGAAAGCCACTTACATCAAATGGTTCTGCTCTGGAGGAAGATGTTGTAGGAAAGTCAGGGCTTGCATCCTCAAAGGGTAACTCAACTTCTTCAACTTCCTTGTTCAAATTAGCAAGCTCTACTAGGAGAAATCTTCCATATTCATCTCATCACCTTTCTCTTTAATGCATGCAATTGAATTCTTCATGCTTGTGAAGCAATTTTTAGAGATACAAATCAAAAAACTAATCTAGGAATGAAAAAATGACTCGAAAATGTTCCTAGCTTGACACCATCCCCGGCAACGGCGCCAAAAATGAACCACCTCACAATAGGTGTATAATAATCATGCTCAAGGCCTTTCTTAGGAATGGTTCATTCAACCTAAAGACTAATTTTCCTGTTATGAGGTGCATTTAACTTGTCAACCCAGGGACGTATACTTGAAATGATCAGAATGATATGTGAACTAGCTTCCTTAAGGAGTCATTCTGCTTATGTTGTAGGAAGATAAAAATGCATAAAAGAAACCTACACTAGTGCTGCAGGAAAAGAATACATTTATCTTCTTACTAGAATGAATTCTATAAATTGCAAATTTATTGAAACCTATGATTTCAACCTAAAACATCCATTATAACTATTCTTGTAGATGATGCAGGAACACTCACAAGTTGCGATGCTGCGGGAAGAAATTGTAACTTCTATCTGAAATACTAGAAATGATGGGAATGCTGGAAATGAAATCTATTCTATTCTAACCTATTCCACCTCCCAAGTGGGCCCCCATGGTTGGTTTCTGCTAAAATATGAACACAGAATGTAAACCAAGAACTATTTCATTGCATTTTGAAAACTCATTACATAAAAACAAGACATGGAACTTGAAAATAGATTGCTGCAAGATACAACTATTTTCTTTTAAAAACTTCTATCTTTCATTTTCCTAGCTAACCTTAAACTATCGATCCAATCCCCATATATAGAGGATAAAACACTTATTAAAAAAATAGAAAAGAAACTATCTTGCTGAAAACATGTCAGAGAAGAAGATGGAAATGCAACAGCCCGCAGTGTGGGTAGTAAAGCTTGGGCGACCAATTCAACATAATGAAGTGCAGAGGGAATATAGGCACACTACATCCCCACATCCTGGAATAATGGCTCCATTGTAGCAGCCATGTTTCTTGGTGTTTTAATGATCACTCCGTCGTAGCTGGTCCTCAACAGTCCTCCTTGAATGTTGTCGACCACTCTCCAGCCGCTCTCTCTCCTGTCAAGTTAGTTATGGTGCGGAAATATTCATGCAACAAGCTTAATCAAATTAAATATCCAGATATTAGAACATATATTTTGATGGTTTTATGAAATACTGCACTATATGTATAATATTAGCAAAATATGTCACAAACATCTACCCATGTTTATCAGTTCTTTCTAGACTTTATCACAATTTTTTGACTGTTTAGACTATCAAATGTTTTAACAAGAACTAGAATAGAGTATTAAAATTATACAAAACAAAGGCAATAAATTGGCCTTATCAGTGCCTTTCTTTCAGTCATCCATGGCTAGAGGATTATCGCCCTTGACTCTGATGAATGTTATTGCTTTCCCCAGGAATCAACAGCAACAACCGTCACATTGTGACGTGAATACCCAGCTGACCGCCAAGGTCAAATCCCTCTGGTGATTATTGTCCTCACTAACTGTGTACATGGGACAACTAAAGGCAAGGTCCTTTGCACCCCACAACTCTAATTTCTAGAGAGGGAACATCTTCTCTGGCCAATGAAATACCAATGTTGGAGGAAGAAACTACAACAACAGGCCTCGGCCCAACCAACAGCAATGAAACAATAACGCTAATACCAGAGGTCCTCCTCCAAACCAGAACACCATTCAAGGTAGCGCTGGACCCATCCATTCTACACAATTTGCAGATTTATACCTGATGACTAACTAGTGTAGGTTGCACGACACTGGCTCTCATTTCAAGGCGAACTATGCCACCCTAGAAAAGGTCATCCTGATCTCCTAGTCATATAGGAAACAATCGATTGATCCACCACCTCTAGAAACATCCACGCAAGAGCCCACTCATAGTACCTTTACCTATGAGACTGTCTTCTTTAGGTAGACAAGGAAGGCAAAGAAGAGCCCAATCTGCAAGGGTTCTTTGATGAATCTATTATGTCTTTTGAGGCCAATGCCTTCACCAACCCACGGACTCCCTACAACACTCAGAGTCATGTTGGTAAAAGACCAGTTTACATGCCTACGCCCCTGAAAGAAACTCCTCCCCGAGACAACATGATTGATCGATCTATCCCTCCAAAAGGCCCTAGCTCTAACCAAGCTAAGGACCCAGCCAAGGGAAGCCACCAATTCCCGGGAGGAAGGTTTGACATCATGAAGGTGTTAGAATGGACTACCACTTGCATGACCTTGATGGAGGTTTTGTTGAACTATCCCAAGTAGAAGAAGTCTCTTGTGAAGCTCTTGGGAAACCTAGAAGCCATCAGTCACCCACCCAAGACTGTCACTTTTGATGATGCTAATGGGGTTGTCTTCCACGGAAACACTAAGGATCCTCCCTTCTTACTTAGGCTGAACATACAAGGGAAGAATATACACAATTGCTTGGTAGATTCAAGAGCTTCAAAAAATATCATGCCTCTATCCATATGCCAGAAGCTCAAGTTCCACCCTACCCCATCTAATGGTGCAATAATTCAGCTGGATAAAACTACTGTAAAAATGGTAGGTGAGATGAAGAACATCCAGATTCAACTCATCCAAGACCTCAGGATAGCAAGTGTGATTGACATCCAAGTAGTGGACATCCTGGAGACTTATGGGATGTTGCTAAGTTGGAATTGGTCTAAGTCCCTTAATGGGTATTTCTCCACCGACTTCTCCCACTTGTGGCTCCCCTAGGAAGGATAATCCAACTAGATCCAGGTAGAAAGTGAACCCCGGATGAAACAGGCCCTCACCAAAGTCAAGAGGGTAAATGAACTCCTCTTCTCTGAGACTTCCCCTGGGTTGTACTAACCTCTAGAAATCTTGACCTTTGATTTCACCCCAGGGAAGATCCCATCGTCTCCTGAAGAATGCAGGACCTGGACAAAAACTAAGGGGTGAAGTTAACTCACAAGGTATCGCAGCAACCCCTACTACACTCTTATCTAGCACTTGGTGTCGGGTACACTATCAAAAACATTTAGAATTGGAGTGTGAGCCATGTATTTCTGCTACTACCTGACGCATCAAAGCCCTCTGGGAGAAGAAACACAAAGCGGGCTTGCCTGGACCCAACAATCACTTTGGCAGTATCCCCACGATGTCACCAGTCTAGGAATCCCTACCATAGGCTTCTCCGGAGGGAAACCTCACCCAGGTACTATCAGCTCCAGAGGAAACTCCTCCCAACCTTCCCAAAAATAACCCAAAGGCCACTTTTCCTTCCCAGCCCCAGACAATGAATGATGACCTATGGACCCTTAAGTTTGATGCGTCCCGGTCTAAACAAGGCTGTGGGGCTGGAGTGTAATTGATCAACCCATGGGGGAAATCCTTCCTCGTGTCTTATAGGATGCATTTCAACTGCACAAACAACATCACAGAGTATGAGGCCTTGGTCCTTGGACTCCTATTTTCACTAAGAAAGGGAATCACTCACCTCTAGGCCCTGGGTGATTTAGAGTTAGTCGTAAAGCAGATCTGGAGACAATACACTTGTTATGATAAAAGGCTAGACACATACCACAATAGGGCATGGAGCCTCATCAAATATTTCGCTGCTTTTGGTATCAAACTTATCCCTTGAAGGCTAAATTATGTCCCGGATGCCATTGTTGTTTCTGCTAGCACACTTGAGCCTATGGATGGCTCCTAGCTCCAAAAATTATCTGTTGAGATGATCCCCACCCCATATATCCTATAAAATGTCACCCATTTTTAGGTCTTTGAGGATGATCAACATATCCTGGCCTTCATGGCCAACGTTGGCATTTTTGAAGATCAGATAGTGGAAGAAAGAGACCACAATGACACTGGGCAAGGTGAAGAAGATGACGGGATCATGGACCTACCCACCAAAACCATCCCCTTACTAGAATGATTCTTCAACTTGGACCCCAAGGGCCAGGAAAAGATACCATCCTCCTCTGAGAGAGGAAAGTTTGAGAAAGTCAACATCGGTCAGCCCAGTGAAGAGAAAATGATACACATTGGCACCTCTTACTCCCTAGAGGAAAAGGAGAAGATTCTCACGGTCCTCCAAGAATACATTGATGTAATCACATGGGGGTATGAGGATTTGAAAACCTATGATACATCCATCAAGACCCATACCATCCCACTAAAACAAAATGCTAATCCCTTCTAGAAAAATAAAAGACCGATCAACCCACTAATTGAGCCCCTCGTTCATCAGGAGGTTCAAAAACTATTGTCAGCCCAGATCATCTTTCCAATTTGGCATACTACATGGGTTTCCAACCTCATCCTTGTGAGGAAGAAAAGTGGCAAGATCCTCCTTTTTGTGGATTTTCAAAATTTAAACAAGGCATCGAAGAAGGATAATCTGGTGCAGAGCACTCAAAGCAATTCAGTGATTCAAGGCAATTCAGTGATTCAGTGTTTCCATCCAGGTATTTATTAAGCCTTCCATTGCATGAACATGGCACTATAATTCCTACTCATCTCCACTAATGGCTCATGATGGGGATCATAAGATCTTAGGTTGTGTTGATATAAGTCCATTTGTAAAGGCTTAAGGCTCATTGGTGATTCTATAAACCTTGAGTCCTTAAGACCTATGGGGAAGTTTGATTAGAGTATTTAGGAATATATTTAGAAATAGGTTGTGATACCTTAAATAAGGTTAAGTTAGGTCCTAGGATAATATAGAGTCCTTAGGATTTCATTCTAAGCATGAAATGTCAAAACAACAAAAAGTTGCTATGCAACTTTTCAAAGTTGCTAAGCAACTTTACACAAATGCTTAACAGTTGCTAATTAATGATTTTCAACTGATTTCAACTGAATCTCAGGTAGTTGATTCGTGAAACATAGTTATATAAGAGTCATACAACCTTCCCAAAGGAACAGGTTGTTGGATGTATAAAGTTTTACTCAAAATCAATAAAGTTCTCTTTTTTTCCTTAAAAAACCACTGGTGTTTCGATTCTGCACCTGCTGTATAGATTGGGAGCGAAGGCTTAATGATTTGAGAGGATACTCTGTTGAGTTAACTATCGAATGCACTTGGTCTGAGACAATTTGGTGGTCTGTGGTCAAAGTTAGAGCTATTTCTCTCCTAATTCCCAGGAAACCCTAGTTTCAGCAAGGTTTTGGGCAAATGGAGTTACAGATCGTAACTGTACCATCCAATTTGCACAAAACCCAATGAAAATGGAAGCATTAGGAATGTATTTTATGATTGTAGAAGCAGGAGGTCAGAAGTTGAAGGGAACTATTTATGCTTGCAAGCCCTAGGCCAAATA
>MU217836.1:428973-441473 GCA_018584345.1 Thuja plicata | reverse complement strand
TCAGAAGTTGAAGGGAACTATTTATGCTTGCAAGCCCTAGGCCAAATATTAAGATGTATTTGGTCCTGAATTGTAGGAATGTGCTTACCAAGTGTTAGATGAACACAAAGCTAGAAATCCAAAGGTGTATTTGGTGTTTTTAGATAACCTTGAAGAGATCCAAAGACCTATCTTCAATCTATGCACCCATTTCATTGGTCTTCCTTTGAAAACCAAGCCTATTAGGGCCCTATTAGGTCTATGTACTTTGGAAGATTCTTGGAGTGCAGGAGTAGATCAGAAGTTGGTCTTGTGGGCAGGGTTTGGGTTGTTGAACATCTTCAAATTACATCATTTGGTCTGGTGTTGGGAGTAGGTTGTATCAGAAATCCCAACTTTTGTCAAGTCTAGCCTTGTAGCCCTGTTTGGGGAAGGGACTAGTAAACATTGGAATAAGTTGCAAAAAGTGTGTTTGTGAACTTAGTGGTTGTTCTTAGGATTGTTAAAGGAGTATAAAAATTAGAGAAAAGTGTTGAGGCACTCTTTGGAGTCTTATTGAAAGTTTTAGTCTTTTGGAGCATTAGACCTCAAAGGTCTAAGAGGATCAAACCTTCCACTGTTGCACTCTGCATCATAATCATCCTCTCCCCTCTTTGGATGAAGTGTTGCAAATCATGAATGGATCAAAAATGATGTCTTTCCTAGATGGGTACTCCAGGTATAACCAGGTCATCGTCAAATATGAAGATAGAGACAAAATGGCATTCACCACAAAGTGGGGAACATTTGCATACCAGAGAATGCCCTTTGGCCTGATTAATGCAGGGGCCACATTTTAGAAGGCTATGGACATCATGTTTGAAGGCCTAGTAAACTGGTGCATAATCATCTACAAGGATGATTTGACTGTCTTTTCCCAGGACAGGCGTGATCATTCTTCCCACCTCGCCCAGATTTGCGAGAGATGTCATTGGTATGGGATATCCCTCAACCCCAAGAAATGTATATTTGGGGTCACTAAAGCGAAGCTTCTTGGGCATATTATCTCCAAGAAGGGTATATCCATTCACCCTAAGAGATTTGAAGCATTTCTAAACCTATAGATGCCCGGCAGCAAGAAGGAAATGAGATCTTTCTTTGGGAAAATCAATTTTATCTGGTGGTTTATCACCAAATTCACTGAGATCATAAAACCACTCAATGAAATGATGGAGAAAGATACTAAGATTGAGTGGAGCCCTGAGGCAAAGCGGGCATTCACCCAGATTAAACAAATGATTATGGAGGCACCAGTCTTGGCTAGTCTGGACTATTCCCTCCCTTTACACATATACTCCTTTGCCTTGCCGCATTCTGTCATGGTCATATTAACCAAGAGGGTCAAGGGGGAAGAATGACCAATATCTTTCATTAGTTCCCCCTTTAAAAACTTTGAGGTCTGGTATTCACCTTTGGAAAAGCAGGCCTTTTCTCTTGTCCGCACCGTGAAGAAATTCTGGCACTATATTCTCCAGAGCAAAGTGCACGCTATCATCCTGGACCAGGATGTTAAGTCTCTATTGATGCAGAGTGAATTGGGTGAAAGACAAAGGAAATGGATGGCCATCCTCCAAGAGTATGATTTACAAATGCAACCTGTGAAGATAGTTTGAGGCTAGGTACTATGTAGAGCGATGGCAGAAGAAACTCCCAACATCGAATGCCAGACATACAAAGTGGAGTCCATCACTCAAGACCCATGGTACACCAACCTGGTGTACCTATTGTTAAACAACAGATGCTCAGAGGGACTACCCCCAAACAAATGTCACACCCTAGGGCTGAGAAACATGCACTTCATGATAAAAAAATGGCACGCTTTTTTGCAAGAATTACGAAGGGGTATATCTCAGGTGCATAGACAGGGACCAGGCTATGAAAATGATTGAAGAATTTCATGGGTAGTTTGGAACCGGGCATGGCTCACCTAATGCATCCACCCATCAGATTATTTGGGCCATGTACTATTAGCCCTATATCTTTAAGGATGTCTAACTCACGTCAGGAGATGCCACACTTGGCAAATAGCAGCACATTATGAGCGAAACCCGGCCATGCCTTTGCATCCGGTCTTTGAAGCTAGACCCTTCACAGAATGGGCATTTGACTTTATTGGTGAAATCAACCCCAACTCATCTTCCAACCACTGATACATTATAACTGCTACTAATTATTACACCTAGTGGTCTGAAGTGATACCTTGTAAAAACAACACAGCAGACGTAGTTATTAATTTCCTAGAAGAAAACATCGTCACAAGATTTGGAATGCCATTTTCTATAGTATGTGACAATGATCTGGCATTTTATTTGGTGCAATTACTCAAATGAACCTATGACAGAAATATCACACTGAAATTTTCCAGCAACTATTACCCCTAGGAAAATGGTGTTGTTGAATCGACCAACAAAAATTTACTTGAAGTGATCAAACACCTGTTAAAACGGAACACCCAGGACTGGCACCAAAAGCTCAAATTCGCTCTCTAGGTGGATTGTGTTCAAATAAAGGTATTCTTGGGGAAATCTCCTTTTCATCTGGTCTATGGACAGAACCCAGTGTTCCCCATCAACTTACAGATCTCGATTTTATAGTTTATGCAGGAATTTAGCAATCGAGACAACATCGTGGAGATTCGGCTCCTAAATTTGGTAGAGATAGAAGAACAAAGAGATGCGGCCCTCAAAAATTTTGCATGTCACCAAGCAGTATTAAAATGAAGGTTTGATAGATGAGCCCAGTATAAGGCCTTTCATATTTCAGACTTGGTCCTCTTGTGGGACAAGGCCCGGGAAAAGAAGGGAAAGCACACTAAATTCTAGCGGCTCTGGCTTGGACCATATTTGATATCTGAGATCTGCGGGGCAAACACTTATCACCTCAACACCATGATCAGGTAAGATGTCCCATTTCCTACCAATAGATAGTTTCTCAAGCACTACTTTGAGTAGGTTAGGTGATGTTTTTGCCTAAGGATTGTAATATATGTAAATTTCTTGCTTGTAAATATCTTTCTTGGTGCTCCGTTTGGAGTACCTTGTCCTTGTAAATAGTTTTGTTGGCCACCCTCTGGGGTGGTATTTTCTTTCTTGTTTTTGTTTTCTTTTGGTTTCTTTCTTTCTCTTTTTTTTGGGTTCCCAGTGTTTTGCCCCACTTTGGTAGACCGGTATGATTCGCATAATGTCTAGTCTCTGGAATGGTACCTTTTGCATTTTGGTGAATTTGGAATCTATTGTTAGCATGGTGGAATTAGTCTGCACTACAGAGTTATTTTGTAAGTTAGGTAAAAGGCTATGAGTAATCTTCATCTGATTCACCCTGACAGTCTAGAAATTAGTTAAATTAAGAGCAAAGAAACAAGTAATCAGACACACTGAGGGCAGATCGGTTGCACTAGTTGTTGACCAAGTTTGAAAATCTTTAAAATATCCTAGGACCAAAATTTTCTCTCCTATTTTGTAAATTAAAGTGGGTGGAAAGGTACAATAAGTACCTCCATTAAAATTAGCTAAGCTTGAGGATAATGGTGAAATAAGTACCGCCTTCCCATCTAGGAAAAGAAAGAAATAAAGAGAGCTGAAGAATGAGGAAATTTTAGTATCTAGGGGAAACGTGCAAGAGGTGACAACTTTGGTCTGATGTACTTAGTACCTCTTCTCTGCTACCTTGGGAGGTCATCGGCTTGATTTGCTTTCAAAGCACACACTTCACAACTGATAGAAGACTAAAGAGTTGAATCATCGATGGGTTGGGTTTTCTCAGACACCTTGCACTTCGCAAGCATGATGCTCCAAGCAAATATTTATTCTAGTTTCGCTAACCAGATATTCTAAAGTTCTTGAATGCACTAGGGCATCCATCCCAGATAGTCACCATTTGTTATGCCCTGCATACCCGTCCCTACATTTTGTGGGCAAAATGTTGGGTCCCCCTTTTCACTTTTTCTCTTCTCTTGTTTTCTTTGTTTTCCCTCTGGGCTTTTCTCCCATCAGGGTTGTCCCTCTTTTTTTTTGCTTCCTCGTGTCTCCAGGACCTGGTCCCAGATTTTTTTTTTTCTTTCCAGAGTTGAATTCTGGACTCTGGGATTGTTCACCGTGATGTCTTCTCTCGCGGGAAGGTATGGTCATATTGAATCCTCGGGCCCAGAGTCCGAAGGTTTTCGAGTTGTCAAAAAAGCACAACCTATTTTACCCTAGGGATATAAATGGAAATTACCTATCACTTTCACAGTTACCATGATTAAAACACTTAGAGAATTCAGAGTGATATTAAAGTGATTAAGGTGATTAAACAACAAACTGCTCCCCGTGCTTAGTGGCGAATTGAGCATGATTTGTGGTTTTTGCTTGTGATCATTTGAAGGTGGACCTATTGTAGAGAATTTTATTTTTTCATCTTCCTTGCGTTCTTCACATTTCCAGGTTAGTTGTCATTTTTCATCTAGTTTTCATTCTTCTAGGTTTCAGTCTTCCTTTTTTGTTTTTGCGGTGCTCGCTTTGTCTGCTTTTGTTTTCATTTGTTCACATTCCCCTTTTCTATGTTTGCTCCTGGTTTGCCTCCCATTGGTGGGTTGGCCCTAGCAGAGGGTTGTCTTCCCTCTATGCAATTTTAATCTAGTGTAGACATTGTACATTGTTGTAGGTTAGCTTGTGGTGTTTTCGTTAGTTCTATACATAGTGTAAATATCATGTAAATGGTGTATATATGATTTGGATCTCTATATCATGTCATGTCTTTCCCCCCACCATGATGAGATATTCACACTCCATCACATTTTGAATCATTCTATTGAGCTTGTCGAGAGGCAATCACCATGATTCAAACTCAACACCTCATTGGTTTGAGCTATGTCGGATTTCTATCTCCTCTGTCGTGTCATCTTAATGGTAGGATTAATTTCCCACGAGTGGTAATTCAAACGCCATCCCACCTGGCATTCAATTTCCTTCATGTCAGCCCACTTGTCATCATTAATGACATTTATGCCGCCTTTTATGTGGCCATGTGACAACCCATGTCAGCCAAGTACGGCTTCCTACTGGTCACATCAACATGACAACAGTTAGTTCTTTCAGACTCCGAGTGTCGTGCCCCCTTAGGTCCCCATTCCCTCTATGTCACTTGGTCAAATACCCCAGAACCCCTGGGTGGGTATCATAATCTAGCTCATGTTTATCTTAAAAATACTCTGGGATTTTGATATATGCTAACATCTTTGAATAGGTGTGGAATGAGGATTTCCCCGGAGTCCACATAATTATTATTTTTATATCATGTATTGAAGGTTTTCTGGTCTTGTAGGTTGCAAATTGTGTGATCAAATATGTCTGAGGTGATCACTCCTCCTGACAGCCCGGAGCTACCTACAATCTCCACTCAGGTGGCCACAAAAATCAAGGCCAAAAAGATGCTAGCTAAGTTGCCACTGACCTCCAAGTAGCCAAAGGAGGGTGTTTTCATGGGGTCCAAGGTGGACTCCAAAGTACAGGAAATAACAAAAATAGAGCCTGAACTTTGGGCTGACATGCAGGGCTTAATTCAAGCCATATATCGATTAAAGGTTGGTGGAGACAATATGGCCACTCACTTGGCTACTTCCGGCATTATAAAGGCCATGAACTTTCCCTGTGCGGTGCAATCACCGAAATTGAAACTTCAACTGGCAACATTGTACAATGCACCTACTCAGACTGTTCTAGTTGTCGATCCCCTATCGTTACAATATCCAGCAACAATCATCACCCTACACGCAGCAACTTTTTCCTCCAGGATGGGGATTCCACAATTCCAGGGGTCCATTGTCTTCAATCGGGCCAAGTCATTATAGGAGTTTGAGGAAGCTACTCTTGTCTCCCGAAAATACCTTAACACTCAATGTCTAAAGTCCCTGAAGAAGGATGATAAAAGGATGAAGTTGGAAATTCCCCACAGGGATTCCAAAGAGCCCATTCAGGCGGGCATCATATTTCTATGTAGGATCTTTGGATTGCCCCATGCTTAAGATTTCTCTGCATGGATGTACTGCTTTTTTTACTGCATCACCACCCATAATCAAAATTTCAACTGGGCAGCCATCAAAGCCAATCATGTGGACACACAGCTGGAGGGCATCATCCAGAGTTCCAAGTTCTATATGACATCATATGTACTATGGGCACTGGCCCAACAAAGACCAAATTTTCTAGGTTTGGGAATAGTAGGTGAACTTGGAAATGGGTTGGACCAGTTAACACCATGGGATCATTATCCCTAGGTCCAATGGGAACTCAGTTTCCTAAATTTCTGCAGGGTAAATGATTCTTTCATTTATCAAAATAATCTAGCACTTACTCATGATTTCGGATACCGATTATCGTAGGAGGCGATGAACCTAGTCAATACTTATGGCCATTATTTTATTTTGTTTCAACACCACACCTACATTCGAGTGACTGGCTTCTCCGGGAAACCCTATCTTCTTCCCCGGTATTGTGGGGTTAGAATTATTCTTTTGGAGTTCTGTCGGCAGATCCTACACCTACATGCCTTCTTCACATTGAAGAAGGTCATCAACGTCCCATTCCTAGTTTCATGTGGGAATTATACATGCAGCCTTGCTGTAGCAAGGGAGGCAAATAGTGAATTGAAAATCCTGGGACTGCTGGAATTCCACCATGCCAGGAAAAATTATGATCTTCTAGGTAAGATTGCCTTGGCACTCCCCTGGGCATCCCCGCCGCACAAGGAAGATATTGAAGACTTTTGGGCAGACTATCAGGATAGTTTTGACCTCCGGGCCCATCAACATTCATGGATGTCCAAGGGACTCATGAAGGTGCTCGACCTTCAGACTTTTCCAAAGGGATTTTCAGATGATGGGTCGTTAGAAGATCCAGCATACAAAAGGAAAGGACTAGACAAGTTGGATCTCCCTCCAATGGATTGGGCCACCCCAAAAGACTTGACAATTGAGGGAGTATGCCACTCTATTTTGGAGGCCATTCACCAGTATTTTTCCTGGGTATGTCCCAAAAGCACCTTGAAGGGATCGATTGTCTAAAGGTCCACTTTAGCTTCCACTGTCGCTATCAGGCCTAGCACAAGTAAGGGGAAAGAAAAGGAGGGTGCCCCAGATAAGGTTCCTCCCTAGGGCCTCACCCCCTTAATGGTACAACTAAAACAAAAAATGGAGTCAGCAAGGTTGACCAACTAGTAGATAAGCACACAGATATCCTCTAGTCTCCTCCTGATACCCATGGCATCTACTCGCCCGGCGGGATCCCCATCGTTGGCTGCAATGATGAGCAGACAAACTTTCACTGAGGTGGAGTCTACCAGTATTTTGGACACTGGGGTCCCAATGCTAAGAAAGAAGAAGAAAAAGGTGAACCCCACTCCAAGAGCAGTCGCTAGCCCCGGTATGCCAGATATGCCCACAGTTGATATCAGTTCAGACTCTCCTGAACTTGAAAATATTTTTGATTCCTCTCCCCTACACAATAAATTTGATTATTTTTTCAAATCGGATGAGCTCATGAACCTTCATGAGGATGTACGTCATCCGGTGGAGGAGATCGCCGCCCAAGAAAAGGAGAAAGTCCCCGTGAAAGAAGAGGTCCCAGAACAAGAGGCTGCTGAAGAGAAGGAGGTCTGAGAAGAGACACAAAGAGATCCTAAGAGGGAGAAAACACCACTCCAAGACACTGAGGATGAACCAAGGAAAAGCACAGATGAGAAACCGATGGTTGGGGAACCCGGACACACGGGATCAACCGTACCCCCGATTGTCACGCTCCAAATGCCTTCGGTAACTCCGGGTGACCAAGCACCTCGAAGCACATTTGATGAAGTAGTAAAAGCGGTTGCATTGTTAAATTTTGGCCAAAAACCTCACCCACCTCCATAAAATGTTCCAATAGAGGAAGACATTCTAATGGAGGAAAATGTTACTCCAGCGGGCAAGGCCAATGAAGCCAAAGAACAACAGCAGGAGAGTGATCGGGATGTCCTGGAAAATGTAAATGTCAAATCAATTGATGCTAAGGGGGATGAGGTCCCCAAAGATACAAGGGATAATGATGCCGAAGAAGAGGAAGTTCCAGATATCACAAAAGAAGATGCCAACATGGCAGAAAATACCGAAGCCTCTGGAGAACGGGAGCAAGAACAAGAATAAAAAAAATAAAAGGAGCCCAACGACACTGCAAATTCTGGGAATGCGCCGCCAAATTCTGAAAATAATCTAGATGCACAATCTTGATAACAAAGCCACCCCAGTCACCCCAATGGCTGGTAGAATCAAGAAAGAGAAAAACCCCGGTGGTCACATCAAGTGTCCCCCTCTCCTTGGTCGAAATGATGGCCTGAGGTGCAGAGGCCCAGAATCCCAAGAAGGCACGGACAGTCCATACCCTCCAGACTGGTCCAACAAGAAGCATAGTTGTGACAGTCGCAACACCTCCTCTAGATGCAGATGCAGCGGTTGTAAGGCCCAAAGATTACATTGTTATAGAAGTGGCACTGGGGAGAAGGGATAAGCAGGGTGACTTGGACCTGCTGAGAGAGGCCACCAAAGCAATGGAGGCCTGATACATCAAACAAGGCCAGAAGCTAAAGGAGGAAAGAGAAACTAACACAAATCTCCCTGCACTTCTAGTGGAAATTACACAATCCCTGGCTGAGATCCACCCGAAAACCTTTTCCTCCATATTTCCGCTTACACAAGGCGATATGGATTCTCTCCGGGTCATGAAGAAGAAGGCGCAGGCTGTGGATGGGTGGGTCACCAAGAAGATAGCTGCCATAAAACAATCCTAGTGGTGTCCCTCCCAGATCTTTACCAAATCAACCTTCTCCTCAATCAGGCAAATGGCTTCACTCTTCTATGGGAGCAAGACTTGGAAAAATATAAAGTGGAAGGCCGGGTTGGAAGAAATTCGCAACGCCAGAGAAGAGGTTGTCACAGAGGCAAGAATTTTGGGAGATGACTCATATGATTCTCTCCAGGTCCAGTACTCATAAGTTGGCCTCAAAATTGAGGTATGCAAGGAACTGGTTAAGGCCTTAAAAGAAAAGGTGACCACGGCTCAATATCCCTTGGGCCTATTTCAAGTGTTTATGTTCAGGGTATCACGATTCGATCCCTTCACCATCGGAACATGCACCCCGGAGGACTATGTCCTTAGAAAATTCAATGAACGAATGGAGTCCCTATATTCGGTTGCCAGAGATTTTGACCAGGGAAGATTATCAAGATTATCCAAGATGATGATCTGAGCACATGATGTCGTAAAGATGGTAGATGAGTTCCAGAGCGGGACCGAAGAGGTTGAGGAAAAGTTGGAGGCTATTCGCAGTCAATGGTATAGAATCAAGGACATAGATGAAGAAGGAATTAGCCAAGTATTAGAAGCATTCAAGAACAATAAGGAACAATAAGGATCTCCAGAGTCTAGATATTTCCATCAACTACACATATTTTTGTATTCTTTAATCTTTGAGCTTAGGCTCCCTAATCCCAGAATTCTGGATCCACAATTTTGTATTCATTGGATGACCTGCATCCAGGTTCCCCGAAACCGACTGGTCATTATCAAATGTTTAATGTATATGTCATAAGGTAGGTGATCCCAACAAGGCATGTTGGCTCAAAGATGATTCTGACAGGTGGTCTTCCCAAGGCACCGCTCCAACATAACACATGGTGCATCAGAGACAATGAGTCACATTCCCATTAATGAGGCATGTAGCCTTGATCCCTGGGGGATTGGATTTCTTCTACTTTCTCTTCGGCTCTCTACACGAGGCCAATTCTTTCACTCCTCCTTCCTTGTCTTATTCTTCTGACATGTCAAACCTTTTCCATCTCGAGGTCTTTATAGCGTGGTGCAGGTAGAACCGGCCACTGAAAATTATAATATATTGTTTAAGTGTATAGTAAGTTAGGTCAATTTTAGGGTAAGCTTGTGTATAAATAATAAGTCTGGCCCCATTCCAAGGGTTAGAAAAATTGATGATTTTGCAGTCCATAGCTAATAACATTTCAGTGTTTCTCAATTCTTAGTTGCAGAGCTCAATGCTCATTAGTTTTAGAAGCTTTTAGTAGTTAGATTCTCCCTTAGAGCTGCCATTATTGTACGCACCGGTGTTGGCTAGAAACATATTAGTGAAGAAGGAAGGATTCTCTCAATGATGTTGTTAGCATTCTGATCTATGGATTAACACTCTTTTTGTGTTGTATGTTCCTTATGTCCCTCACTCTAATGTTTTAAGTAGATTAACGACCTTCTTTTCCCTTGCTATTGGATAAGTATGAATTGTTGGTCCTATGTTTATTCATTATTTAGTGTAATATGTTAGAGCATGGTTGATGTTTTGAATGTTTAGCATAACTATAAGTAGATGAAATATTCCTAACCTTGATGTATATTTTGGTGTTTATTTGGTAACTGATGAATGCTTACAGGAAACCCCAGTTACCTAAGTCTCAGGAGTAGACGATCTGAGATAACCAACTATCCCCCCGAATAAAATAGTCACACTCCCAACTGAGCCCCGCACTTTCAAGACCCAACTCTTAGGTGCTTGAAGACACGGAGAATCTCATTTCTCTAGACAACATTTACAGGCGAAGTTGGTCGGTACCCCGGTACCTGGTGACAACTTACATCTGTTGGCAGACCTGGTAAAAAATCCCTGTCAACATATACAAAGGAAACAATTTTTTGAACCGTCGATAATATGATCATTGAAAGATAGGATTATAGTGCAACCCAACATAGCAGAAAATAGAGATCACCAAAAATATTAAAGTGCAAGTAAACACTGAAACTAGTTTCACTAATAGACAGGTTATAGTGTAAACTGACAACACAACCTACAGAGTAACCTGACAGAGTATTTTACAGAGTAAACTGACACTCAGTCCACAGAGCAACCTGAGAAGCAGAATATATACAAAAACATCACCGAGGAAAGACTACATATAAACTCGAGCACCAGTCTACTGAGAGACAGGTTTAATTTTGTTAAATGTGGATCTAAGTTACACATCAGATAAAACACTTGAGTTTTATATTTAGCTTTATGCTTATCTTTAAAACCATTTCTTGTGGGACAATTAAATCATATGTAATATTTTCAATCAGTCTAACTGATTGAAAACATGCAAACTAGGAGATCAAGGTCAAGTTGTAAACCTATGATCATAGAGTTTTTATCGTAAATCATGAAACCTAGATAGGTCAATATATTATATAAATAGATGTAGTAATCAATCAGATCATGATGATTGTAGCTGCAGTAGACATCTATGGGTGAGAAAAAGAGTTTCATGCAGAAGGATAGCAAAAGATGAAATTAGTTATGAATAAAAAGATTCAAGACTACCGAGTAGTACAGAGGTATTAATCAATCACTATAGGCGATACATATATATTGTGTACTTAAAGGATCTGTATTCAGCAATTTAGGATTGTATATCATTAGGTCAACAAGTATTTTTTACTACTATCTAACAATTGTAGAAAATAAAAGAAATCCTTTAAGAAGGTGGATTTAACAATCCTTATGAAAATGAAAACATCAACACGAGATCATGGAGAGCAGAGGAGAGCGGGGAGCGGGCAGGAGTCCAAATTCAAATTTGAATCTAGGCAGGACTAGTGCAAACATTGCAGGTGTTTTAGGGCATAGCAAGCAAGAGAATTTTGTTGACAACAGGAAGCAAGGGAAGGATCTCGATGCTAGACTTATGCCTGGGGACCCGGTGGGGCAGTTCAAAAGTGTCAGGAGACAGGCTGGAGTGCAGAAAAAATTGGGCATCCCTCTTTGGGGTCAATCCTCGTAAGTCTTCTTTACCACCGGTCAATAACATATCAAGTCCTTCACAGGGAAGTTTTGCTTTGGATATCTCAGACCATATTATTGACCATACCATTTCCAGAATGAAAAATTCCCTAGTTGGAAGATTCATGGGGGTGAGACCCAACATTGAAGTGGTTAGAGCATATGCCAGCAAAAAATTGGATCTAAAAGGGCAAGTTGATGTGGTTGTTATGTCAAAAGGGTGTATGTCCTTCTTCTTCTCTTGTGAAGAGGATAGAATGAAAATTCTATGCAATGGGCCTTGGATGATAGGTAAAAATACTCTTATACTCAAAAAATGCAGCCCTAATCTGGTCTTCGAGGAGGGTGAGGTCAATCAAATTCTAGTTTGGATAAAGCTCCATGGTCTACCTCTCGAATACTGGACAAAGGAAATTTTTTTGGGGATAGCTAATACCTTTGGGGAGCTCCTGTCAATAGATAATGTGTGAGACCTACACTAGACTGTTCTAGTTTACTATTTTGTTCTCATGCTTTCAGTAGTCTATGATTTGACATACCTTGACTATCAGAGAGACTTTTTATACATTTGAGGATCGGTGGAATCCTGTGTTATATATTCAGCACCTGATTTTGTAATCAGGGTACTTTTGAGATGTTTATGTTCTGATTTAGTT
>MU217836.1:377793-417955 GCA_018584345.1 Thuja plicata | reverse complement strand
TTTCAGAGGAAGAGATAAATTTCAATATCACGTAATCTTTATTATCAGATATACTCTATGCTCCATTTTGTTGGATAGTCTAAATCTGAATGTCCATACTAATGTTGTTATTTGAAAGATACATTACTCCTCTCTTGAAATATAAATGTATATGAAGATTAGTATTAATTTCATTTTAAATGAAATTTTGTTCTTGAGAGTAAACTGTATTCTCTCTTTAAAAAAAATATATTACTTAGAAAAAAATTCTTGTAGATTTTTAAAAAAAAATTATTTGATTTTAACATTTCTTTCCACCAAGATGTGGAGAAGAAATTATAGAACACTTTGGAAAAATAAAATTTAAAATTAGAGTTAGGGATGTACTCCCTGTTTTGGGAGATACAGTCCCAAAATCCACCAGTTGATTATAGCAATATTTTAATATATTTCTAATAGTTGTTTATTTCTTAATTTTTTTAATTAGAAAGTTTTTAAATTAAAAAAAAATGCATTTTAAAAAAAAAAAAAAAAATCTATTCAATGAAAAAGCTTATGTTTTAAGCGCTGAGCGCTGTTTTAAAACCGTCATTTTTTTTTTTTAAATAAATTTATATTTTTGGGTGGGGGGGCCGAAACCCTCCCCAGCCCACACCGCTTCGCATGGGGGGCCGCGCAGCGCGCGGGCCGCCCACTGTTTATACAGTGGGGCGGAGCCACCGCTGGCCGGCACTCCCCCATCTCCCTTCTCCAGTGCTGCGGGTGGTACCGCTGCCTCCGCGGCCACCACACCGCCACCCTCCATCTTGCTCCTCCGCCGCCGCTAGTAAATACAAACCGCCGCCCGCTTTCCACTCCCCGGTCGGGTTTTAAAACGCCACCGCTCCCTTCAGGTTGCCTAGGGTTTTAAGAATTGTTTAAAATAGACTTTACATTAGGAATGTTTTTTTTATTCTATTATAGTATGTTTTCGTTTTAAGATATTTTAGTATGAAGGTTTGAATCAGATTTGGTTAGATTAGATTTGTATTTTTTTTATCAAATGGAATTTTATAAATGTTTTGATTTCGTTAGATATTAATTTACTTACATTTTCTTTTTTTTTTAAAAGCTTTAAAATAGATTTAGTCATTTATAAAATGAATCATGTTAAAATTAGAATTGATATAAGGGTATTTTAAATTAGATTTGACATAAATAGATTAGAGGGTTTTTTTTAAATGAATTAGTTAAGATTGGTATGTATGAATAGATTTTTATTTTTTTTATTTTATTTTTATTTTAAAAGGGGGTTTAAATAGACTTTTATTAAATTAGATTTATGTAATAAAGATATGATTTAATAATGGTTATAAAATCTCTAGATTAAGTTTTGATTTAATGTAAATAGGAGAATTAAATTTGTTTATAATTTATCTTGTAATGATTAGATATTACTCTTTTTTTTTTTTTTTTTTTTTAAAAGGTTCAAACTATTTAATTTAGTTAATATACTTGAATTTATTAGTTCTCTCATAGAGGTTAAATTAATTAACTATTAAGGAAGTTTGGATACTTTACGTATTCTTAATGCAATATTAATCGTAGATAGATTTAAACGACTTCTTGTTGTTATTATCGTTAGGAGGGTGAGGGGTAAAAATTACAACTCATATTCTTCGTAATATTCATCTTATAGGGTTTTATCGCTACCTTTGACCAACGTCGTGCATGGTTGACTTTTGGTCAACCGTAAGTCAAACTTCCTCTGATCGTCCTGATTTTCATCCCAGATGTTCCCGGTACCCGTTGGACCCTAGGGTTTCAGTTTCATGCCTTTTGGTGATAGTTGACTTTTTGGTAAACATGGGTTGAGTTTTTGGTCGACTGCCTCGTTTGTGTGCCTATGACTTCCATAGCGCTTAGTAGACCCTAGTGACCCTCCCTCACGTATATCAAGGCAAGGTTGACTTTTGGTCAACCCTAGCTGACTTTTAGTCAAACCATCTCGATTTGCGTGTTTGAGTCTTCCTTAGGGTCTAGAAAACCCTAGTTTGTACCATCCACTTTTTCAGTGTTTAGTTGACTTTTGGTCAACTCTAGTTGACTTTGGGTCAACTACCTCCGTTTGCGTGCAGTTCCAGTTTGGAACTTTAGACATCCTTTAGGATAGCTGTGAAAGCTATCCCTCTCCTTGAGACCTTTCCTGGTTTCGTTTATCCCTTTGCACCATTTTGCATGCACATGTTACCCTTATGTTTGTTTGGGTATCCCGTTTTAATGTGTTATTAAAAAATTTTGTTCGTGTGTTTTTGCTCAAGTTTTGGGCATGACATAATGTCACTGCTTCAAGGAGGAGACTAACATATGCTAGGATATGTGTGGGTATTACACAGAATATTGATATGCCAGAAAAAATTAACTTTCTCTCTAAACTGGGGTCATGGAAACAGAAAATAAAATATGAATCAGTCCCTTTTGCATGTTTTCATTGCAAGAAGGCTGGACATTGGGATAAGAAGTGTCCTTCAAATATTTTTCAAAAAATAACTAAGCAATGGGTCCCAGTGGGAAGAGTGAAGAAAGTTGGAGAGGAAACATCGTTATAAGCCCTTATTAATAACATCACTACTGATGCTTCAAACCCTGAAATAAATCATGATGGTAGCAAAAAGATATTAACGCAAAGTGGGGACTCTGAAAGTAAGGAATGTCATGAAATCCCTAAGAATAATGCAGAAGAAGAGAGGGAAGAAGGGAAGAAGGGAAGAAGGGGAGATCCAGGAAGAAAACTAGCAAGAGACTATTGATATAGTGGATATAATAGTAGAAGAAGGAAAAGAATAGCCTAGAACCCAAAATGACCAGAATGAACGAAGATCAAAGGGCGGAAACCAAAAAATGGAGGAGGAAAAATCTTGGAAGGAAGTTTACCATAGGTTAACTAGTCAAGGATCATCAGATATTCTACATGAATCTCCTCAAGGGATTAGAAATATATCATTTGAAGTTAAGACTCCTAAATGGGGGGATGCTGAAGATATAGGTCATGCTCTATTAGGTATCCAGAGTGATGTATAAAGTTATGGGGACAAGAAAAAATCTAAGAAGAATAAAGGAAAGCAAGGTAGATCTATTGAAACAAGGAGTACAAAATTAGGGTATGTGGGAAGAATGTTGTCTTCCCCTGGATGCCCTTTGAACCAAAAACTTAGAGTCAAGGAGACCAAGAAGAATATTGCAGATGGAAGCCAACCCACTATATGGGAGGTAGGATCCTTTACTAAGGTATAAAGATCATTTCTTGGAACATCAGGGGATTGAATAATCCCCATAAACAAGATATTTTTAGGAATATGATAAGAGATAATAGACCGGATATTTCTTAAATCAGGAAACCAAAATGTTGAAAGAGAAAGTAGAAAAGCTTAGATTCTTTAAAAATGGAAATATTTGTGGGGGAGACTCGGAGGGTGCTTCTAGGGGTATTGCTACTATCTGGAATTGTGATGTTATTAAAGGGGATATTATTTATCAGGGGAATAATGTTGCTTGTATAAGATTTAAGCATTTAAAAGATAATACTTCTTGGGTTTTAACAAATATTTATGCCCCTAATTCCAAAAAGGGTAGAGAGGTTTCTTGGAATAAGTTGTCCTCCCTGAGAAACAGTTTTAATAATGAGGAGTGGCTTGTTATGGGAGATTTCAATACTCCTTTAAAAGAAGATGAAAAAAAAAGGAGGAAGCCAAACTAATCTGGATAGTAGACTAGATCTGATGGACTTTGTTGACAGCCATTCTCTCCATGATATTGAGTTGCGAGGTGTTAACTATACCTAGACTAATAGAAGAAGTGGGCAGGATCTTATCCAGGTTAGACTTGATAGAGCCTTGATCACTAATGATTGGTTTTCCCATTACTATTGTTCATTATCTGCTCATTTTAGGGTTGGATCGGATCATAACCCTATCACTTTCCTGGCGGATTTTATCTCCAAGAAAGGAAATTTCCTTTTAGATTTGATAAAATGTGGACTATGCACCCTCAACTCCAGCATAAGATTGAGGATTGGTGGGGTATTAAAATCAATGGTACTGCCATGTTTATCCTGGATAAAAAACTTAAACATGTTAAGGATAATATTAAAGATTGGAATAAAGACGCGTTTGGTAACATTTTTTCTACAAAGGCCAATATCAATATGGATCTGAAGGACATTTAGGATAGTATCCAGAAGGAAGGTTATGTGAGGGTCACTACAGAATAGGAGAATGAGAATTTGGTGGAGTTCCATGATATTATTGCTAAGGAGGAAACCTTATGGAGACAAAGGTCCAGAAATATTTTCCTTAATGAAGGGGATAGAAATACCAAGTATTTCTTCATGACTACTCTTAAGCATAGACAGGGTAATAGAATCTCCCATCTAAATATCAATGGCACTATTTCAGAGGATGAAGAGGTTATTCAGATGGAAGCTAAAAATTATTTTCAAAATCTTCTTACAAAAAACAAAGATCTGAATAGGGAGGATCAAAGGGATCTGCTGGGATGTATTCCCCATATGCTAAATGAGAATCAGAATTTGGGTCTTAATGCTATCCCCTCTAACTCTGAAATCAAAAATGTTGTCTTTTCGTTTGAAGGAGATAAAGCTCCAGGACCGGATGGCTACCCTATGTTCTTATTTCAGATGTATTGGCAAATAATTGAAAAAGATGTTACAAATCCTATCAAGGAATGTTTTGGTTCTAGAAATTTTCTAAAGGAGTTAAATGGAACTTTTGTTGCCTTAATCCCTAAAAAATAGGGAGCTGATAAAATGGATCAGTTTAGGCCTATAAGTTTATACAATTCTGCCTACAAGATCATATCTAAATTCCTTACCTCTAGGATCTTATTTATTCTCCCCTCTCTAATTTCATGGAAACAAAATGGTTTTGTGTCGGGAAGACAAATCTTGGATTCCATAATTTTTGTCCATGAGAATGTGCATTATCTGGTGATGTCTAGAAAGGAAGACCTCATCCTTAAACTGGATCTCTCTAAAGCCTATGATAGGGTGGATTGGGAGTTTCTTCTGAAAGTCTTGATTGCTTTTGTTTATAACAAGAAGAGTTCTGATCTTATCTTTCAGCTTGTTTCTTCTGCCACCTTCTCTATTTTGGTCAATGGGTCTCCTACCCCTTTCTTCAAATCTTCTAGAGGGTTGAGGTAGGGGGGTCCCCTTTCTACTATCCTTTTCATTATAATGGTTGAATTCTTGGGTAGGTATATGGAAAACTGTGTGAGGTTTGGGGAAATTAAAGGATTATGTCCTTCTGCTAACCGAGTGTGTTCTCATCAACAATTTTTTGATGATTCGGTTATTATAGGAGAGACCTCTGTTAAAAATTCTACTAATATTAAGAATGCTTTGAATAAATATGGGAATGCTTCTGGCCAAACTATTAATTGGGAAAAAAGCTCTGTGTTCTTCTTTAATGTTCCTGAGAAGAGAAAGATTAGAATCATGAGGATTCTGGGGTGCAATTTGGGGACCCTCCTTGGCACTTACCTCGGGCTTCCCCTCTGTTTGGAACCCCCTAACACTTTTTGGAGCTCTATTTTTGATAGATATCATAGTAAACTTGCTGGATGGAAAGGACTTATGTTGAGCCAAGCACGAAATATTCAGATTCTCAGATCTACCCTCTAAGGTCTTTCTCTTTATGCTTTAAGCATCTTTAAAATCCCCAAAAGTTTGGGGATTCTATTGAAAAGATTCAAAAAAAATTCTTATGGACAGGTATGGAGAAAAATAAGAGGATAGCTCTCATAGCTTGGGAAAAATTTTGTAGACCTGTTATTAAAGGGGGGCTTGGTCTTCACAGAATCATAAATCTCAACAATCATCTCTTGGCTAAATTAATCTGGAGATATTACAATTCCAGGGGAGAATGGAATCTAATTTGGGACAATAAATACAATAAGGACCACCCTAACTTAATATATTTTCTTGATTATGACAGGGTCTCTAGAGGATCTTTTATATGGAGGAATACTATGAAAAATAGGGATGTCATTTGAAAAGGAATAAGATGGAAAGTTGGAAATGGCAGGAATGTTCTCTTGTGGGAAGATGAGTGGATTTTACATACTCCCCTTAAGGACTGTCCCAGATGGCAGAAGTTTGAAAACCTCTGTAAACTTAGATTTGGAAGGAAAGTGGAGGATTACTCAGAAGGTGATCACTGGAAAGATCTGACTATTATTGACATTTCGATGGGACAGCTTAACCAAATTTTGGAAACTACCACCCTGATTGACAAGGAAGATAAGATTATCTAGAAGCATAGCTCGAGTGGTAATTTTTCTACTTCTTCTTTGTATAATAAGGAGTTTGAAGATCTGAATGAGCCATTTTGGGTAAGGCCTGGATAAAGGATCTTACTCCTAAGATCGATGTTTTTTTTTTGGATCCTTTTACAAAATAAAGTCCTCACTACTGACAACCTTATGAGAAGAGGGATGACTGTTGTGAACAGATTCTACCTTTGCAAGCAGAATGAGGAGAGTGTTGATCATATGATTATTCATTGTCCTTTTGTTAGGGTGATATGGGATAAATTTCTTATTCTTTTTAACATAGAGTGGGTTTTCCCTGAAAATTTTGAAGGGTCTTTTTAATTCCTGGAGACATCATTCAAAAAATGAAATTGTTATTCAAGTTTGGAAATTTTCTCTTCCCTATATTTGCTAGGGAATCTGGAGAGAAGGGAATGAAAGAGTTTTCAGGAATAAAGAGGCAAATTCCAAGGAGGTTTTTTACAAGATAAAGAGAGTTATTAAATAAAATGCAGTGTTAAAGGATAGAATTAAGGAACCAATCTTGGAGGAGGATACTATCTTATTTCAAAAATGGAAGATAAAAGGGAATTTTAGGAAGCAGAACAACAAAGTTATGAGAGCT
Organism: Thuja plicata; assembly: GCA_018584345.1. Taxonomy (NCBI): domain Eukaryota; kingdom Viridiplantae; phylum Streptophyta; class Pinopsida; order Cupressales; family Cupressaceae; genus Thuja; species Thuja plicata. The sequence continues at coordinate 411,042 of MU217836.1, read as the reverse complement.
AATGCTAGGTGGGATTTCCCACCTAGGGGGTGGATGAAAGTTAACTTTGTTGGGGCCTCGAAAGGCAACCCAGGGGTGGCAGGATGTGGTATTTTCATTAGGGATGAGTACGGGGTATGTAAGGGTATCAAAGTTGTCTCTATTGGTTTCCAGACCAACCACCTTGCTGAGGCCACTGCTGCCCTTCATGGTCTCATCATGGCTAAGGAAAAAGGATGCAAGAAAGTTTGGATTGAAGGAGATTCTCTCAACATTGTTAATTGCTTGAATTGTCTTACCCCTGCATTGTGGACTATTTACAATATTATGCAAAAAGCTAAAGCCTTAATTCATTATTTTGAAAAATGTATGGTGGCTCATAACTACCGGGAAACCAATGGGGTGGCTGATTGGGCTGCCAACATGGTGTATAAAATGGAGGCGGTGAATCATTGGGGAGGTCATGTTGACACACCAGTTCAAGTGCAGTTATTGTTGAATAACGACCGTTTGCGAAGAAAACAAAAAAGCAATCATAAATGGTAAGTTTTAATAAAAAATTTATGGCGGAAGTGACTTGTCATCATTACCATCTAAGGAGAATGTACTTAGTGGAAATAATTAGCTGAAAGTGGCACATTTTCTAGGTGCACTTCATTTTTTATGAAAGGGAGGTGGGATATTTCAAACAATATTCGTAAAGTCATCTACAGAGAGAGTAATTTTAACCAGAGAGTTGATATGGGAGGTAACAAGAAGTGAGTGGAACCTGCAAATTGTGATGAATGGCGTGAAAGGGATGATGTGTAGAAGATTTTGGTGAAGGGTGGTTTGGCGATTTTCTTGGAAAGGCTTCATGGGGGCAACTCCACTATAACAAGAATATTCTCGGAGACCTAGAAAAATGGGAAGGTTATGGTTGGAAACCAATATATGGAAGTCATTGAGGAGGTTATTGTGGAGGTGACTGGTATAGGGATGGAAGGACATAAATTTTACAGAGATAGGCCTATCTTGGACAAGGAATGGGAGAAGTTTCCTGAGGATGACAAGGAAAGGGCTAGGCTGGTGAAGGTGGGAACCTCTTATCATGACCCTATGCACATATCCAAACCATGGCAATATGTTATGTCCATGCTCATCAGCTACATCACTCTGGATGGTAGGTTCACTAGGGCTATGGCCACCACTTCATGCTCCTTAATCACTTCAAACATAACATGAAGGTTAGTTTTCCTTTCTACTTGCTCAGCTCACTTGATTTCACCATTAATAGTATGGAGAAGAAACCAAAGGATAATTGTCCCTCTCACCAGGGGCTTATGGTGTTAGTATACGAAGTTCTTAAATCCAAGAAGGTGGAGAGACCTCTAGTTAAAAGGACTTAGAAGGATGAGGAAGATACAGAAGGAGACAAGGAGGAAAGTATGTATGAAGAAGACACTGAGGATGAGGAAGAGGAGAAAAAAGGGTATAACACCCCTAAGAAGGGAATCAAAAAGGGGTCTTCTTCCTCGAAAAGCCAGAAGAAAACCCACATCAAAATTTCTGATACTGAGAATGATACAGAGGATGATAGCTCTGAGGAGAGTGACAGAAAAAAGAAAAAGGGAAAAATTAGTACTAAGACTAAGGAGGAAACTGAGACTGAAAAGGACACCGAGGATGAAGAGAAGGGGACTAAACCCAAATCTAGGGTTAAGAAAAGAAAGAGGGGTGATATGAAAATTTGCAAAGGGAAAAATCCTAGCAAGCTGAAAATCATGCTTTCCTCGGATGAGGAGGATGACAAGGAGAAGGATGAGGGAAAGGATGATACTAATTACCCTACTGAGAGCATGGAGAATAAAGAGCAAAAGGAAGAAGAAACTGTGAAGGGGAATTCTGGGAAGGGACTTGAAAATGAGAACATTGGGAAGGAGGAAACCCACCATAATGACGATACAGGTAATACTTTTGAACCTGAGGATTTAGTCCGTGGTAAAGCTTGCATTACAAATTTTTCTGGTTTAATTAGCAAAGTGTTAGGTGATAATGCTAACCTGAAGAATCAAATTGAGGGTATGAGGGGGGAAATGAACATCATAAAATGTGTTGGTATTGGGGAGAAATCTATTGTTGAGTGCTTGGGGTAAATGAAAGAGGCCATCGGGAATTTGGAAGTACAGGTTGAATTGGTGAACAAATTTAGCAAATTGGAAAAGCAGTTCAAGGACTTTGAGGACAGAGTTGCTGAAGATGATGACGTGAGGAAGATCAAGAACCTGAAGGCCAAGGTGCACAAGCTGGAGGACACGATTCCTAAGATTGGGGACCAAACTCTGAAGAGTCTCAAAGCTTATACAAGGCAGGCCAAGAGTTTAATGGAGAAGTTGGAGCATGATACTGGAGATAAGGATGGCCAAGCTGTCAAGGATCTGGCTAGCCTAGGAACTCGCATGAGGGCTAGCACCAAAAAGATTAGCCCAAGGGAGGAAAAAGAGAAGGACAAAGGTGACCTCAAAAATACTATCAATCAGATGGAGGTTATGGTGATTTAGGCCCAGGAAATGGTTGATGGCATGTAGCTATCTTTTCCTGGGCCCTCCCCTTTTTTTTGGTGTCCTTGTTTATCAAGTTTATCTTTGGGACTGTTTCTAGCTAGTCTGTCTGCTGGCTTTTTTGTTGGTTGTCTTTTTTTTGGTGCCTCGGCACAGTTGTTGTTGTACTTTTTGTGAATATTTGTATAACTCTTTTTATAGGTTTCGGGTCCTTGTAAAACCTATTTTTTCTTAATCAAAACAATCCTTATGTAAATATCTTAACCGAGTGCACACTAAATAGTGTTGCTAAATCTCTTAACTGAGTAGACCTAACGAGTCTAATATGTTACTCCTAATAAGGTAAGATCATCATAAGTGATCACACTTGTAGCCTTAACCAACACCTTTTATTCTACAGATAGTGAAGCTTTTTAGTTTTCATCCCCACCGTAGTTTTTACCTTCTAACAGGGGTTTTCTGTGTTACCAATTCTTGTTTCATGTGTACTTAAATTTCATGAATTTTTCTATGAATTTTTACATGCAATTAAGTTTATGTTTCGATATTACATGCATAAGATAGAAAAAGCATCAATGGTCGCAACTGCAAGAACAAAGTACTAATGGTTAATTGATAAAAAAAAAATTAAGGGTACTGATTCACCCCTCCCCTTTCAATACACACCATTCCATTATTCTAACAAGATCGAACGATGACCATAAATATTTCAAGTAACATTTTCCATCCTATGAGAAAGGAGAATCCTCGAAAACCCTGGGAGCTATGGTGAATCATACCTATGCAAACACTGACAATGTAATTCACATGCTCAAACCTTCTGACCAATCAATCAATGTCATTATTGTTAAAGACAATGAAACAAATTCTACCAATGTTGTCATTCATGATCAATCTAAGGTTACTCTTAAGGGGGTAACATCGTCACCTAAGCAAACTGTTGCACCAACAAAAAAACCCTCATCATCAAAACAAGTTGCTATATCACTCCCTGCTATGAACTAAAATTTGGTTGATCAGTTACAATGAACTCCCACTTAGATATCTATTATATAATTGCTCAAATTGTCACCATCACATAAGGAGATCCTTGAGAATTTACTTTTGGAGACCAATGTTCCCATAGACCTTGATGTTGGTCAGTTCCATACCATGGTAAATCACTTGACTTCCCCTCATTAGTTTTCCTTCTCAGAAGAAGATGATAAGGCACTTAGTCACCCACATAACCAACCTTTGCATATAGAGTTCATAATTCATAAGCATAGAGTCAAACATGTTTTGATAGATGGAGGTGTTAGTTTGAACATTTGTACTCTCAATTTAGTGATAGCATTAGGCTTCTCTGAACATGCTATTGATCCCAGGAGGAAAATTACCATAAAATCATACGACAAGGAGGAAATATCATCAAAAGGACTAGTGGTGTTACCCATCAGAGTGGGACCAATTGAATGAAATGTCATTTGCCAAGTGTTAGACTTACTTTTGGTATATAATATCTTACTAGGGAGACCCTAGATTCATGACATGCATGTTGTTCCTTCCACATATCACCAATGTGTGAAGTTCCCACACAGCAAGGTGGATATTTCTATCTCAGCTGACAACACATACTCTTGTAATGCATTGAAACAGACAGAGACCATGGTTCCTCATAACAAAAAAGCATCCCAGGGACCAACATCTGAAATCTCTCACATAGTACTCATGAAGAGTTTTGGGGAGAAAGGTAAATTAAGAACACAAGCATGGGGGAGTATTAGTTATCCATGACTAACCTCCCTATGTCCCCTAGATCTTACAGGATGCCATCATCATCCTTCAAACCATCAAGCGGTCAGAAACTAGAGATACATGAAGGGACTAGCATGGTTAAGGCTCATGTCCCTCTCTCTAGATAAAATGAGGAAAAAGACATCCTGGCATGGCTTTACAAAGGTGAAGATCCAGACCAAGAGATTAACCATGTTGAAATTTTCCCAGAGAAATGTGGAAAAGGTTACCAGATTGCCAAACAAATGGGATAAAAAGGAAAAAGACCCTTGGGAAAAGATAAAGGGTTACTAGAACCTATAGATACAGAGTTCTGAAATCTCATGGACAAAAAAGGAGTGGGATACCATGAAAAAAGGTTCCATCCTTCCACTAGAAACATCCCTACTAGTGCTTGCATGGACATATCTGACAGCGAGAGCGACGAAGAAATAGAACTCACCCCACTATCTTTTGAAAGGTTGCTCAATGTCCAATGTCTTGGGTATCAAGGGGAACCATACATCTCACAGTCATTCAGTAATCACTCTAGAGCTCAATTTGAACCAAATGAGGCCTCATCTCTTTTGTTACAAGAACATGCTCAAATGACCAGGTAGAGATAGAAAATCCTACTCAACAAGATGACTCATCTATGAGATAGATCGACCCAGAGCAAGAGACAGAGCCTGAAGTCAGACATCCAAATTGGGGGAAACTTATTCTTGTCTCTCACCTGCTTGATCTTCCCCATTTCTCAAACAACTAATTCCATGCTCTTGAGGAGGTGTCAGCTCCAACACAAAATATTGAGGTTAAAAGTGATGAAAATATCAATGACTCCAACAATAATACAGTTGCTTTGGCAATTCTCTCTCGATACTTGGAAATACTTGACCATAGTCACATTCAATACGAATATGGGGTCAATATTGGACATGCTTTAGAGGGACAACATCCTAATTGGGGGAAAATTGTGGCTCCTACTCATGTGTTATACTTACCTCGCTCTGTTGAAACTCATTCTAATGAGTATGAGTGGGATTCATTCTCTGATGCTACCATTAACATTGAAATTGACATCATCCATAAATATGCTCCTCAGTTTGAACCAGGAGAAAGTTCTAATACTGCTTAGACTTCCAGAGAAGAGTCTGACTCAGATTCTGAGGAAGATGATAGGCCTCCTCTTCCTCCCAATATAAATTGGAACTTTGGCGATAATAGCAGAAATACTCTTTCACGGGAAATTCAGGATCAAGACTTGAAGGAGGAAAATAGAACAACTTGGAGCCATGTAGATCTATGCATGACCCCTCATACACGTATCCCATCTTCAAGAATTGAATTTGTTCCAATGAGTGTTTTTCTAGAACGGATGGTTACTCAAGAAGCAAGTGAGAACACTAATGCTAGGTCAGTTTGGTTGAACTCACACAATACTAACATCGGTTCCCATAGTAATGTTAGGATGAAATGCGGGCTAAGAAGTCCTTCAGAGAGTGTTGTAATAGATCTTCTCTTACCTGTCAAAAACCTTGATCTTGATAACTTGGTGCTATCCTTGGAACCCATTGAATCTTTGCCTATAGTCCATCCCAATCTGATTGAATGGAACCCAAACAAACCTTTGAACCTAATTTATGCACCCAACGACTACACCTTGGCTTGCTACTTGACCACCATTGAGCCCTTCACCTCTTCTACTAGTGTAATGAGCGTGAACATGACAGAGGGGGACATCAAGTTTCTCATCCTAGAAAGGAAAATTAAAAATAAAAAGAGGTCTGATGGTGAAAATCACTTTGTGGCAGTATCATAACCAAAAATAGTAAAAACAAAAGGCATACCCAATGGTGAAAACCTCTCTAAGGCACCAGAGGATGAGAAACTTGATCTCCTTCCTAATAACTTTCAAGAAAGATCCTTATTATTGATAGAACCAACACAGTTAGTTAATTTGGGAAGAATGGAAGTACCTCAGTTGATCTACCTAGCACAGTCTCTATCTGAACAAGAAAAGCAATAATTTATCCTGTTCTTCATGAAAAAGAAAATCAACTTTTCTTGGTCCTATTCAGACATGCCAGGGCTAGACAAAAATTTAATTATGCATCACCTATCGATTGCTCTAGGAATCAACCCAGTCAAGAAACAGCTCTAAAACATACATCCCCATGTGTCACTGTTAGTAAAAGTAGAAGTAGAAAAACTACTGAAGGCTGAATTTGTTTGTGCCATAGAATATGTTGATTGGATTTCTAACATTGTTCCTATAACCAAACATGATAAGTCTATTCAGGTTTGCATAGATTTCAAATATTTGAACAAAGCTTTCCCCAAGGATGACTTTCCATTACCTAATATTGACATGATTATGGATATCACAGCTAGTTACGAGATGTATTCTCTAATGGATGGCTTTCCGGCTACAACCAGGTAAGGATAGCTCCTTGGTGGAACTCATATTTGCAGATTTATTTATGTTCAAAATGAGCCAAGGAAGTATCTCTTTTGTATTTATTCATTTATCATCTATAGCCTTTTGGTTTATATATGACACTTATACTTATGTTTTTTATGTCTTCTATCAATACTGTAATGTTCGAATCTATGTCTCTAATAGTTATTCTTGTCTACTATTGATTTATTCTTATTTCCTCTTTAGTGCAGATAAAAAGCTAACAAGGTCAAAGTTGAAATATAATGGTTGTAACCACATGTTCATAGACATGCCCTTTGTATACATGTCATGTGATGGCACAGTGAAGAAATGGTGATCTTCCATCCATCACGGGGTGGCAAAGCTCACAGATCTCCACCCCACAAAGATAGAAATAGTCAAACGAGAGTTGTCAACATTTGAAAATTTACGCTCGACGTCCCTGCAAGTTCTTTTATTTACCATGGAACCACAAAATAATTGCCACATGTCATACGGGACACCGCTTGTCTAAATTCAAACCAAATGAAATCCGCACAGATCAAGATCTAATCCAACAGTCAATCGCGATGGTGCTATTGCAAGTTGCACGCTATTTAAACATCATGCGATGGAAAAATGAATGATAGGTGTCCCGCACCTACCAAAAGATACAAATGGAACAAAAGGGATACAGGTGTTGATGTTTGGTTGGCCGAGAAGAGTGACTGGACTACACAGAGGCGTGTAAAGTATAATAAAGAATAGATTACTTGAATGTTATATTTTATCTTGTGCTTTAAATCAATGGCTAGGACTTAATTGAGGGGGTAAAGGTGATCGTAAAATAACTGAGGCACTTAAGAAAGATCTGCAACCATAAGATAGGAGATCTATGGATTAGCGTGATGGTACAGCAGAAAAGTGAATGAAGTTTAGTCATTGAGCAGTAGCGAAAGACTCAACACATGGCAATGATGGGGAAAAGACAAAAATCCTTGGTGACAATATCAAAATTGACTTGTTATGTGGCATTATACTTTTATTATAATTAGGGTTTATTTTATCATTTGATGATTGGACTTTTGCATGCATATTGTAAAGGTGGTGAACATGGTTTGATCGAACGGTCTAGATTCTCAATGTCGTAACAAATGATCACATGCAAATGTGATGAAGAGGGATCACAGAGGAATAATCAATGCTATAGTTGCAGTCGATAAAAGGTGACACCTTTGATTTGAGAGATCATGCACCAAAGAATATGTGGAGTCAAAAAAACATTTATTATCATGTGCAGATATATCTGTGGTCGACGTACTCATGAGATAGACTATGGATGGATATACAGTCAGATTACCATCATGATGCAGATCCATTATTTAATTTGTTGACTCAGAAATACTATGAAGATATTATTGAGTTGTTACTATAAGATCTAATCAGTTAGCATTTGTTATCAAGCAAGGATAATCAAACATTACATTATTGTAATTGTTAGTATGTAGTTATTGATCTTAGGGTTAGGTTTTTGTTAGGAACAAACATGTTGATCTGAAGCTTATTTTCATCCTTTTGATTTCATATTTATAAGGATACTAAGATCAACACAAGGGATAGAATAAGACTTACTATTATTATAGTCAAATGGGATAGATGGATCAATAATTGCAAACTTGAACTCAATTGTGACATTTTTCAAAATCAATAAAGATAAGTCCTTTTTCTTTCACATGTGTAATTATTTCATTATCATTTTACAATTATTCCCTCAGATAAATAAATAGAACTTCTTTAAAGTGATAGTTTGATGTGCATGCTTCCTGATCTGGTTCATAATATTTATTGTCAATTGGTTTCTCATTTTGCATGGTTAAATTATGTTCATTAAGGCCTCATTCAATAGGTCTGTCATTTGATAAGTCATACCCTTTTGAAATATCTCTATATTTTTTTCAAGGTTGCACTTGCATTGCATAACACCTTTGAAGTGATAATTTTTCTTGTAAAACTATCTCTGACGTTGAACATAAGATTGGAATGATATTGACTCTATTGCCCATGGTTGATTGAGGAACTAGACTTTCTTTCTTATTGGATTATGGTAATTAGTTCATTGTTTATATTTTTGAGATACTATATCCATCTTCTCTATTCAATTCATATCGTGTATCCAACAACATTCTTTAAATATTTATAGCATTACATTTAACACTTGATATTTCATTGCTCCTAGTTTAAGGATCTCATAAGTACTTTTCCATATTGTGGGATAAATAAGTTTGAATCACATATTATTTTCTCTAAAAATCCCTTAAGATTTAGGGTATAGGCCCACTAGCCTTGGTTCTGCAGAGCCAAAATTGTAGAAGGTTGATACTTGAATTAGGTTGAAACCTTGTTAGTTGGTAAATTACTTGGGTTTCTCATCATTGGATAGGAAAAATCCATAGGAAATCCAATCTTTTGATTTGACTCTACTGGGTAATTCTCATTAAGAACAGTTTTCAGAGTTTGTGGTAATAGAGGTTAGGCTCTGCTGGGAGAAAAGAATCCAGAAGACAATAAGTTTTTCCTTCTAGGAAGAAGGTGGTGACTCTACCAATTTAAAGTGGTAATAATTTTGGTCACATAATTTTGTTATTAACAATTTTCATGTGGGGAAGAAGATCCTTGTGTCCAGATCAACTTGAATAAACTTAAGCCTAAGGAAAGGAAGGACTTCAAGTGTAAATATGTCGTATGTAATGGGCATGATATACCCTGATAAGGATGATCAAGAGTTTTCTTGTGAACAATTCCCTAATTTAATCCATCATAGCCATGAGAACAGTGATGAAATTTTTAATCCTCTTTTCCAAGGTGACAGAGGAAAGCATGAATCTAGACATGATCCAAATTAGGAAATGACTGAAAGGGAAAAAAGAATTAACAAATGGGATGTTGTATTTTGTCAAATGGGAAAGAAGAATCTAGAAACAAAAACATAATGAAGATTATCAAAAGGATGTTGGACAATAACAAAAGATCATGGGATTCAAAATTACCACTTGCACTTTGGGTAGATAGGATTATAGTTAAAAATTCTACTGGATATGCCCCATATGAACTTGTCTATGGAAAGAAAGCTTACTTACCACTGAATAATTTATTGCCAGTATACAAGTTTATAAATAAATAGCAATGGGAAGAGGTAGATTTCATGGAAGACAGACTTCAATAGCTAGCAGAGTTGGATGAAATAAGGAATTAGGCTCATGAGAGAAATCATGAATTATAGCAGAAAGTGAAAGTCTTGTGTGATTAAAAAGAATGTAGAAAGGAAGTTTCAAGAAGGAGATCTAGTTTTGAGATGGAATGTGAGAGATCAAGACAAAGGCAAACATGGAAAGTTTGATGCTTTATGGGTAGGACCTTTTGTCATTAATGGTAAAGGAGGTGAGAATTCTTATCTCTTGCAAGATTTGGAGGGTTATCATCATGAACTTCTTGTGCATAGTCAGTATCTTAAACCTTTTTTCTATTGAGGTAAACAACATGCAGGTTTTTTTTTCTTCCTTATCTTTGCAATATGTATTAGATTCTTGTGTTTTTATAATAGTCTGATTTTCTAGAGATAGCTTGGATCTTGTTGCATTCAAGTATAAACACACATCCTCAAAAAGAGCTACTGGTGGAACCCATATTTGCAGATTTATTTATGTTCAAAATCAGTCAGGGAAGTATCTCTTTTGTACTTATTCATTTATCATCTATAGCCTTTTGGTTTATATATGACACTTCTACTTATGTTTTTTATGTCATCTATCAATATTGTATTGTTTGAATCTATGTCCGTAATAGTTATTCTTGTCTACTAGTGATTTCTCTGTATTTCCTCTTTGGTGCCGATAAAAATCTAACAAGGTCAAAGTTGAAATACAGTGGTTGTAACCACATGGTCATATACTTACCCTTTATCTACCTATCATGTTATGGCACAGTGAAGAAATGGTGATCTTCCATCCATCACGGGGTGGAAAAGCTCACAGGTCTCGACCCCACAGAGATAGAAATAGTTAAACGAGAGTTGTCGACATTTGAAAATTTATGCTTGACATCCATGCAAGTTCTTTTATTTACCACGAAACCATAAAACAATTATCGCGTGTCATATGGGGCCCCGCTTGACTAAATTCAAACCAAATGAAATATGCATAGATCAATATATGATCCAACGATCAAGCGCGATGGTGCTATCACAAGTTGCACGCTATTTAAACACCACGCAATGGTGAAATGAATTACAGGTGTCCCGGGCCTGCCAAAATATATAGATGGAACAAAAGGGATACTTGTGTCGATGTTTGGTTGGCCGAGCAGAGTGACTGGACTACACATAGGCATGTAAAGTATAATAAAGAATGGATTACTTAAACGTTATCTTTAGCATGTTCTTTGAATCAACGGCTAGGAATTAATAGAGCAAGTAAAGGTGATCAAAAAATACCTGAGGCACTTAAGATAGGAGATCTACGGTTTAGCAACGGCGCAATGGAAAAGTGAATAAAGTTTAGTCATTGTGCGGTAGCGAAAGACTCGACACGTGGTAGCGATGGGAAAAATACAAAAAGCCTTGGTGACAATATCAAAATTGACTTATTACATGGCATTATTACTTTTATTATACTTAGGGTTTATTTTATCGTTTGATGATTGGACTTCTGCATGCAGATTGTAAAGGCGGCAAACATGGTTTGACCGGACGGTCCAGATTCTCGACATCGTGACAAATGATCACATGCAGACGTGATGAAGAGGGATCGTAGAGGAATGATCGATGCTATGATTGTGGTCAATAAAAGGTGACACATTTGATTCTAAAGATCATGCACCAAAGAATACATGGAGTCAAAAATACATTCATTATCATGTGTAGATATATCTATGTGGTTGACATTCTCATGAGATAGACTATGGATGGATATACGGTCAGATTACCATCATGATGCAGATCCATTATTTAAGTCATCGACACAGACATACTATGAAGAGATTATTGAGTTGTTACTATAAGATCTAATCAGTTAGCATTTGTTATCAAGCAAGGATAATCAAACATTATATTATTGTAATCGTTAGTATTTAGTTATTGATCTTAAGGTTAGGTTTTTTTTAGGAACAGTTATGTTGATCTGAAGCTTGTTTGCATCCTTTCGATTTCATATTTATAAGGATACCAAGATCAACACAAGGGACCAAATAAGACTTACTATTATTATAGTTAGATGGGATAGATGGATCAATAACTGCAAACTTGAACTCAATTGTATCATTTTTCAAAATCAATATAGATAATTCCTTTTTCTTTCACATGTGTAATTATTTCATTATCATTTTATAATTAGTGCCTCGAATAAATCAATAGAACTTCTTCAAAGTGATAGTTTGATGTGCATGCTTCCTGATCTAGTTCATAATCTTTATTATCAATTGGTTTTCTCATTTTGCATGGTTAAATTCTGTTGATTAAGGCCTCTGTCAATAGGTCTGTCATTTGAGAAGTCATACCCTTTTGAAATATCTCTGATTTTGTTTCAAGGTTGCACGTGCATTTCATAACACCTTTGAAGTGATAAGTTTTCTTGTAAAACTGTCTCTGATGTTCAACATAAGATTGGAATAATAGTGACTCTATTTCCCATGGTTGATTAAGGCACTAGTCTTTCTTTCTTATTGGATTATGGTCATTATTTCATTGTTTATAGTTTTTAGATACTATATACATCTGCTATATTCAATTTATATCTTGTATCCATCAACATTCTTTAAATATTTGTAGCATTACAATAAACACTTGATAGTTCATTGCTCCTAGTTTAAGGATCTCAGTAGTACATATTATCTACTCTAAAAATCCCTTAAGGTTTAGAAGACAAGTTTAGGGTATAGACCAACTAGCCTTGGTTCTGCAGAGCCAAATTGCAGAAGGTTGATACTTGAATAAGGTTGAAACCTTGTCAGCTGGAAAATCACTTGGGTTTATCATCATTGGATAGGAAAAATCCATAAGAAATCCAATCTATTGATTTGAGTACCAACACTCCTGAGGATCAAGAGAAAACCACTTTCACATGTGCTTGGGGCACTTTCTGTTGGAATGTCATGCCTTTCGGTCTCAAAATGCTATATCAACATACCAACGAGCTATGACTATTATATTTCATGATATGATGCACAAGAACATGGAGGACTATGTATATGACACCCTGGTGAAATCAATAAGAAGAGTTACTCATCTAGTGGATTTACAAAAGATTATAGACCAAATGGAATAATTCAAGCATAGCCTGAGCCCTAAAAAGTGTGCTTTTGGTGTAACTTCTGGTAAAATTCTTGGGTATATTGTTTCAGCCAAAGGAATCAAGGTTGACCCTAAAAAGGTAGCAACAATAATGGAAATTCAACCCCCTCACAATATCAGTCAAGTTAGGACTCTACAGGGCAGGCTCCAATCTATTAGATGGTTTATCTCCCAACTTGCAGATAAGGCACAACCTTTCACAAGAACACTACATAAAGGAGTTACATTCAAATGGGATGAAGGGTGTGAGAAAAATTTTTAGAAAATTAAGGAATATCTATCTAATCCACCCATACCGATGGCACCAATACCAAGAAAGCATCTCCTTCTTTACATTTTAGCTACATACACATCTTTGGGAGCTTTACTAGCACAATAGGATGAAACGGGAAAAGAAAGAGTCATATATTACATAAGCAAAATCATGGTTTCCTATGAGCATAACTACACTACCATTGAAAAATAATTCCTTTCTGTGGTTTTTGCTTCTCAAAAACTCAGACACTATATGTTGGTGCATTCTATCAAGCTAATTTCTAAGATTGATCCTCTGAAGTATCTATTATACAAATTGACTCTCACTGGACGGCTAGAAAAATGGGTCATGATTCTTAGTGAGTTTGATATTAAATATATAGAAAGAAAGGCCATCAAAGGAAAATTTATTGTTGACTACCTGTCAAATGCTCCTCTCGTAGATAACCAACCTCTACTTATAGAATTTCCTAATCAAGCTATCATGCATCTCACTAAGCACACATGGAAGATGTTCTTTGATGGGTCCTTCACACAGCAAGGGTTCGACGCTGGAGTACTTTTTACTACACCTCAAGGCTACAAGATTCCTAAAGCATACAAAATTATGTTCCCTTGCACTAATAACATTGTTGAATATGAAGATTTGGAAAATGGACTAAAGATGGCCATCGAGTGGAAAATTCTAGAATTGCATATCTACGGTGACTCCCAGCTAGTAATTAACCAAGTCAATGATCAATATCAAACAAAATATGAGAATCTCGTGCCATATAAAATAATGATCAATGATCTCAAGAAATACTTCATGTTCATTACCTTCCAGCAAGTGCCCAGAGCGACCAACAAAGTTGTTGATGCTATGGCTACTTTAGCCTCGATGCTACAACTAGAGGAGCATCAATTCCACTATGAATTCCTGGTGGAAGAACTCCCTTTCCCTACATACAACTCTCCTGAATCCTAAATTATATGTTCAATTGTGGGCACTGAACCTTCCCATTATATCCAAATCTACTCTTATCTCCGCGACCAGATTATCCCTCCTGAATTATCTAAAAATGAAAAAAGAAACCTTATAAGGAACACATCATGTTACTTGATCATGGCTAACGACCTGTAGAGAATAGGTCTTGACAGTACTCTCCTTAGGTGCCTAGAATGTTACAAATCTGAGCATGCACTTAAGGAAGTCCACGAAGGTATCTGCGGGTCTCACTCAAATGGCCTTTTGTTAGCTAAGAAAATCTTGCGATTAGGATACTACTGGCCTTTCCTGGAGAAGGATGCTATCCAGTTTGCTAAAAATTTCAAAAAGTGTTAGACTCATGACAACCTCATTCATGCTCCTACACGAGAGTTGTTACCTTTTCTCACCCACTGGCCATTCCAACAATGGGCCTTTGATCTCATAGGGAAAATATATCCCTCTTCCTCTGGAGGACACAAATTTATTATCACTGAAACTGAATACTTCACAAAGTGGGTTGAAGCAGTTCCTCTCATTAAAGCAACTAGAAAGCAAGAATCCATGTTCATCTTCAATTATACCATCTGCACATATGGCATACCCTTCTCTATCATCACACACAATGGAGGACAGTTTAAAAACAAGGATATGGATGAGTTATGTGAGAAATTCAAAATCACACAACATTGTTCATCCATTTACTATCCTCAAGGAAATGGACAAGTTGAGGCCTCTAATAAGAATATTTTGAAGATTCTGCACAGAATATTCAGTAAGTCAAGAAAATACTAGCATCTTCAACTCAATCCAGCCTTATGGGCCTATTGAACCAGTATCCACACACCTATAGGGGCAACGCCATTTTCCTTGGTATATGGCATCGAAGCTATATTTCCCATTGAAGTAGAAATACCATCAATTTGAGTTAATTTGCATAGACTCATCACTGATGAAGACTATTGGATTTCCAGAATCCAAGAGCTAGAATTACTTGATGAACATACAAGAGAAACATTTGACCATCTAAGGGCCTATTAGAAAAGAATGTCTCGAGGCTACAATAAGAAGGTACAACACAAATAATTTTAGGTTGGTGATCTTGTACTTAAAGAGAATCTAAAAAATCAACAACATCGTGAACAAAAAGGGAAGTTTGAACCCAACTGTCTAGGTCCCTTTGTGGTCACTATAGAATTTGGCTCTAGAGCCTATCAACTGTCAACTCTAGAAAGGCAAACTTTCATTGACCCCATCAATGCTCTCCACCTGAATAAGTTCTACACTTGAGGCATTCTTGTTGGCCAGCAACATGTACATACCTATATGATTCTGAAAAAATATCAAAAAACAATAAAAAGCAGAAAAGCCAAAAACATTTGGAAAAAGTCCTCAAAAAATTGTCATCCTGGTGAAAACCTAGAAACAGGCACCTTGATGTATCGAATCAAAAAAACCAAGAAGAGAAATAAAAAGAAAAAAATGAAAAAATGAAAAAAGAACAAAAAAATCAAAAAATCAAGAAAAGTGTCTTAGTGAAAACTTGGAAAAATGCACCTTGGTAGAAAAAAAAGAAATTATGCCAAGTGGTGAAAACCTTGCAAATAGGGATCACTTGTAATCAACACTCCATCTATCAATGGGTCTCTTGACTATCTTTACCTTGCAAAAATAGTAAAGCTAACCTCTTACATTTGGAACCGATCGTCCTCTTGAGTCCTAGGGTTGTATCCTGGTTCCTGCATCTGCATACCTTGTCAATTGTCCTACCCCTCATTTTCTATCATGATCTTCTAGCCACCTAGATATTTTTCCACTCATGATACACTGGTGTTTCTCAATACCTTAATCAAACAGTGTTTCTCAACACTCTCTTTCAGACAAAACTATTTTTTTTTAACACACGTCGACCAAAATTTACAAACTTTGCACAAATAACACACAAACCAACACAGTAGTGTTTCTCAACACCCACATCAACAACTTACACAAACTAGATGCTTGATAATCTATTTCTCAGATGTTGTCTATTATCAATGAATTTCATACTCTTTTCTTTGATTTCTTCTTGTTGGTGTGATCCCTGCGTCAAGGAACTAGGGTCTATGTGGTAAGAGCTTTAATATTCAAGTGGATAAGCCTAACATCCCTCGATCCTACTTAATTGTGTGCTAAGGTGATGTTGGAGCTATCTCCTTGTCTGTTATTTCTGCCTATTTACGTAAAGAAATACTCATGGTTATCTTGGCTCTAAATGCCTCGATACTGGTGTATCTTTACAAAATCAAACTGAAGACAATATTTAGGTCATCCTAGTTCCTATACCTAGATGCTTATGTTGTCTCCCATATTTTATCTGATGAAAGCCATATTCATATTCTTATGTTCGTAGTGGCACCAATAAGGGTTGTATTTGCTCTGATGTCCCAAACGCCCGATGATGAAAATACAGACTACCAGAATCATTGAATTGACTACTCGTGTCGTAGGCTGCATCTACATTCCTAGGATTGCATAATAGCTTTATCACAAAATACTCAATAATTCCAAAAACTGAGCTATTCCTTTAACCAATCACTTCCTCGAATCCTTTGCTGAAGTGATCAACTGCATTTCATCTCCTTAAGGTTACCTATCTGCGCACAAATTGTTAGTAACAACTAGAACAAGATGTATATTCATAACAGTAAGTAGCATATCATCTATGGAGAAAAGACACCATCTACATGCATGTTCCATGATATTCAAAGAGAAAAATATTCATCAGTAATAGATAAAATAATAAAAGGCAACATATGGATCACAAAGACAATCACCGCATAAATATATATCAAAATCTTGATGTATACAAAAGTGTGCTCTAGAATCTCGAGAAAAAATGTGCATCCTCGATGCAAATAAGTCAAGTATAATCATATGGATCTCCAAAATTAGAAAGGGATAAGACATGAAAGGGGACAATCAAGTCTCGCTTCCTCCCTCGCCACCATCAGGGGGTGGAGGTGGAGGAGCAGCTTCTCTAGATGGAGGGCCTGCTCCCTCATATCGTGCCAAGTATTGTGAATAAGGTGGCACCTGTTGTGCCAAAGGAATTGCAACACTATACGCCGCTACGTAATAAGCTGCACTGCTGGTCTGATGGATGATCTCTCTCTAAAGAGTAGCACAGTTAGTCACAAACCCCTAAATCAGTGCCTGGAATCTCTCGTCATGACATGTGATCGCTCGATCTTGCTCCGTGATCTAGGATTGTGCTACTGCAAGATGTGTCTACATAGCTCAGACCCGTCCCTTTAATGTCTTGATAATATCCTAAGGTGACTGCTCCTACGGTGCTCCCTCCTCCTCAGCATGTGCAGCCCTACACTGTTGAACCTGTCTGACGGCCTCATCAAGACTGAGATCCGGCTGAGCATCTCCCATCTCCTCATCAGCTCATGATGTCAGGATCTCAACTCCTATGGAACCAATGGTACCTCCCTCCCCATCATGTCATTGTTGTCTGACTTTCAGTGTCCTACTAGAGCTGACACCTAAAGTAACCCCTACTTTAGAAGGAGTTAGATCTCTCTATGGTACTATGTCCAGTGCCCCCTGTCCACCTACAACTCTCTGAGGTACATCTCCCTTCTCAATCTATGGTGCTCTCTCCGTCAAATCGGTGAATCTGGGTAAGGGGTGACGAGTGAAGTAATCTTTGTACTGGGGTGTGACCCCACATCTATAATGTCCTCCAAATAATCCCAAATAGGCCTATGTAAACCCATCAACTCATGTGTGCAAGGAGCTGGAGACAATCTCGCCGACCATCCACGACACTTCTCGTCAACAAAATGAGCATATGTTGTAGACTCATGTAGAATGCTCTGTGTGCAACCATATTGTCATAATACTCAACCTACTATAAATCACTCAATGACACTGGATGTCATCCCAAGTAAAGGACGTGAAACAAAGAAATCTTGTCGTTGGTCTCTCCAGTCGGCCCAGGCCTCTATCCAAATATATGGTCTCTAGACCACCAAGCTAAGATCATCTAACTGACGCCTCTAATAGTCAATCTTCCCCGGGTGGGGCTATGTAAGAAAACCTTCATACCTATATGCATAAGGTTGTCCACTCTGGCATGGATCATTTGTCACTGGCTTGCTAATGGGAAGATGCTCCCAAGCCCATATCTATAACACAAGCACTCCTATGGCCATCCCTCTTGCTCCTCTATAAGTGATCTCATGCATCTTATGATACATATGCGTGAGAAGGCACTGGCCCCAACCCAATCACTCTAGACAGGTTGACAATCTCTCTAATACCCTGCCCCATCCACAATGGAATCCCTGCTATCTCATGTCCGCCATCGAGAAGACACCTATGTATCTTGCGATAACACACTCCAGTGGGTAGTCGGTCCCATGCTGGCTCATTAGGTCATCCCAATATATTACCTTTCTCATGATTGTGTGATCATGAAACACTTGGATCAATGCTTGTGTACCTAGTTGTGATGTTGCATCATACTCTATCCTCTCTCCTACGAACGGAAGCTGAAGAATCTTGTATATGTCCTCGGGAGTGACAGTCATCTCCCTAGTTGGTAAATGGAAAGTATTATCCTCACTGTGGAATCTCTCCACCAAAGCTTTCAAAATTCCATGGTTAACCTAGATGTCAGGCATCTGGGATAACCATCCAAAACCACAGTCTCTCATATGACCCCTCTAATCATCGGATAGGTTCCTCACCAAGTGCATGTTCAGGGGATAATTAGAACAAAACTGAATATCAGGTAAATCCTCCTGCAAGACAAAAAATAGTGAAAAGCATCAGTAACGACATCAAAATCAGCTACACTCAGCAAGAAACAATCAGACAGGCTACTAAAGAAAGAAAACGTGCAATCAATAAGAGGAAACTTCAAAAAATACCACTATTTTCAAATGACAAAGTACAAACAAGGGCACTGACACAAAGACTCGTACGAGTCATGATTGCTGGTGAAACAACAAATCACTCTGAAACAACAAATCTAATGAGGCCAAACGATAAAATGGGCTTGTATGAATGTTGTCGTACAACAGGTGGGTTGTCCTTGTGTGACAAAACTAATGGCTTGAAATGATAAAATATAGTTTTTTGAATTTTTGTATGATCCCTCTCATTGGCTCGTACAACGAATTGGGACCTACGACCTAAAAATGCCAAAAATGTGTAAAAAATCTATGAAAAAGTTGCAAAATTGAATGTGAAGATCAAATTTTATCAGCTACTTACTGGATGTGGGTAGTCCTACGACCATTTGTACCTTCACATGCAGTCAAAATGATGATTTTCTACTAGGATCACCATTTTCTCTCAGAGAGGCTTCTCAAAACTCAAATGTGGATGGTGAAAATGATTTGAAAATGATCCCTTCGGGCCTTATATAGAGATTTTGACCTAATTTTCAAAGTGCCCTAATGAACATGAAAATTGCACCCCTGGCTAATCAGACCGCTCTGAATCTATTTTTGAGACCGAAATTGAAATCTAACGACATTTTGATACTCAAAAATGTAAATTAACATATTTTTTGCAAATGTAGTTGATTCTTGACACTCTCTCACAGGATTCTGACCTGAGATTCCATGTTGATCAATTTCTTCACACATTTTCTCTCTAATTCAAAAATTCAACTTAAGTCAAACTTGGTCAACCAGGCCTTAAAAAACTCGCATCTCAAAATTCTCAATCCTTTTTGATCTATTGGGCTTGTGCCTCCCCTCCTTTCGATTTCGTTCCCGAGGGGGCAGTACCATTATATCAACAATTTGATTCACATCAACAAGTTCAATCTAGGTGCACCAAGCCCTGACTTAAATCAAAAACCAATCAAGTGATTCTTGTAACTGCGCAACAAAAATCTCAATCTCTAGGGGCATATCAGGTTTATCACATCATATCAATCTGATAACTCCTCTCAATCAGGTAATTGGCTTCATCAGGACCCATATCAAATCAACTATCCCAATCAATCAATCGAATGGAAATCAGTCTCATTGCACCACATTAGGTTGATTCGTATTCAAACTCAATCCAAAATCAAGAAATCTTCTTGGAGGGAGTACATTCAGTTTCATCACTTCACATCAAGCAGAATGCTTGAACTCATTTATCAGTCTTTGCTCAATCAAGCCCAGAGCTGATATACTCAAATCTCTTCTATCAGTCTTCGCTCAATCAAGTCTAGAGATGATACCTGCAAATATCTATCGATCTTCATCCAATCAAGCTTGGAGTCGGTACCATCATTCTTCACTCAATCAAGTCTGAAGCTGATATCTTTAAAACTTCAATCGATCCTCGTTCAGTCAAGTTTGGAATCGGTTCTAATCTGTGAGATAGTCTTGTTGCTTCACATCAATCTATTAACTGATCCAATCAAGCTTCACGTGTTCTTTGACTCAATGTGTTCCTAGATAAATCATACATTAGTCAAAGAGGAGCAAATGTAATCACCCAAAAATGGTCTAGCAAACCTATAGCCCCTATTTCTGATTATTTGGTCTTAATAAATTCTAAAACCTAAGACATTATCGCTAGACTCTAATTATGAGACAACTTAATCAAATTTGCTTACATAATCCTAATCATATCTTGTTGAATCAAATAATCAATCATCCAAGCCTAAATCTTAAAAATTCATAAAATATTGGGACAAATCAAAAAGTCCCAAGTCCCTTTTAAATCAAAAAGTAAACCCATTCACACATGGGTATGCACTCAAAAAGAAAATAAAATAAATAAAAAGGGAAAATACCAATTTTGTCTTATCCTCCACAAAGGTTGACCAATCAAATGCATTACACTTAGCTCACATGGATTGAGGGAAGTTGCATCTCCACCATTGATCAATCCCTTTTTCCTCTTAATCTCAACCACTCATTTCTTGGAATCTCTTATTAAAGGGGTAGCTCCCATGCTCACAATAACAAGAAGATTTAGAGTAGATTTATAATGTTATTTTCATTCTAGGGTTTTATTGTGCACTCATAGTTCTTACTTGCATAGTAGTTTACTTACATTCTTGTATTGTTAAGCTTCATTCTCTGAGTTCAATGACATTCTAGTTTCCTCTTATAGCTTAATGCAGATGCATTGTTCTTCTCATTGATATCTTAATCTTGCATCTTAGTTTTCATTTCTCACAGTTGCTATGAATTTAGTTTGCTAGTTCATTCATTTTAATTTTAAAGCTTTTAAGAGCAAAGCATGCAAGTCTATGCATCTTTCTCCCTCTTGCATTGAATCTTCCATTTTGGAGTAGTCAAGTCACCTATTTTCTATGTCCAGTCTGATGGGAAACTCATGAGAATCACACTCGCTTCAACTAGGAAGCAATAAGTTGGTTTCAAGGGTTTTTATGCTAAGTTTGATCTTCATTTTGATACTAACCCCTTTGATGTAATGATTTATTGAAGTGTTCGGCTGTAGATTTTAATCACACATTTTACCACACACACAACCCTAAGTTTGTTTAGCAATGTTAGGTATTTTTATTGCATGAAACACAATGCTTGATAAACTACTTGAGCACTATACTCTTTAATATTGTTTCAAGCCAAGAAAAGCCTAATTGCTAAGGATTGAATAAAATCCTTCTTTCTTTTTGAACTCCACATATACTCAGGCAGATTTTACCTCTTTATGATTACTGATTACACAGTATATATGAATGTGGACACTGATTTTCTATTAGGAGTTTATTTAACCAACTTATGAGTCAATTTGCAAATGACCAAGCATAATCAAATATAAATCTTAACTATACAAATCATGATTGTCAATATAGCAAGACCAGTGATATAAGGACTTTCATCCTTCTTCCTTTTAAGGAGGGATAACCTAGTTGATTCACTCTCCAAGGAATCACTAAAATGGACAATATCCTATTGATATGAGTCCCTCATGAGTTCAGCTCATTTGTTCTAAAAACTAAATGAAATTGATTGAAATAATTTTGATATTGGATGAGGAACAAACTGCAAACTATATCCTCGACTAGTGCCTATCCCTTGGGCAAAGAGTCAATGAAACATGAATTAGCAAAGATAAATCAATGGAGATACTGTAGAGTGCCTTAAAAACTACATGTAGTTGAGATAGAGTGCCTTACAAACTATCCTCTCATATACATACTTCTGCATCAAATCCTTATCATAATGCTTTGCTCTCTGAAATTATATATGAAACTTATTCCTCTCCTTGAAAGGAACTCATAAATAATTAGACATACTACCTTATAGTAGGTGTATTTCAGATGCCTTACAAGTGAAACACACTAGAGCACAAACATAATACAAAGAGATAAGATAATATGAAAGAGGGAATACTACACTGTATTCCATTAATGAATTTTGCTTCAACACATCCAAACCTTAAGTTTTTAGGAAAATATACAAAGAAAATAGAAGTATATCTTTCAATAGAAATTCATCAAACCAATAGGGACCTACTCTGAACATCTACAGGGAAAAAACCTAACAGAATAGAGGAAAGGAACCCTTACAACTAAGAAAAGATAAAAAGATATAGGAGAGAAGAAACCCTAGAAATCATGCCTGGTTAACACCTGTTCTCTTTCAAAATATGATATGCACTTGTCTATCTTTTCTCCATAAAAATCTGAATTCCATTGGTGATCAAAATCTGATTTTCCTTGTCTTTTACTTCATTCTCTGACTTCATTCTAAAGAAACAAATCTGATCTTACCTTGCACAAATCTGATTTCTCACTGTCTTTTCACCGTGAATGCTTTTATAAATCTGATTTGATCTTTAATCTCTGTAAAGATATCTCCAAAATTTGATCTTCATTTTTCTTCCAATTCTGATTTGTACTCTGATAACATCTTTGATTTCAACTTTTACAAAATATCTCTCTGTGAATATGAATCTGATTCTACAAATAAAATATTTGTATTTTATCTCTTCTTTCTATGCAAATCTGATTTTCATTTCCTGAGAAAAATATCCTCAAAGCTGATCTTTCTTGCAAAACTTTGATCTTCCACTGTCTTCAAAAACCTCCGGGAATAGACATTTCAATTTTTTCAATGCAAAAGATTATAAAATTCTTTTAAAATTTATTATGTGCACATTCCTATGTCTTGAAACTCTTAATTTTCTGCATTTCTACCCATAACTCACCAGAAATCAACATGTGGCACATGCTGGTTTGCTACTCTTAGCTAGTCTTTAACTGCGCCTTAACCCTAGGCTCACTTTTTCTCCTTGTCTCCAAGTCTCCTGATGTATTTTCTAACCATGGTTTGATTTGGAGATCTCGAGACAAGCAGTCTTTAACTCAACCTGTTAACCTCACTCTGACCTTGGGTTAGCTTTCCACAACATCTCTAAGTCTCTGGTTACATTTCTTAACCGCAGTTAAATCTAGAGACCTAGCGACTACCTCCTTAGTCTCCAAGTCTCTTGATGTATTTGCACTAACTATCAACATCTGCGACCTCACGACTAGCATCTGGTGGTTAACTCGGCAGTTAGTCTCTTAGTCTCTGGATTTCCGCGGTTATCTCCAATCCTTCTCCCAACTTCACGGTCGGATGCCACGTGTCACCTTTACCATGTCATCACTTTCATCTGGTCGCCACCTATCTACAAAATGTATTTATCTTCGATCACGGGCACGAAAATCAAGGCACCAGTCACCATGCACCCGTGGATAGCTTCCTCTTTGTCTTCAAAGTCATATGTTTGTGTTGTGGCTTATAAACATCTCGAATTTGCATTACAGGGTCAATGTGGGATAAATCCCCAAGGTTTTTAAACCCATTTTGAAATCTGGGCGCCAAAATTTGGGGGTCCCACTGTACATTTAGCCCTCCATCCAAGGGGCCCGCCATAAGCCCATGGGCTTCTTTCTTATTTCACAATACAAGAATTTTAGTATATAAACGCTAAGAAAAATGCAAACCCAGTCAATGTGGGATAATGTGTTTTGTGACTTTTATGGGCAGCTAAGATAGTGTTGCACATAGGCGATTGTATCTTGCAAACCAACAATAATTTGGAAAATCACTCTAGTGAGAATCTGGAAAATTAGATTTGCGACAACATATCCAAAATTTAGCTCGATCCAACGGTTGAATTAAAAGTTATGCCCCCCGCAATATGACTATTTTTGTCTCCTGCAAATTCGTGTTTGCAAAAATTTTATTTAATCTTTCCCTTTTTGCATTGTTCTGATTTTAATGTTTTAAATGTTGCAAATGTCCTCCATGTTCTAGATAACATCTACCCTCTATTTCATTTTCTGAAAGCTTCTAAATTTTTAAAACTCCCAAGAAGATCTACACAGACATCCCTTTTGTTCTTTACATTTGCCTTGTTTCTGACTCCATATTTCAATACACAACCCTCTGATGCCATTGAATTTGTAGTGCAATAATGCAGCCTCCTCTTTGAAATCATTCATTTCCCTCTTCAAATGCTACACAGGAACTCCCTTTGAATTCTTTTCATATGGAACAAGTCCAAGAAAGGAGAACACTTAGATTATTCACATACACTACAAAAGCATATTCAACAACTATTTTGGGGAGTGTTCAATTGTAAGCATGATGATCAAACCTATGATCATGACTCATCCTCAATTTTCTTCCTGAACATAGTAAAGACATACTTATATAGGACAACAATATTAAATATCTCAGGTTTTGTGATCTGCAAGAAAACTTGTCCCACCAATAGTAAATGACCTCGAGAACAGGCATTAAAAACTGATCAAAAAGCCTTTTATCATTAAGCAGTCTGAAATCCATGCTCTCTTCCAATATGTGAATATGTGTGCCAAATGGATTTTCCGGATTCAACTCCATGTGCAAGGAGTAATCGATCAAAGATGGTGATTCTGAAAAACTATGCAAGTGCAAACATCAAGACAATAGAAATTACAAATGGATTAGGCTTTGCAAAAATAGAGAATCACGTCTTGAGACCCAAACACCGATCCAGGTAGTAAACTTATATGTAAGGAGATCATATCCACAATTGGCATCCTAAGGAAACCATCGTAAATGAAACTATAACCCTCTGAAAACAGCAACTCTGCAAAAATGATTTTGTTTACACTGTAAATCTGCATAAATTGCTCTTGATTTTGATTTCAACAACCTGTCAGAAGAAAATCTTAGAGTCTAATCCTCTGAACATAGATTCACTTTCAAATATGGAATATGAAGCTCCTATTAACTTGCTTTGAAAGTGAATTGATCAACTGGTATATGTCTGCAAAGTCAGCACCTTACAACTTTTCTGATTTTGCACTCAGTAAATATGCAGAATTTGGATTTGGAATCAAGCTGGGAAAGTGGACAACTGGATTGGTATGAACCTGAAACTCTTTACGTAGGTACACTCTCATGTTTTTAACAGATGGGAAACCTCAATTATGTAGGACATTCAACCGGATACAACTTGGAAGACCTCAAAGTAGGCTATTTAGAAATTTGTATGACAAAGAAACATGACAGTTCTACAGGACCAACTTTGGGGAAACTGAAAACCCATCAAACAGACTTGAAATGGCTTGGGTTTCAGAACCTAAGCTCTCTGATATACATGTTAAACATTCCCAAAGAAGAGACCCATGAAACCTAAGAGGATGCAAGATATTCAGATGCAAAGTAGGCTTGTTACAACAAAGTGACACTATAGATCAGCATATGCAAAAAGGACAAGTGCTCAAAACAAGACATCACTAAATGACTCAAAAATTCAATCTGCCAATCTGGGATGTCTTCATATGCCTAAACAAGAGTGATGAACACTTGACATGCATGAAAAATGTCAGAATTGCATTTGAGCAAAAAGGCTCAAAAGTACTCATAAGGGGCCAAAATGCAAAAATTTTAACAAGGTACTCAAAAACCCTATTGTATTTTTGAGTACCAACAGTGGCTCTAACTGTGGACGCATGCCCCATGCGGGCATGCAGAGAACTTCAGAATCTCATGGTAGAAGTAGACCACCCTGAAACTTCAAATCAGATTTTATCTCTTTTCACTTTTCTCTTCTCCTTTCACTGACATCTCTCAAAACTCTTCTCTCTTCTCAAAAACTGGGAAAACCTCTTACTGAAAGAAAACACACAACTGAAAGGGAAAGCAACTATACAATATGTTCATTATCTACAAGAGGCCCAAAGCCCTAAAACTGATATCAACTCTTACCTCTGTCATACACCTGGTTTTCATCTTCATAAATCAGAGATACGCTGAAATGATCACTTCCATGCATCTGACCTATCTTATTTCCATTATCCATTAGCTCAAGACAAAAAATGTCATCATTATCCATTTGAGAACTAAAATAGAAAAGACACCAATTTTTTAAAGCATGTGGCATATGCATGATGCATTCATTAGGTAGTAAAAACTAAGAATCAATGCAATAATCAGCAATACTTAGCTCAATACCACATCTTTGAAAATCACCTCCTGGCTGAAAAATAAAACATTTAACATCTACCAGGTTGCTTGGGTTAGCATTATTATATCCATCCACATCATTAGTTTGCACATTAAAGAAAAAATCATCATGCTGAACTTTATGCAAATACTGAAAACATTTACCGCTTAGGATATGATCTGGCTCATTCTTCAAAGTATAAGGAACAACAATCGGTTCACTATCAAAGTTAATCTCATCATAGACATCATGGATCTTATGCAAATGGTTCTGACTTTCTTCAGGAGGAGATAAATCAAGAACATCAAAAGAACAAGATTCAACATCTTCATGATCAAACAATGGTAATCCCATATCATAATCCATACTCCTTTTCTCAAAAGGATTACCATCCTGCATCTTGTCATTGACTTCCATATTCATATCAGAATCTTCATAAATATCTTCCTGCAAATTATCAGCATCATTCAAATCTAAAACTTGTTGGTGGGTGGGTGGGAAAACATTAGCACATTCATCATAAACATATGAATCTTGAGCAACTGAAGGACTATCCCTTAATAGTAGTTCATTGGAAAATTCAGAATCTAAAAAAGATTTCAAATCTAAAAAAGTTATCCCAATCAGTGCTCAAAATGATATATGGAGTCTCTTCATTTTTTAAATTTGAAACAACATTGAGGCTTTCATTATCTGACATGGCATACTCAACTTGATTGTGCTCTAGTGACATAGGAGTATAACGAAAATCAGAAATATAAGTATCAACATTCTGATTATCTGATACATATTCCTTATCAAAATCAATATGCATGAAGTGTTGAGATTCAAGTCTGTCTTTCCCTAAAAATATGAGGTATTCACAAGACAATAATTCTGAAATTTGTTCACTATGAAGTAAACAACTGTCGTCATTTATACTCATCTCTGACACACTTTCACAATCAGAACTCTCATAATCATTTTCACAATCATCCTTCATACCCTCAGTAATCCTATCAATATCAAAACTTATATTTATAGGGCATGAAGAAAGAGAGTCATCTTCTCATACATACCTCTGGAAATCAGCAATCAAAAAATATGAGATTTGCTCACTGCTTAGCAAGGATTGACACTCCTGTTTGTCCTCATTAGCTTCTTGCTTAATGTTGTAAATTTCTTCCTCATTGAAACCATGTAGTGATATTTCTCGGTCCATATCATCTTGTGCAAATAAATCACTACAATCACTTACATCTGCATCATAGTTATCATCTTGTTGTCCACACAAAACATTTTCACTGCCTTGCTGCTCACCAAATTCATCATTAGTATCAGAATCAGCAAAACTTTCAGCATAAGTGGACTCATCATCATAATCAAAATAACTAGATTGGATATCACTAGATTCAGCCTTATCAACATAACTAGATTCATATTCAGTATCTTTAACATTTTCAGATTCAACTTCTAATATGTCATTTAAAGAAATATTTTCTATATTCTCTATCCATTGCATAGTATTCCAAATAATGTCCACCCTCTGAGAGCTTGGCAAATTTATAGAATCAGGAAAACAAAGTTCAACAAACAAATTTGCCCAAACAAACTCCTGAGGATAGAAAGGGATATTATACTCCTCAATCTTAGCAGTAAATCTCATGTAGAAATCATATTGAGACTCACCCTCATTTCTGCTCATATTTTCTAGTAATCTTTTAACAACCCTTTCTTGAATCTTTTGTCTTATCACCTCTATTTCTGCACTAACAAGTTCAAGTTTTGGTAAAGGGTCTTCAGATTCTGACATGTCTTGATGATCACTGTCATCCCTTTCACCATATTTCTCAACAAAACAATCTTCTAATGCAGCCATAGATCCAATTGAACCATGAGGTAATTGCTTAAACCAATCTCTAGCATCTTCAACTAGAGATATAGAAAATAAATTCATTAATACATCCTCGTGTGTAATGTCATGATCATCTATCAAATCAGCAAACTTTCTTATATGTTCCTTAGTTGATTGCTTATCTAGACCAGTGAATTTAGACAACCAATCTCTAAATTTTGATGAAATAGGATTTGGGTACCTAGGGATACCTCAAAGTTTATAGCATTACACAACCTACCCTAAAATAGGTGTGACATCTTAACAAGCAGAATAACTACAAACTGCCTTTCTCTTCCCTCTTAACTTAGTGTTGACCACTTAATAGGGAGAATATTTAAAACTGATTTTCATGGAACAAAACAAGTTATCCAACGAAAATAAAAATACCTGGAGTATGATGAAGTTGTTGCAAACTATTTGATTTGAATTCACCCCCAAATCACCTTCAAAACTTTGTAGATCTGCCACCTCTTTACAGAGGAAAAGCTTTGAATCAGCTGAGGTCTCTTCACCCCAACTCTGACCTTCTTCAACTCAGAAACTTTCATATACCTCCAATATAGAGCTTCTTATAATTCCTCCTGATTTTGTTCTCAGTCATAAGAGCCCAAAAATCTGTTGCCTCTTCACTGCAAGTTCTTCTCTGCAGCCTTTCTTCAAATATGCACACTGGTGCAAATCAGAGAACTCGGAGTTGCCACTCACCACATGTGAGATTGTATGAATATATTTTTGAGGAACTTGGACTTTCAGACACTTTGCAATGACAACAGAGAAAACTTGACTCACTTTTCAAAAATTTGAGGAATATTTCTTTGCAAACAATGACTCTATAACCAGACTCCGGGATGATTCAATAAAGCAAGGAATTGAACATCTTAAACTTGTTGTCCTTTTAGATCCCCAGTAGTGTCGCCAATTTGTTAGGTGACTCAGATGGGCTGACTCAACTGCAATGAAAATTTTTAAACTTTAGAACACCAAAGATTTCTAAATATTTCAACAAGACTTTACAATCTCTATCCCCAACAGAGTCACCAATTTGTTAGGTATTTTTCTTGCATGAAACACAATGCTTGATAAACTACTTGAGCACTATACTCTTTAATAATGTTTCAAGCCAAGAAAATCCTAATTGCTAAGGATTGAATAAAATCCTTCTTCGTTTTTGAGCTCCACATATACTCAGGCAGGCTTTACCTCTTTATGATTACTGATTACACAGTATATATGAATGTGGACACTGATTTTCTATTAGGAGTTTATTTAACCAACTTATGAGTCAATTTGCAAATGACCAAGCATAATAAAATACAAATCTTAACTATACAAATCATGATTGTCAATATAGCAAGACCAGTGATATAAGGACTTTCATCCTTCTTCCTTTTAAGGAGGGATAACCTAGTTGATTCACTCTCCAAGGAATCACTAAAATGGACAATATCCTGTTGATATGAGTCCCTAATGAGTTCATCTCATTTGTTCTAAAAACTAAATGAAACTGATTGAAATGATTTTGATATTGGATGAGGAATAAACTGCAAACTATATCCTAGACCAGTGCCTATCCCTTGGGCAAAGAGTTAATGAAAACATGAATTAGCAAAGATAAACCAATGGAGATACTGTAGAGTGCCTTACAAACTACATGTAGTTGAAATAGAGTGCCTTAAAAACTATCCTCTCATGTACATACTTCTGCATCAAATCCTTATCATAATGCTTTACTCTCTAAAATTATCTATGAAACTTAGTCCTCTCCTTGAAAGGAACTCATAAATAATTAGACACACTACCTTATAGCAGGTGTATTTCAGATGCCTTACAAGTGAAACACACTAGAGCACAAACATAATACAAAGAGACAAGATAATATGAAAGAGGGAAAACTACATTGTATTCCATTAATGAATTCTACTTCAACACATCCAAACCTTAAGTTTTTAGGAAAATATACAAAGAAAATAGAAGTATATCTTGCAATAGAAATTCATCAAACCAATAGGGACCTGCTCTGAACATCTGCAGGGAAAAAACCTAACAGAACAGAGGAAAGGAACCCTTACAACTAAGAAAAGATAGAAAGATATAGGAGAGAAGAAACCCTAGAAATCATGCCTGGTTAACACCTATTCTCTTTCAAAATCTGATATGAACTTGTTTGTCTTTTCTCCATAAAAAACTGAATTTCATCGGTGATCAAAATCTAATTTTCCTTGTCTTTTACTTCATTCTCTGACTTCATTCTGAAAAAACAAATCTAAGCTTACCTTGTACAAATCTGATTTCTCACTTTCTTTTCACCGTGAATGCTTTAATAAATCTAATTTGATCTTTAATCTTTGTAAAAATATCTCCAAAATTTGATGTTCATTTTTCTTCCAAATTTGATTTGTACTCTAATAACATCTTTGATTTCAACTTCTAAAAAATATCTCTTTGTGAATATGAATCTGATTCTACAAATAAAATATTTGTATTTTATCTCTTCTTTTTGTGCAAATCTAATTTTCATTTCCTGAGAAAAATATCCTCAAATCTGATCTTTCTTGCAAAAATCTGATCTTCTACTGTCTTCAAAAACCTCCGGGAATAGACATTTCAATTTTTGCAATGCAAAAGATTATAAAATTCTTTTAAAATTTATCCTGTGCACATTCCTATGTCTTGAAACTCTTAATTTTCTGCATTTCTGCCCAGAACTCACCAGAAATCGACATGTGGCACATGTTGGTTTGTTGCTCTTAACTATTCTTTAATTGTGCCTTAACCCTGGGCTCACTTTTTCTCCTTGTCTCCAAGTCTCCTAATGTATTTGCAAAACATGGTTTGATTTGGAGATATGGAGACAAGCAGTCTTCAACTCAACCTTTTAACCTCACTCTGACCTTGGGTTAGCTTTCCACAACATCTCTAAGTCTCTAGATACATTTCTTAACCGTAGTTAAATCTAGAGACCTAGCGACTACCTCCTTAGTCTCCAAGTCTCCTAATGTATTTGCACTAACTGTCAGCATCCGGCGACCTCGCGACTAGCATCTAGTTGTTAACTTGGCGGTTAGTCTCTTAGTCTCTGGATTTTTGCGGTTATCTCCAATCCTTCTCCCGACTTCACAACCAGATGCCACATGTCACCTTTGTCATGTCATCACTGCCATCTGGTCGCCACCTGTCTGCAAAATTTATTTATCTTCGATAACGGGCATGGAAATCGAGGCACCGGTCACCATGCGCCCATGGATAGCTTCCTCTTTGTATTCAAAGTCATATGTTTGTGTTGTGGCTTATAAACATCTCGAATTTGCATTACATAGTCAATATGGGATAAATCCCCAAGGTTTTTAAATCCATTTTGAAATTTGGGCGCCAAAATTTGGGAGTCCCACCGTGCATTTAGCCCTCTAGCCAGGGGCCCGCCATAAGCCTCTAGGCTTCTTTCTTATTTCACAATACAAGCATTTTAGTATATAAACGCTAAGAAAAATGCAAACCCAGTCAATGTGGGATAATGTGTTTTGTGACTTTTATGGGCAGCTTAGACAATGCTGCACACAGGCAACTATATCTTGCGAACCAAGATGAATTTGGAAAATCGCTCTAGTGAGAATCTGGAGAATTAGATTTGCAAATACATATCTAAAATTTAGCTTGATCCAACGGTTGAATTAAAAGTTATGCCCCCCGCAATGCGACTATTTTTCTATCTCCTGCAAATTTGTGTTTGCAAAATTTTTATTTAATCTTTCCCTTTTTGCATTGTTCTGATTTTAATGTTTTAAATGTTGCAAATGTCCTCCATGTTCTGGGTAACATCTACCCTTTATTTCATTTTCTGAAAGCTTCTAAAGTTTTAAAACTCCCAAGAAGATTTGCATAGACATCCCTTTTGTTCTTTACATTTGCCTTTTTTCTGACTCCATGTTTCAATACACAACCCTCTGATGCCATTGAATTTGTAGTGCAATAATGCAGCCTCCTCTTTGAAATCATTCCTTTCCCTCTTCAAATGCTACACAGGAACTCCCTTTGAATTCTTTTCATATGGAACAAGTCCAAGAAAGGAGAACACTTAGATCATTCATATACATTGCAGAAGCATATTCAACAAGTATTTTGGGGAGTGTTCAATTGTAAGCATGATGATCAAACCTATGATCATGACTCATCCTCAATTTTCTTCCTGAACATAGTACAGACATACTTTGATGCAGAGTGCAACAGTGGAAGGTTTGTCTTCTTAGTCTTTTGGGGTCCAACTGCTCAAATTGCTAATGCTTTC
Source organism: Thuja plicata (assembly GCA_018584345.1). Classification (NCBI taxonomy): domain Eukaryota; kingdom Viridiplantae; phylum Streptophyta; class Pinopsida; order Cupressales; family Cupressaceae; genus Thuja; species Thuja plicata. The sequence goes on along the minus strand of MU217836.1, from coordinate 378,158 downwards.
AATCAGACTTTCAATAACTGCCTTACCACCTTTCTCTGATGGTGATACACCTCCAACAATCCTTAGGACCAATCACTAAGTCCTAAAACACACTTCTTTCAACTTTTCACTAAGTTTCCTAGTCACTTCCCAAAACAGGGCTACAAGGCCAAATTTGACAAAATTGGGATTTTAGACACAACCCCACACCCAAAACAAGATCAATTGATGTAGTATGAAAGTGTTTAACAATCCAAAGGCTGTCCCACAAGACCAACTCCTCATCTACTCCAGCACTCCAAGAATCCTCCAAGGTACACAGACCTAATAGGGCCCTAATAGGCTTGGTTTACAAAGGAAGACCAATGAAATGGGTGCATAGATGA
>MU217836.1:334784-377068 GCA_018584345.1 Thuja plicata | reverse complement strand
CACCTTTTTGTTGTTTTGACAACTTTTTGAATAAAATGAAATCCTAAGGACTCTAGATTATCCTAGGACCTTATTAAGGTATAAAAACCTATTTTCTAACACATTCCTAACTACTCTAAGCCAAAATTTCCCATAGGTCCTAAGACTCAAGGTTTATAGAATCACCAATGAGCCTTAGGCCTTTACACATGGACAATATCAACTTAATAACAACTTAAGATATGATGCTCCCTATCATGAGTCATCTTAGTGGATACGAGTATAGTGCCATGTTCATGTAATTGCCTTGAATCACTGATTTTTTGGATTGAGGGCTCTGCACCATACTTATATAGGACAACAATATTAAATATTTCAGGTTTTGTGATCTGCAAGCAAACTTGTCCCACCAATAGTAAATGGCCTCGGGAACAGGCATTAAAAACTGATCAAAAAGCCCTTTATCATTAAGCAGTCTAAAATTCATGCTCTCTTGCAATATGTGAATATGTGTGCCAAAGGGATTTTCCGGATTCAACTCCATGTGCAAGGAGTAACCGATCAAAGATGGTGATTCTGAAAAACTATGCAAGTGCAAACATCAAGACAATAGAAATTACAAATGGATTAGGCTTTGCAAAAATAGAGAATCACGTCTTGAGACCCAAACACTTATATGTAAGGAGATCATATCCAAATTTGGCATCCTAAGGGAACCATTGTAAATGAAACTATAACCCTCTGAAAATAGCAACTCTACAAAAATGATTATGTTTACACTGTAAATCTGCATAAATTGCTCTTGATTTTGATTTCAACAACCTATCAGAAGAAAATCTTAGAGTTTGATCCTCTAAACATAGATTCACTTTCAAATATGGAATATGAATATCCTATTAACTTGCTTTGAAAGTGAATTGATCAACTAGTATAAGTCTGCAAAGTCAGCACCTTACAACTTTTCTAATTTTGCACTCAGTAAATATGCAGAATTTGGATTTGAAATCAAGCTGGAAAAGTGGACAACTAGATTGGTATGAACCTGAAACTCTTTAGGTAGGTACACTCTCATGTTTTTAATAGAGGGGAAACCTCAATTATGCAGGACATTCAACCAGATACAACTTGGAAGACCTCAAAGTAGGCTATTTAGAACGCTGGGTATGACAGAGAAACATGACAGTTCTGCAGGACCAACTTTGGGGAAACTAAAAACCCATCAAACAGACTTGAAATGGCTTTGGTTTTAGAACCTAAGCTCTCTGATATACATGTTAAACATTCCCAAAGAAGAGACCCATGAAACCTAAGAGGATGCAAGATATTCAGATGCAAAGTAGGCTTGTTACAACAAAGTGACACTATAGATCAGCATATGCAAAAAGGACAAGTGCTCAAAACTTGAATCTACCAATCTGGGATGTCTTCATATGCCTAAACAAGAGTGATGAACATTTGACATGCATGAAAAACTTCATAATTGCATTTGGGCAAAAAGGCTCAAAAGTACTCATAAGGGGCGAGAATGCAAAATTTTTAACAAGGTACTCAAAAACCCTATTGTATTTTTGAGTACCAAAAAGCAACATTATCAAAGCCATAGATAGGAATAGAATTAGGTTTAATTGATGAAATATACACCTTGATTTTATGCAACAAACCAATGATACACGCATTAAGACCAGATCCATTGTCAACTAAAGTTGTTCAAATAAGATTACCATTGATAAGGACAACCACCATAAGAGAAACATGTTGAGTTTTGTTATTGGTCGTATTCATACATTCCAATATGGAAGTAATTTTGGATTGCAAAGGTGGTGGGACAGACATGTTTCTCAAGGCTTGTTGTAATGCTTCATGATATGTAGGCGAAGTTTGAAGAAGCTCCCAAAGGGAGATCTTTCTAGGAGTAGCACATAGTTTTCTATTAAATCATACTCCTTTCCAAGATTTTAAGGAAAACGAGGTGTAGAAGGAAGAACTGGTTGAAAAGTGGTAAGAGGAGGAAAAACTAAACTTGTAGATATTTTGTTGTTTCTTTTGTTATAATTGTGAGTAACTGCATGATAGTCGGGTTGTTGAGGACCTTTCACCACAATCAGTAGTTTATTTTGAGGTTGAGGGGTATCTTGACAAAGGTGGACAACAATCTGAGGATTTTCAATACCCAAAACATTGACAACATTTGCTTGATCAAGCTCTTGATTGTTCATGGGTTTATTTCTAGAAGGGAGAGCATCAAGGAGAATGGTAATGATATTATCCTCTTCTTCCAAGGTGTACTCATGAGTAGGAAAATCTTTAGAACAGGTATTAGAGACTTCCATCAATGCTTCATCAATATAAGGGATGTCAAATAAAGGTGAGGTGATATTAAGAAAGGTATTTATAATGTCCTCTTGCTCCAAAATATCCTCATAAAGGAGGTACATCTCAAGAGAAGGATCATCACTCGTTAAGGCTTCATTGGTAGAGGGAAAATTACTGAGATGAATAGAAGGTAAAGTGTCCTTAAGGGAATGAACAATCATATCAATTTCTTCTACTATAATATCATTGTCTTTCATCAAGGTACCTTCATGAGAGAGAAATATATCAAGAGAATAATCAACATCATCTTCGAATGGTTCATCCCAAATTGGGAGATCACTGCAAGAAGGATTATTGTCTTGCCTCAATATGTCCTCATAGGAAGGAGGGTCCTTTGGAGATCAAAATTAAATTAAATTTATAGAAAATATTCAGGATCTCCTCAAGCGGTCAAGCTTCAAAAAGAGGACTTATCTCTTATACCAATTGTTAGAATTAAGGCACACGCAACTGAGAAAGGGGTGAATTAGTTGTGACCCAACACTTCAAACCATTAACCAACTTATAAACGTAAGCTCAGATCTTAATGACAAACATGAATGTAAGATCGTAACACATTAATCAACACATAACACCAAGATTTTTACGTGGAAACCCGGTTAAGGGAAAAACCACGGTGGGAATCAAACCCACAAGATGAATGTACTCTGTTAGAAGCACTATACCCTATTAGGAGTATTACAAAAGGGAATGCACATGCATTCAGGCACACTGCCTAGAGCTCACTGTTCAAATACAAGAAGGGCTTCAACCCCAGGAAGGCTCATTACCTTACAACAATCTCTTATTAAAATTCATAATGGACAACAGTTCATATGTCACGAACTGACTAAAAGAATCTCTGATTATGCCAATACAGTTCCAATGAAGCCCATCAAATCGCTACCTCAATTACAGATTCCACTCATACCTCTTCGCATTCACTCTTCCATTCTTCACCACACTTATCACAGTTTCACAATCACAAATGATTACATCTTTTATACATTACATCAACTTTATTTCAACTAGGTCGGCCAGGGACCTAAGTACAAAATATCAATTCATTACAATTCAATACACAACGTGATCCATTTAATGTCGGCTAGGACATAGCAATCATCAATAAAAATATCCTCGAACATGCTCCAGATCCATAAATCATGCCACGATCCTTAGCAACACGCTACGCCACCAAGTCGGCCAAGAACAAATAAGAACAGCCATGCCACATGAAATTCACCAAATCCGACCACATAACCCAATGTGACATTGATGAGTGGACGATGTCTAATGTTTGTCCACCCATCCATAACTATGATGCATCTAGACTCCTTCCTACATGCCCTCGTCATCTCCATCAATGCACTAATCTTGGCATAGTTATTATCCAAGACCGTGGTCCTAAATTTGTGCTCACCTTGTGGCACATATGATGGTCCTCTGTCACTATCGACATTATCTCCTTATAATAAGGATATCGAGCTACATGAAATGGGATGCCATTGGCACAAAATAACTTGTCAATGGCATCATCTATTTGTTCCTTCAAGTGCACATTGAACAAATAAACTATGGGGTTACTTTGCATATTGAGTTTCCACTTGCCCTGTTGTGATTCAGCCATAGCACTACAAGTGGATGGTCCTGAAGCTGACCCTCACATTGTTCCTGCGCTCTGATGTAATGTACGAGTAGAAATATTTTGTTTCCCCTGCATTTGATGCCCTTGTATCTGTTAAATAGTCTAAATATGTTGCCTACCAGTCAAAGTAGTAGGCATTGCAACTCCAATGTCATTTTGAACAGCCCAAAACTTTTTGAACTCAATTCTATAGTGCAGCTTTTTAGGCTCCTTTAAAAATCCACATGCTCCTAGACCTTTTCCTGGCCAAAAAAGGAAGTGTGTATTAACTCTAGTAATGCTACCAAACCATTATGTACCACAAATGTTCATTTTCATTTCCTTGTGCCACCACTTATTAGTGTTGGGGTTGTTAATCTTGTTGCAAACTGTCTAAGAGGAAATTTTGGATCATAAGGACCCCTAGCCCACTTTGCCAAAAGCTCGAAGGGGCAACTAGTAGCAATTAGTGCACTAGCCATGGAACTAGTTTGACCTTCCAAATTTGGCCCATGATCATCCCCTTCATCCTCATGCTCAGGTTTATATTCTAATTGCCTTGCTCCATGAGAATAAGTTTCCGTCTCATCCTCACCCATATCATGACTATATGGGCTCATTTTGACACTACGTTTCACAAAATGAACAAAAAAATCAAATTGCAAAAATAAATCTAAATTAATTTTTCAATCTTGACTCTTGAGGGCAAAATGAAGAATTGCAATATTCAACATGACGTCTAGTTTAGAAAATGAAACAACAAAAAATGAAATAACATTAAAATTTGAAACAACATTGAACAAAAAACAATTACAATTAGAATTTACAAATGAAAATCGGAAAATAAAATAAAAATCAGATTAAAAACCCTACCTTGTGGTTGAAAAATCTCTTCAACAAGGTGGAAAACCTTCCTCTTCTTCTTTTTCTCCTTGTCATTCCTTATTTCTTGCAATCACTCTTTTCACTCCTCCAATCACTCTTTCTCAACTCTTCACCCTTCTTCTTCTTGTAGCAAACAATTAGAAATGAAAATGTGAATCAAAATAAAACTTTGAGGGCATTCTGTAGGCTTGGAAATCCTTAGATGGGGCCCATATCCCCTTAGGGTTCAAATAGAACCAAAAAGAAAAGTTTTAAAAAAATGTTTTGTTTTTTTTTTAATAACTCAATGCAAAAAATGTTGTTGTTGGGGAACGTCGGGACATCCCCATGTCCCGGCGGCGATTGGGCAGCGTTGCAGGAACCTGTGAACACTGTCCCCAAGTCCCAGGGTCATCCCCATTCTAGGAACACCTGGGTTTAGGGGGGTGTGGGGGACATGTCCTCGTATTACACTACTTTTAATTCTCATTCCAACCAACTATTATACTAAGCTTTACGTTAAATTATTTTAATTAAAATAGCAACCTTAGTAAAATTAATTAAGATATAGCTCAATATTACACCCGAGATGTTGAACGATTAAAAGGCATCAAAATCAAAAATTAACTACCCTACAGAAATACTGATGATGAATGATGATTAATCTTCTTAATCAAAAACTAACTACACTACAATAATACAGATGATGAATGATGATTAATCATATCCAATTGGGTGACTCACTATAAAGAGATGTTCTTTTTTAAAATATTGGAGAACGTGCCATAAAAAGGAAGAAGAACAATGTTTTTTGATTAGTTTCATCGAAGCAATTAAGCCCAACACAACAAGACAAGACAGTGTTGTCTAAAGTCAACAGAGCATCATATCAAGTATAAAAGATAAAAACTAATAAGCTTTCTTCGTGAAACGATTAAAACAAAGGAACATATGTTGCAAGTTCAAAACTACTAATCTATGTCACCAACGGGTTCCAAAATGGTATGGTCTGTGGATTCCAAACTAACATCTCATTAAAGAAATGTTCAAAAGATAGAAGTCAGATCTTGTATGCAAGAACAATAATAAAGCTAAAGAAATTCAGCTTCAAAAATATAAGTTTTATAATAAAATAAAATAACTTGACGTGCAGAAAACATAAATTGCAAAGCCAAACTCTTTCATAACCAATCAAGCATCTATTCTCATAATTGCTCAAATGAAATACATTACCTTTAGTCTTTCTACCTGATGCAATCTCAATTCCAGAGCTTCCAATAATCTTGCACATTCCATCCTTGAATTGTAAGTTGTAACCTTTATCAACTAGTTGTCCAACACTCAAAAGATTTTACTTCAAACCTTCAACATATAAAACATCATCATTATTCTTACCATCAAGTGTAATGGAACATCTACCTTTGATCATACAAGGAGTGTCATCACCAAATCTGACAACACCACCATCATACTTCTCCAACTTCACAATTTTTTTTTTGTCTTTGGTCATGTGTTGTGAACAACCACTATCAATAACTCATTCATCCTTTTTATCTACATTTGAAACCAAGGATTTTTCCTCATTCAAGAAATTAGCATTTTCATCTTTGATAGCAATAAACGCAATCTCATCTTCACTCTTTTTGGATTCATCGTCAGTTACACCTTCATCGGCAGCATAATGACTCTTCTTTTGATATTTAAACTTGAATTTCTTAGGCATGTACTTAGATTCTTTATGTGGACATCTTCAAGCAATATGACCAATATTATTGCATGAAAAACATTTCAAAGGTAACTTTCCTTGATACTTACCAGATCCCTTAGGTAGTCTCTTTGCAATTAAGGCTTCGAGTTCTTCAAGCTTTCTTTCTTCTTCTTCAATTTCTTCCCATTCCTTGACATATCTAGATACATACTTAGATGAACTTTCTTCAAGGTCATATTTTTGCTTATTCTTAGATATAGTAGCTTTAAATGCATATTCAACTTTAGGAAGACTATCTCCAAATTCTCTCATTTCAAAAGTAGATAACTTACTAATCAATGTATCTCTTGTTACAGGTGCCACAGTTCTGATTTCTTCAATAGCAACAACTTTGTGATTATAAGAAGGAGGCAAGGATCTTAGGATCTTACAAACAATTTCATCTTCATCCAATATTCCACCAACACATTTGATTCCACAAACAAGTTCGGTGATCTTTTGTACATAGGAAGTAATGTTCTCATCTTGACTCATCTTCAATGCTTAATATTTCTCTTTCAGACTTTGCAACTTGGCTTGCTTCACACATGCATCTCCTTCGTGTAATGTCTCTAATTTTATCCAAATCTGATGTACAGTCTCCAAATCCACTCAACAAGGCTTATTTTGCTCCCACATTGTATTCAGATTGTTTCTTCTCATCAGGAGTTGTAGTAGAAAGATCAATAGGAGGAGTGTAAGACTTATTTGTGATATCACAGTACTTCACCAATACATCTCAAGTGTGTAATCATTCGTCCCTTCCATACAGCATAATTTGTTCCTTCAAATCTTGGACTTTCCTTCTTAAAGGTTTCCATCATTATCTCCTCAAGCGGTCAAGCTTCAAAAAGAGGACTTATCTCTGATACCAAGTGTTAGAATTAAGGTACACAAAACTGAGAGGGGGGTGAATTAGTTGTGACCCAAAACTTCAAACCATTAACCAACTAATAAACTTAATCTCATATTTGAATGATAAACATGAATGCAAGATCATAACACAGTAATCAACACATAAAACAAAGATTTTTTATGTGGAAACCCGGTTATGGGAAAAACCACAATAGGAAACAAACCCACAAGATGAATGTACTCTGATAGAAGCACTATACCCTATTAGGAGTATTACAAAGGGGAATTCACGTGTATTCAGGCACACTACCTAGAGCTCACTGTTCAAATACAGCAAGGGCTTCAACCCCAGGAAGGCTCATTGCCTTACAACAATCTCTAATTACAATTCATAATGGACAACAGTTCATATGTCACGAACTGACTAAAAGAATCTCGAATTATGTCAATACACTTCCAATGAAGCCCATCAAATCTCTAACTTGATTGCAGATTCCACTCATACCTATTCGCATTCACTCTTTCATTCTTTGCCACACTTATCACACTTTCGCAATCACAAATGATTACATCTTGTATACATTACATCAACTTTATTTCAACTAGGTCGGTCAAGGACCTAATTACAAAATATTAATTCATTACAATTCAATACAAAATGTGATCCATTGAATATCGGCTAGGACATAGAAATTATCAATAACAATATCCTCGAACACGCTCCAGATCCATAAATCACGCCATGATCCTTCGCAACACGCTACGCCACCAAGTCATCCAAGAAAAAATAAGAACAACAACACGCCACATGAAATTCACCAAATTTGACCACATAACCCAATGCGACATTGATGAGTGGACGATGTCTAACGTTCATCCCCATCCATAACTATGATGCATCCAGACTCCTTCCAACATGCTCACATCATCTCCATCAATGCACTGATATTGGCATCATTGTTATCCAAGATCGTGGTCCTTAATTTGTGCTCACCTGGTGGCACATATGATGGTCCTTCATCACCGTCGACATTATCTCATAATAAGGAGATCAAGCTACATGAAATGGGATTCCATTGGCACAAAAGAACTTGCCGATGGCATCATCTATTTCTTCCTTCAAGTGCACATTGAACAAATCAACAATGGGGTTACTTTGCATATTGAGTTTCCCATGCCCTATTGTGATTCAGCCATAGCACTACGAGTGGATGGTCCTGAGGATGACCTCACATTATTCCTGCGCTTTGATGTAATGTACGAGTAGAAATATGTTGTTGCCCCTGCATCTGCTAAATAGTCTGAATATGTTGCCTATTAGACAAATTAGTAGGCATTGCAACTCCAATGACATCTTGAACACCCCAAATCTTGTTGAACTCAATTCTATAGTGCAGATTTTTAGGTTCCTTCAAAAATCCACATGCTCCCAGACCTTTTCCTGGCCAAAAAAGGAAGTGTGCATTAACTCTAGTACTACTACCAAACAATTATGTACCACGAACATTACATTTTCATTTCCTTGTGCCACCACCTATTGGCGTTGGGGTTGTTATTCTTGTTGTAAACTATCTAAGAGGAAATTTTGGATCATAAGGAACCCTTGCCCACTTTGCCAAAAGCTCGAATGGGCAACTAGTAGCAACTGGTGCACTAGCCATGGAACTAGTTTGACCTTCCAAATTTGGCCCATGCTCATCCCCTTCATCCTCATGCTCAAGTTCATATTCTAATTGACTTGCACCATGAGAATAAGTTTCCATCTCATCCTCACCCATATCATAACTACAGAGGCTCATTTTGACACTAAATTTCACAAAATGAACAAAAAAAATCAATAAGCACATAGTTTTAGCCTAGCCCTACTTTAAAATTAAAAATATTAAAACTCTAAATTTAAATTTTTTTAACAAATTTCAAATTGTAAAACAAAATCTAAATTAATTTTTCAATCTTGACTCTTGAGGGCAAAATGGAGAATCACAATATTCAGCATGATGTCTAATTTAGAAAATGAAACAACAAAAATGAAATAACATTGAAATTTGAAACAACATTGAACAAAAAACAATTAGAATTAGAATTTACAAATGAAAATCGAAAAATAAAATAAAAATCAGATTAAAAACCTTACCTTGTGCTTGAAAAATCTCTTCAACAAGGTGGAAAACCTTATTCTTCTTCTTTTTGCTCTTTGTCATTCCTTATTTACTTGCAATCACTCCTTTCACTCCTCCAATCACTCTTTTCTCATCTCTTCACTCTTCTTCTTGTTGTAGCAAACAATTAGAAATGAAAATGAGAATCAAAATAAAAGTTTGAGGGCTTTTTGTAGGCTTGGAAAGCCTTAGATGGGGCCCATATCCCCTTAGGGTTCGAATAGAACCCCAAAGAAAAGTTTTTAAAAAAATTATTTTAAAAAAAAAACTCAATGCAAAAAAGGTGGTTGTTGGGGAACGTCGGGACATCCTCATGTCTCGGCAGCGATTGGGCAGTGCTGCGGGAACCTGTGAACATCGTCCCCAAGTCCCAGGGACGTCCCCGTTCTAGGAACACCTGGGTTTAGGGGGGCTGTGGGGGACACGTCCCCGTATTACACTGCTTTTAAATCTCATTCCAACCAACTATTATACTAAGCTTTACATTAAATTATTTTAATTAAAATAGCAACCTTAGTAAAATTAATTAAAATATAGCTCAATATTACACCCGAGATGTTGAACAATTAAAAGCCATTGAAATCAAAAATTAACTACCCTATAGTAATACCGATGACGAATGATGATTAATCCTCAAAATCAAAAACTAACTACCTTACAGTAATACCGATGATGATGAATGATGATTAATTGGATCCAATTGGGTGACTCGCTATAAAGAGATGCTTTTTTTAAGTCTTGGAGAACATGCCATAAATCAAAGATAACTCAAAAAAATGTCTTTAAAGTCCTCTACACCATTGGAGCTCACTGGCTGCATCAAATAACCACTCCTATAAGGCTAACACACACCCAAAAGGTCTAAGCCAACTGCAAAGCAAGAGAACCCAAAAATGGGGACATAACATTTTTGGGTTTCATACTCTGTGTGAGCTGATGCTGCTAAAATACTTTAATCTTTGCATTGTCATGAGTCACCCCTTGAAAGTTGAAAAAAGATGCATCAAATAGTTAAAAGTCGAATGACACTTTATTTTACAAAATGAACACATCATTCTACAAAATCAAAGGAAGAAGAACAATGTTCTTCGATTAGTTTCATCAAAGCAATTAAGCCCAACACAACAAGATAAGACAATGTAGTCTAAAGTCAACAGAGCATCATATCGAGTGTAAAAGCTAAAAACTAATAAGCTTTCTTCGTGAAACGATTAAAACAAAGGAACATATGTTGCAAGTTCAAAATTACTAATCTATGTCACCTACGGGTTCCAAAATGGTCTGGTCTGTGGATTCCAAGCTGACATCTCATTAAAGAAATGTTCAAAAGATAGAAGTCAGATCTTGTGTGTAAGAACAATAATAAAGCCAAAGAAATTTAGCTTCAAAAATATAAGTTTTTATAATAAAATTTAAAAAAGACGTGCAGAAAACATAAATTGCAAATCCAAACAAACTCTTTCATAACCATGACATCAAACAAATGCTTTCTCATTGAATGAATGGGAAAGTAGCATCTAAAAGAATCGAAAACATATTTGGAAAGGCATGTGGAAATCTGTGAAAGCCTTTCTCATTTCCAATTTGCGAGCTTAGATTCTCTCTCTGCCTGCTGCTCAAAATAGAACTCCACAATTGTTGTGCATCTGCAATATCACATGGATTCAACCATATACCAATATAAACTTAAATGCAAATAAGTGTCGATGTGTTGATGATGAAGCATGGACAAACTGACAGCTTTGCTCACTTCAGTCCCTTCGCCTTTAATGTCCAGTACTGTATATATTTTGAAATTTTTTTTTTATATTGAGATTGTTTATCAATTGATTATACAGAGGTATATAAAATATCACTAGATCTACAGATCCAGCATCCAAAACATTGTGTTGTTATCTACTAGTTATCCTTCCTAGAGGCATGACCTTTACATACAGATTACATATTTTAGAATATATCATTGTTCTAGCATTTACATTATTTATAAAAACATGAAAGCAGGTGATCTGTCAAAATTGTGCAAGCATTGTATTCAGTCATCTTCTCATCCATCATTGTTGTTGGTACTGTATTCTGTATTATCCCCCCATCATTGTTGTTCTCATTGTAGTTATTATTTTTATCTCCATCTTCAGCATTTCTGATATTAGTGTATTCTTGCTCTTCATTTGATTGAAGAGTTCTGGAGTCTTGAATCATGTTTACGATGTCCTCATTAGTACCCTTATCTTGGTTGTCTTCCAGGCATGTTGAAGATTGAATGTCCTTTTTGAATATAACCATCGCAACTTCTTTGACCAAAGATAGGAATCTTTCTCTAGGCACTTCTATAGTGGTTGTGACCTCTGACACAATATAGAAATGTATGAGTTTACAATTAAACTCAGTAAGATCATGTTTCCTTTCATGTAAAATCTCCTTATTTCTCTGCTTCCAAATGATCCATAAAATTTCAGAGGTTAGAGCAAACCATAATTTGTTCATCTCGAAATCAAACTCTTCCACAAAACTAACAAGGAGCTCATGCCATGAAAGACCATCATTACTATTCCAAGTAATGGGTTGACCAAAATAAAAGGGACCAAATTTTATTGGCAATTTTACAATGAAAAAAAAGGTGTTCAAAAGACTCTGGACAGTTATAGAAGGAACACAAAATATTATGTTTACCACAAGCAAACATAAAGGATCCAACAACAAGTTTTTTAAGAAGTAAAATCCATCTAAAACATATTTTCTTAGGCTCAATAGGTGAATGCCAAAATAAATCAAAGATAAAGTGTCATCTAGTGCTTGACCCGTTAAAGCCCCAGTTTGATTAATTCTACTAATAATACCCACATCCTTCTTAAGCATATTATAAATTTGTTTGTTGGATAAGTCACCCAAGGCCATACCATCTGACCACTTTAACCGTTCAAGCATCTGACAAGAATTCAAACTTTTGTCAGAAAAAAACCTACCCACAACTTTGGAGATAAGAGTACATGTTTTCTTTTGTGAATTAGGAATATTATACTTAGCACTAATATCTTCCCAAGAACCCAATCGCTTGTCAATCATAGCATCTTGAATGAGAGAAATGCCTTTATTATGCCAAATTTTTGCAGAGAAACATTGAGTCAAAGCAAGAGGCTTGCCCTTAAGGTATATGCCCCACCAAATAGATCTATCTAAAATAGCAAATGAAGGATTCTTACTAACAACATTTCTTAAGCATATTAAGGGTATGACCTGACACCATGTCTTCCAAATAGTAGAGAAAACATTGGAGCCAAAAACTTTAATCTCAGAATCCCCCAGCACAATGTCTAATAATAGAATATTTTTCCAATGTTTACCCTTTTTAATAGTTGAACTGGCCACATTGCTTCCGATTAGGACCTTCTAAGGCTCATTGCCACTCAGTGCTTTGAGGATCCACTTGGATGTTAATTCAATCCCTTGCATCTTCATATCTCTTAGCCCAAGCCCCTCATACTTCTAGGTGCACAACACCATTCCCACTTAACACAATGTCTCTTCCTATTACCCATACCATCAGACCCACAGAAATTCCCTTAAGATTCTTTCAAGTTTATTAGAGTGGCAATTAGACAAAAGCCAGGAAGATGCATAGTGCACTGCATGTGAATAAAGAACTTTTTGAACCACTTGAGCCCTGTCTGCAAGAGATAACATGTGAGTTTTCCATTTAAGATGTTTATTTTCAATCTTCTTGTATATCCAAGACCACATATCTTTGATAGAAGGATTTATAGCAAAGGGAATTCCCAAGTATTTTACAATGGTAGATGGACTAGACCATTTCCATTCTCTGCCTCTTAGCCAGTTAGGAGGTAATTATGTCCATCCAAGAAATGTGGATTTATGAGGAGCAATTTTGGCTCCTGAGGCTCGACAGAATAATTGCAAGCTTCTAAGGACATTATCAAAATTATGCTCATCCAATTCCACAAACATAACAATGTCATCAACAAATTGTTCTAGCAAGAGTTCCTCCTTATTAGGTAAGGTGATGCCTTTTCCAAGAGAGCCTATCTCAGTAGCTTTTAGAATATAAGAGAGAGCATCAGCAACAATTACAAATAATGCAGGTGCAAGGGGACATCTCTGCCTAATAGACCTGCCAAGTGAGATAGGTTCTAAATATTCACCATTAACTCCAATCGCAGTAGAAGGATCTTTAAACAAAATACTGACCCATTTACAGAAATACTCTAGAAATCCAACTGTCTCTAGCATCTTAAGAACAAACTGTCATTCAATTCTGTCATAAGCCTTTTCAAAGTCGAGTAATACCATAGCCACATTTTGTTCCTCCATTTTTTCCCAATGCATAGCCTCCCAACTTGTAATAAGGTTATCCAATATATATCTACCTCTGATAAATCTTGTTTGAGTAACAGACACAATGTCATTAAGCATATCTCTAATTCTTCTAGCCATGATTTTAGCTATTATTGTAAGATATATTTAACATTGTGATAGGTCTCAAGTTTTTCACTTGGGATCTATCACCATCCTTAGGGAGTAATTTGATCACCCCTTTGTTAATATTTTCTCCTAGTGATCCCGGATCAAAGGCCTCATTATATAGCTCCAACAATTCACATGCTATCCATTCTTTATTCTTCTTATAAAACTTTGTTGGTAATCCATCAATGCCTGGTGACTTTCCATTTTGCTAATGACCCAAGAGCCTCATCTATTTCATTCAAGTTAACCTTTTGATTGAGGCTCTTGGCTTGAGGTTTGGTCACTTTCTTGGGGATTAGTTTGATGCATTGAATCGTGGCTTCTTGATTCTCAATTTCATGTTCTGAGGAGAACAATTGTTTATAAAATTTAACAAAGGCATTCAATATTTCTTTATTACTATTGGTGAATCCATTATCTGCCTGAATACCGCTTATCTCTTCTCTACTACGTTTGGCTCTTATGAGATTAAAGAAGTACTTAGACCCTTTGTCCCCCTCTTTGAGCCACCTAGCTTTAGCTCTAGTTTTTTGGCCTTGTATGTTGTAATTCTAAGCGTTCCTCAATTGCACTTTTGTCTTAATCGGTTCTTGTTCCAATTCTTGGGCATTGTCGTTACCCTGTAAAGCTTTTTCAATTTCATTGAGTTTCTTTTGATAATAACTCTCCTCTTGTTTCATGTCCATGGCTTCCTTAGTTCCTATAATTTGAAACATCTTCCTCCACACTTGAACCATCTGATTCCACTTGGCTTTTGCTGATGTTTCAGACATATAGTATTTGGATAGGGCAGTAACAGTTTGAATAGCACCTAGTGTGTCTTCATTCTACAGCAGAGAGGTGTTGAGCTTAAACAAATTGTTTCTCCTATGGCTTTTGGGCTGGGATGTGAGACTTTTAAGCACAATGAAAGCATAGATAAGAGAATGATCTGAGTACCTGGTAGGAGAAACATTGATAGGGGATTGGCCTAGATTGTGAGAGATCCCAAACATAGTAGAGTTTATATAAATTCTATCCAATCTGCAATATATTATATTCTTGTTGGACTGATTATTACACCAAGTGTACTAGATATTGTCATAATCATTTTTTCATCCTATCCAATGTGTCACTAATGTTAAACCTCCTTTTGAATTTGGCCCAAAAAAAACTCATTGCCCTTTTATTCATATTCCCCCAGATTTATCCAATCGACTTTCAATCATATTGTAATCACCAATGAAAATCTATTTAGCATTAGGAAGGTTATTTGATAGCCAGTCCCACCGATTGGCCCTATCTCTATAATCATTTGGGGCATATATGTTACAAACTCCTATCATATGTTCATTGACTTTGAAAAGAATCCATAAGTCTCTTTGACATGGAGATGTACCATTATCTGTCATCCTATCAGCCCAATTCGGCCCGACTAGTGTAGCCACTCCTCCTTTACCTCTGTCATGCCTCGAATATAAGCATGTGGCCTTGTCCCAAACAAATTTCAGTGTGTTATAGGCATGATAACCGGTAACCTTAATCTCCTATAAGCAAATAATATCTTTCTTCTGCACTTTATTACACCAACTTCTAACAATATATTTCATATCTGGCATTTCCAAACCTCTAATATTCAGGCATTGGTTTGCAGTGCAGCGGTTGTTGTTTTCTTTGTAATAGTATGATCTTGTGTTCGATTCCCGAAATGGGAGCTTAAATAAACTTAATATAAAAAATAAATAAATTAAAAAAAAAACCTCGAATATTCCAACTGTGAATGTTCATAATCATAATTAACTTGGTGGGGTATTTTTATTTTTACACGGTCTAGTGAAACATTCTGGAAGTGCCTTTACCTTTGAGCTTGTTTTTTCTCATCGTTTTTGAGACTTACTCCTCTCATATGTTTTCCTCTTTTTTTTTTCTTATTCACTACTTTTGTGAATTCGCCCTCTTCCACTTCTTGATCAGACTGATCCAAAGGACTCAATTGGGTCTCTTTATTGTGTTCAATCAATGGTAACTTGGAAGGTATGTTGTCAGAACAGGTAGCAATTTGTTCATTGAAATGATGTTTGTTATTCCTCGTTTTGTTACCTTTATCCTTAATTTTACCCAGAGTTATTTGTTGAGCATTAAGCTTAGGGGCATTATCTTCATTAACTTTCTCTCTAGCCACTGGAAGGTATTGTGGTTGACAAGCAAAGGGGTTCTAGGCTCCTCTGTTATCATTTTGTTTAGCATGTTGCACTTCAAAATCATCCTCAAAAAGAGGATTAGTACGGGAGACAAACTTATCCAGGTGACCATCAGATGTTTCACCCGGGACCTCTTTATCTTCATTCCTTTCATTACTATTTATCATTTTGATCAACCTTATTATTATTGTTATATCCAGAATTCCTTTCATTAGCATTATCATTTTGATCAGTGTTTTTGTTACATATATGGACCTCTTTATCAAAATTTGTTTCCTTAGAGATATCATTTTGACTCACATTGTTGTCATTTTTGCCACCTTCAGATTGAGGATTGGTTTTATTTGGGGTTACCCCTAAAAAAATCTCTTTGAATGTTTTTCAATAACGGACAATCCCTTCTATTATGGCCATTAAGTTTGCAATGGAAGCAAGACCTATATTTCCAAGCTTAACAATTTGCCATCTAAAGATTTCTTCCTCAATTTCTAGCGAAATGTCATCAAGGAACACAATATCGAAATTTAGGGTAATCAAAATGCGGGCATTAAGGTGTGGAAAGGTCACTCTGGATTCTTCAACTTGAAGCACATAACCCATAGGTTTAAGCATATGTGGTATAAAAGGCCAAAATTCGGGTTGAACATCTCTCAATTCGACCCAGAAAGGGGAGGAGCGAGCGAGAACCTATTCTGCATTGCTTTTCGGGGACCAGGGAATGGCTCTGAACAGAGTTTTCCCTACATGCCAATACCCCTTATTCAAAACTTTTTCTTGCATTGCATGAGTTTTTAAGAAGATTACAAACAAACCATTTTGAATCATTCGACTAAAGCTAGCATTAATACCAAGTTTCTTCCCCAAAATGTTGTTGATCCAGTCATCCAAAAATTTCCTAGCAGGTAAGAATTTAACATCCATGCAAACAAAAAAATACAACAATGCTTTTCAATCTACTTTGTTCGGATTTTATAGCATTTACCATATCACCATTTGGCAAGAGAGCAAGTGTCTTGACTCTAGGTAACGTGGCCTTACCTTCTTCTCCTCCCTCATTACTCGCGTGTTCTGCAGATGAATTGACTCCATCTCCTCGTCTATGTCCATCGGTGTTGGACTCTCTCCATCCATAATCCACTTGTTTTCTGAAAAAATTTCCATTGAAATTTGTAGATTTTAGGAGCACAATAGAAGAATGGTTTGCAAGCACTACCTTATAAGAAGGCTTAACCGTTTTCCCAAATTTATTTGAAATATCTCCATCCTCATACCCATTATTGCTCTTCTCCATCCCTTCGTTTCCATCATTAGCCTTTGTTACAACCATTCAACACATAATATGGCTGAGGCTCGAACGAGCCAAACCCTAGATGGCACTCACCTGAGAATAATAAGACACACACATGCAAAGCAGGAAGAGAAATAAAAAGAAATGATAAATCAACAAGGCAAAACAAGAATCAATCTCCACACGCAGACAAATTAAAAAAAGATGCAAGGCATGGGGGAATAATAATTGGCGGGACACACGACATCAAGCACAACCACATATGCCTACAAATAGGGCACGACAATCGATGGGCACCCCACAATAACTAAGACTTACAAAACCCTACTGATCACAGTTCCAAAAATAAATAAATTAATAAATTAATAAAACTAAAATTTTAAAAAAAAAATCAAATAATAAAAGTATAAAATAATATAATAAAATAATATATTTTAAAAATAATTTTCAGTATCAACTTGAGGGAATATTAAAACAGTAAGTACATGCTTTATGGGCAGTCCTTAAATAGATAAAATCTCATAGAGAGCCTGTGCCGAACGTACTGTACTCTTTCAAACATAAAATTCAATAAACTTGAATGGACATCTCACAAATAATGGTCTAGTAATGATTGTAACATTTTTTTTCATTCTTAATACATTTATTGGAACATTTCCTCTTTACACATAATGTGCAATTTGTATGTCTTACCAACCACTTTCCTATTTATTTATTTAATTAGACGTGATATTATGATCATCTTATTTACCGCTAGACACAAGTTTTCTTGTTGATGTTTGCTTTCTTATATTAGAAAACCTTAACCTGTTTGTCTTATTTGTTATTGTTAATTATTTGGTTATAGCCTATAGATATGCAATAATACTACATAAGATGTTTCTGTGTAATCATTATAGGTGTTTGATTTTTTATGATGTTTTAACAATCAATGTGTAATTAATAAACCCTCTAAAAACATTACTGCATATGCTGCAGACAGTTTGCACAGAAACCTCCTCAATGCCCCCCATTGCATTTCCTCATTTCTTACAATGGACATGAAACAACCTGCAGAAAACAATTTATGTATTGGCTGGTATGGTAGACTACTAAAGGAAACAACGAATTAAAGGATGCTAGCAAAAAATTCCCAACTTGTCCCTCGTGTATGGATGAAGATTTCAGGTGTGGGTATGGGTGTATCGTGCATGTGGTTGTAGTATCATCAGAACTAACAGTGAAAAATGTTGCAGAGAGCTTACTAATTCAAGTAAAAAAGATTCATGCTGTACAAGGTGAATGTGGCATTCATCAAGGCCTTCCTTACTCTTCATTCTCCTTGTTTAATGTTCACTAACAGAAAAAATTTCTAAACATAATAATATATAACTTATCTTAAACAACATTATTAAATTTTGGCTTAACTAGAGCTCTGTATGACAGAAGATAACATCAAGCAGCAAAATTAAAGCTTAAAAATGTATCTAACGGTCCCATATCTATTTGGAAGATCCACAATCTTTATAAATAATGTAAAGAAATTAAGTAAATCAGTAACTTTCTTCTCTTGCTGAACAGACTGACCACTTCTCTGTTTTACAAAAATAATTTGAGAACTATGAATTAGGACCAAAAAAATGTATGGAAATGTACGCTTGAAGATTATGGTTGTCATAAGGGTAAGCAAATACTAACACTATCAAACAGGCAAAGAATGGAAAATAGGAATTTGAAAAAGAAAATAGAAACAATGTTCTGCAAGTCTGCATTTTAGCCCGTCCCAATTGATGGTTGATCAAAGTACTGGAATAAAAACAGATCATTCTCTTTTAGCCCTATCTTAATTAATCATTGCTCAAGGACTAGAATACAAAACGATTCTTTCTGCAAATCCATGGCCTGAATTTCAACACTATATGAAATGAAGCAGATGTTTACTCCATTAGAAGTAGCTTATGTCAAATAAACGCCATCAAAACTGAGTTCCAATTCACTAACAATATACAAAACAGTCATTTTGTCTCAAACTCACATTGTTAGAAAATGCCCATTTGCCCTAGAAACTAGACGAGCTCAATGAATGCCATTGGTGCATTATCACCTCGCCTATTTTTAGTTCGTGTAATTCTTGTATAACCACCATTCCTTTCACCATACCTCTCCTGAACCTCTGCAAACATAGCATGCACCAACTGTTTATCATATATAAAACCTAATGCTTGCCTTCGTTTATGTAATGTTCCTCCCTTGGCTAATGTAATCATTTTGTCTACATATTTCCTCACGGCACGGGCTCTGGCTCTTGTAGTCTTAATCCGTCCACGTCTAAGAATCTCTGTGGTAAGGCCCCGCAGCAATGCACGTCTCTGGTCAGCAGGTCTGTTGAGCTTTGCTATACGTTTACCATGTCTCATGCAAAAGAATCTTGTTCCTCCCAGCAAATCAAGCTTGAAGATAGCAAATTCATGCTCTGGATAGAAACGAGCAATCCATTAAAAGTAGACACGAAAAAATGCACTGAGTTCAGTAAAAATCTATAGCTCATAAATGAGCATGCCATCTACTACAATGTCATCCCAAGTGGTGAAAACTAATTCTCTCTGTTAGCAGACTATAAAAGTGAAATCAGCAAAGCATCCAATGTCTTAAAAGCAAAATTGATGAATTCAGGGTAGGAAAATTAAATTAACTTTTTCACTATAAGTCAACGTGATCATGTATTCTCCTTATGCTATACAAATGAAGGAAAATGACAATAAGATCATAGGAGAAACATAATTAGTAACCAGAGTAAGCATAATAGAAACAGAATGATTTAATAATCAAGTTTGTCAAATAGACAATTACACCATTAGGCATTGACTTCAGATTTTACTTTGAGTGAGGCACTCTGCAAGGCATTTGCCTTTATTGACCAAGCCAATATGGAAGAGGCTGGTAGCACCACCTGGAGGTTAGCAAGGGGTTACATTACCCTTGCCTGTGACTGAGAATTTTTTAAAATAAACAAACTGAGAACTAAAGGTTGCAAACGCATGGCTGAATACATGGTAGAGCTCATCATAAGTTAGCTATATCTGTGAGTTTTTGCAGACTTGCAACTCTTGCCTAGTGCTAAAATCGTATAGTTTTATCCTTGGTAGATCTAGGCTCTACTATCTGTTAGCTTGAAAATGTAACCATGAATTCAATTATAAGTTATAACAAGTTATATCTACCAAGTCCTTAAACGTTTCATTTTCATTCCACTGCATAGGCATTTGTTCAAGGAAAATAAGTACTTCTCATAGACAAGAAGAATTTAGCAACGTAATCCATATTTATTCTTTATTCACTTTCTCAGGCCTGACGCCATATAAGATCCTAATGATTTAAGACAATGCCTGCCAGCATCAAGACTACGCTTTCTATAAAGCAAGCCTAGTATGTCCACCTAACCAGAATCAACTGCTCTTTGTAACTGTTAATCCAATTATAATGAGTTAGTACTACTAAGAATCCCTGCAAATTTTTGCTTCTATCCCATTGCATTGCATTTCTTCAAGGTAAATATTTACTTCTCATAGACTAGAAGAATTTAACAACAGACTACATATTTGTTCTTCACTTAATTTCCCAGGCCTGATACCATATTGTTAGCTTGCTTTTGGCACCCCAACTTTAACTTTTAAAAACCAATCCCTATGGATAAATCTGCCCAATTATCCCGTATCCTATATTGGTTTTTGCTAACAATGTTTTCATAAAGTTGATATTTTGTGAAGATGCAATGTTCCAAGATTATTTTTAAATTGAACTATGAAGTTCGAAGTTCAAGTTCGAAGTTCAAAATCAAGTTTGCAGGTTCAGTGGTTCACACGGTTCGGAGTTCGAGTTTGCAGAGCCAAAGGTCAAGTTTCAATTTCAGATGTACGCCATTGTCAGGCTTGAAATGTGAATTCAAGATGCAGATTCAGTTTTTCAATTTCAGACCAATAGTCCAAAATGCAGATTTTGAGGTATAGGATATCTCGGATGACATCAACAGGGGTGTGCCTTTTTCAACAATATCCGAGCCCGAGTATGCATTTCCCTCAACCCGATGCATAAGATATGCTCGGCAACACATGCACAAGCCATAAAAGAATGAAAGACAAGTGGAGTACTCGACCAAAGAAATTGAGGTGGGCATGATACGTGTTCGAACACCGTCGTATTATTGATGAACAAGTAATGGGATGAGCTCCTTCTTCCTAAATGGTTGTGGCGGAAAAATAGCAAAACCCGAGCTATGGAATTGACATCCCCCAAAAATGATAATTTGGAATCACATGATCGGGTCTTCAAAGCCTTCGCAAGCCAAATTCCGTTTTCATACTGTGAAAGAAAGAAATTAATCTTCATCAATTTGCCTTCGAATGGTAGGGAATATGCGTGGAGGAGTATGGTGAATAATTGCGACATGTATGACAGAATGTCCAAGCTTCACAAACGTATACAGGAGAAAACTTGAGGAAAGTTTGAGTTCGATCAATGGAGAAGACATATTTCATTATAGTAATTCCTCATGAAATAAGTTACTGGTGCTTGATTAGTTAATAGAGCCACAGATTTGCGAAAGTTTCATATCTATGCATTTCAGACACAATCAATCTTGACTCACAAGGAACAAGAATCAGTTCATTTGTTGGCAACTGATAAGCTCAGGTGTAATAGTCTCGTGGATTGTATGAACATTAGATGGAAGAAGTTGAATGTCCTTGTGAGTGGGATTAGTAGGCTCGCAATGCAGGGTAATAAGTGCAGACTGTGTTTGCTGATCTAGCATCATCACGGTGACACTTCAACCCAATCCCTCTTCATCGAAATCAAGCATGAGCTCGGGTACCTTTGGTATAGAAAGTCATGAATATGAGACGCCCTCATAGGGGATACACAAACTGTTCGACAGAATGCAGTGGTGTGTGTGCCTCCAAACCGACACTTTCCTCAATCCATCTGTAGTATCAAAACAAGTAAATAGCCCGAGTGGAGGAGATACAAGAGGTGTTTGACAGAATGTCAATCCTCGAGCTGCGTATATGCTTTGCATGTACACAATTATGTGTAAAAGAGATCCAAAATTATGTTGACGGTTGCCAAACATGGAGGATTCTCTTGTGAAACCAATTTAAAGGGGATCGACAGTAGGATGGTGCCATCAGCTTTCTATTGTGATAATTCTCTCTGTATTCAATATTTGAAGGTGGGTTGTTTGACAAAATGACCGAGCATAATAGATGTCGGTGGTACCCAATAAAGGTATCAAAATCACAGATATGTAAGTGGCACGATGAAGAGGCGAAGGCATCACCTATAGTTAAGCTGATCAATCAAGAATATAGAGACCGCAACTTTACTAGCATATGGCACGCAAACAGTGGCTTGAATCACAATGTTCAAAATCAGATCATGATGGAGAATCTTCACCAATGTTTGATTTAATACATCAAGCCCAATTTATCTAGGTGGATGGGAGCTCCCTGCAGAATGAAGAAAAACAGTGTGACTCGCTGACATTGGGATACTCACTAAACTATCAATATGGAGCTGTAGGTAATACGTGTCAAGCATGCAAACCGGCATTAAAATTATAATATGGAATAGTTATATGGTGAGTTGATCTTCAAATTAAATAAAGGATACATGGAAGTGCTGAAGGAGCGAAAGCTATATCCACCTATCAGCTAATTAAAGCAAGCTTGATAATAATATAAGTCATTTGATTAATGTTGAATACCAAAAGAGTCAGGGATGACAGTTATGAGGCCACGAAATAGTGGAAATATAAGAATAAAGAGAATTTCAAGAAACGGTTATTGAACCGAAAGGCAACCAAGAAGCATTACTTATGGTAAAACTTTTCACACTCCGAGGGTTCGGCTTTTTCCGGGGGAGTCTGTGTGCTGCCACGAAGGAGGGAAGAATTATTTTCTGTTTGTAATAGAGGGAAATTGGACAGAATGAGGGGAGAAAAGTTTCGATTGTGGAAAGTCTTTGTTTTGTATCTTTGCCTGTGTAGCAAGATTTTTATAAAGAAAAGACGTAGCATTTATTCTCAGATCTGTGTCATTTGAGAAGAGTAGATAAATGTTCTGTGCTAATATTTTATCTATTCTATAATGTGCGTTTTAATTCACAGCATCTTGATTCTTTTCCATTTCTGTTGATTCCTGTTGACGGTATAATTCTTTGTATTTGTTTAAACACAACTAGGGAAGAAACTGTGCTTTTCTTCTCCTTTATTATCTAGCTCTTATTTCTTTGCAATAGTTCAGTAGCTTATCATCTGAGAATGATATAGCAACCTTTATAAGCTTTCGGGTTAAAAGCTAATCCATAAAATTGTCATTAAAGATTCATTGCAAATCTTGTACGGGGAGTTGTACCCGAAATAATTCAGAGGGCGCTTACGCTGTCCAATCGCGAAGCGACCCAACTGTTAGTGCTGATTGAGTCTTCTTGTCTGGGCATTTTAGGGTTAATTTGTAAGTGTTTTCTTGGAAGACAAATTTGTTTACTAACACATATAAGATCCTGTTAGTTTCTGACAATGCCCATCAGCATCAAACCTTTGCTTCTATATAAGCATATCCGAGTATCTAGATCTGACTATAATTAGCTGCTCTAAGTAACAATGAAAAAAAATGCCCACAAAATTTGAGGAAAAAACAAAAAGAAATTGAAAGAACTAGTTTACACAAAATGAAGACCAGTATTTTACCTTGAAAAGATTACAACCAGCAAATTAAATACCAACACATTTATTTATCTGCAAAACTAGAAAATCGGCTAGAAAATCTGTTGAAATTGAATATACAAAACCTACATAAGCCAAAGAATTAGACCAGCAGCACTTGCTTTATAAGGATTGACTATAACAATTTGTGCTATTGATAGAATTTCTAGTGCACAAGAAGTTCAAGCTAATAGAAGGTAAGCAGAGGACAAGTGGGCTTCCATAAAAGAAAGGAGATGGAGATTTACATACAGCAAAGGAGATGGAGGTTTCCATAAAGCAACAAAGTGCAAGCAGGGCCAAAATCATCCAACAAATTCCAATCAATAACAGAAACATAATAGCATAGAAAAAAGTAGAGATCTGAAACAGACAACTCAATCACACTATTAGAAAGGTTGAACAGGCTATATTAGATACCCTATTTAGTTCCATGCACAATGATATGCACAGCAACATAGGACCTCCCATGGTTCTAACAAGCCAATATTTTTCCATTACCCATTCAACTCCCCAACTGAATTTTGAAGGCAATGGCATCATGCTGAAGAAACGTCAGGTTTGTAAGCCTTCAAAATGAGGCTGAAAGCTCAACAGGCGTATAGATTTTTGTTAAGCTATTTAGAGGTTCATGAAGTTGTTAAAGTGAAGCACTCGTAGCACTTGATATTTCTGGTCTAGAGAAAATGTTCCAAGGTTTGTAGAGTACAAGTTTAAGTCATCCAAGGCTCTTAAAGATTGCAGGTTTCCATTTGAGGTGTCTTTGTCAGAAATCATAGACCCTATAGTCTGGGACTCTGGTGCCTAAGGCTCCTCGGATATTAAGTTGCATGAGCTCATGAATGAACTAACACTACTTAAAGGACTAACACTACTTTGGAAAGCAAGAAACCAACCCAGGCACATATTCTCTATTTTATGGAGAGGGCTGGCACTACCTACGTTAGTCCCTTTCAGAGCGAAAAGGGCTTTGAGTAAACTATGTTTACTACACCAATCAGCAATAAATTTTGGAGATGCTTACTAGACCCCATTTCATTCAGAGGACAGCTCCCACGGACACCTTGTATCCCTTTACCAATCCGTAAGGGTGAGGTGGGACCACTCATGTTATGTACCTAGTATGGACTTACCATCAACTATAGAATAGAGGGTGGGAGTCTTAATATAAGTTGATAAAATGCAATTCTGCCTAGAACATGACCAGCAATAATTCACTTGAAAAATGCCAATTGCCTTTTTATGCTATAAAGGGCTTTATATAGATGTGGTATTCAAATTGAATCCGACGTAGCAATGGTTCTGTTACTTCGCAAAAATCGAGGTCCCAATACTAGAACTTAGTTTTACCATCAAGACTAATGGGGAGTCATTAATGAGGGTAAAACAAGAGTTCGTCAATAGAGTATAGTGGTTTTAGGAATTACAAACGGAAGTAGACAAGCTCACCTGCACTTGGGATCAGCTAGGCCAAAGGGTATTTATAGAGGCAATCTTTAACAAGATTTAACCATAACTAAAGCTATTACACAACATGCAAGACATGACTAAGCTGCTGTTATGACCTCTTTATATAGCTAATAAAACAGATGCAAGACATGACTCTAAAAATATAAAACTTTAAAATTTGCTACACAGATTGTTGGATTATTGTCATTGATGTCAAAGGGTAAAAAAGTGGCGCAATGGTTGAAGAAGTTGTGCCAAATTTATGGCATTATGATCGAATTGTCATCAAGCAAGGAGTTAAATTGTTGAGTTCAAAGTTGCAAAATAATTATTTATTATTGTGGTCAACCCTCCTCTTGGACCGACCCATTTATGGGAACAAAAAAATGCATTCAAATAATATGCTAACAAGGGATGACCCCTTAAGAGGTACGCAATAAGTAGGGTTTCATTTAAATTAAATTTTAAAAAAAAAAATCTTGACCAACCTCCTTTTGCTAGCACCCACCATGGACAATGCAATTAAAACAATAAAAATATATATTCATGCCTCTTGGCCGCCCACCTTGGAGAAGCATATCTTTAGGTGAAAAGGTGCATAGTGGAGGGTATAAATTGAAGGCCCTTGAGGGTTATTTTTCAAGCAAGCGATTCAAGAATATTTTGTGTATAAAGAGCAGAAATATGAGGATATTCAAGCAGATTTGTAAAAAGTTTTAAAGTGGATCTATGAGTTCTATTTGATCTCATTTTTGTCGAAGACATTGGAGCGAATTTATGCAAGATTTGTGAAAGAGTTTTTGTGAAGACTTGGACAAGATTATGAGCATCGGCACATTTAGATCAGGAAGTTCATAGATTCATTTTTCTATTTGAACGTTGGTGCCTTCCATTTTTAGACGTCGGGAGGTTGGTACCTCTCATTGAAAGAGACTGGCGTCTCTTGCTGGATTGGTGTCCAGTTGTAGGGGATTGGTGTGGGTTTGGTATCTCCTGTGGGTTGGTGCCTACTGTAATATTCCCTTTCTAAAATAAAATTTAATAATAATAAATCCAAGTATTGAAAAAATTGTAAAAAAATAATTTAAATTAAAATATAATATGGTTAACATATGAAAAGGATATAAAATACAGATATATATATATATATATACTGCTGTGTAAAGTTGTTTCTATAGAACATATATAATATTCCATAGCAATTATCCAGTGAACAGTATATTACTCCAACATAATTTCATTTGGGAATATTATAACCAATCTTTGGAGAGTGGTATCAATGGATATAGGAGACAATCTCTGACACAATTTCTGACATAAGATTGTTTGTCTGTCTGACTTTTCCTATTAACTACCGTACATAATATGGGAGGCCTTAAGACATTAATGGCAGCAGTAAAAGAATACGATCAATCGAATGAGGGAACAGAAAAACCACTTCATAATACTATCATGCCACCGTAAAAATCAAGTTGACTTTTGCTACCGTAATCCACCTACCGTAAATTAATAATCAATGGAATTGTTGACAATCAAGAGGGCAGCAAGTACACCCAATCATTTGTTATAATGTTACTATTGATCATCGCTGATAATAGCGATTAATCATAGAGATAGAACTTATACTAATCGGTACCATTGATATAACAAACCAATTAGTTAGGAAGAGAATCGCTAGTAAGAGGCGTGCCCCATCAAATATTAAAGGGTGCAATCCATTCTATTTGCAAGATATATTGTGGCGATAATTTTCATTCCATCAAATCATTGATGGGGATGATCAAGAAACACCAGAAAATAAGAGATTATAAATATAATTGATACTCTTCCAGGAAGAGATGAGAAAGGAAATGAATCATTTACAATGCTGGTAAGCATTGTGTGATCTATGAGTTAAATACTGATTTACAGAATATTATATCTAAATCTTCTTAGCATAAAGAACCAGTATATGTATATATGTGTGTGTGTGTGTGAATTAGATATCAGGAGTATATGACTGAATTAAATAATTGAAAGATCAAACGTACATAGCTGAAAGATTAATATATCTGAACTATAAGAATTATGATAATTATCTAATACATATAAATATTACATGTGTGTGTGAGAGAGAGAGAGAGAGAGTGAGAATCATAATGAAATCAGAATTATATATTTTCAACTGTATTAAATAAATAAATAAATAAATATTTGGCAAATATACATATACTATGTACATTTGAATATCCCAATATATATATAAATATATGCTCAGATCCTGTTACTACTTCAGTAATAAGGAGAGGGCTGAAGCAACCAAAGAGGGGCAGTCTAAATCCAATAGGATAGTTCCCAAGATAAGGTAGGGATCAGCCTTTTAGCCTTGAGGACATGGTCCCAAGACAGGATAAGGGCTTGGATCTGTAAACTGTGAGGGAGCCTATCGAATGGTCTCTAAGCGCTTTGGTTTGCCTCCAATGTCTTCTCCCTTCTCAAAACTGAAGCAATAATAAGATCAGTCGATATTAAAAATTATAAATAGTTAAGGAATTCAATTACTTAATTTGTTAATAAATGTACAATCTTCTCTACCTTGTACTATTTAATAATATAGATGTTGGACCATTATATCTTTGTCAATTTAGCTTAGGGCATAAGAATATTAAATTTGGGTTAAAACTGGTAATGACTGAGTCTAAACCTAGCAGGGGACATTACACCTACAAATTATTCGAAAGATGATTTCATTTCGCTGAGGCTGGATTCGGACTATAGTTCCAAGCAGCTATTCACTGTAGTTTTCTCCCAAAAGGGTTTTCACATAAAATCTTGTCTCTTATTTGCATGGATGCATTCAATTATTTCATTGTAGTTGTGAAAGTATTAAGGAAGCGGAAAGTTGTCCTTAAACTGATTCACTCCCCCTCTCAGGATAAGTGTGTGTTTCTTCAGATATTCCTTAAGTATAACAATAAGTAATGAGCTACATTAAAACTTATTTCCTACTCTTGTACTATTGATAAATGATTTGTTTTCTTAAGGGTGTATGGAGGGTCAAGTTTTCAAGACAAATGCCTTATATGGATTACACAGTTAGATTCAACCCTAAGAACAATACATAAGAAACAACAGAAAAGGTATGATAACCAGCGATCAAGTCTACTTAAGAGCCCTCCAAACTTGCAAACATTCATATGCAATAAGAAAATAACCATTACAAATATCAACTTGCAATGAATAAAAATTTTGCAACATTTATCATATTTGTATTACATTTACACCAGCAACTGTGATGAAAGGAAATTACAAACACCCATCACTCCACTTTGCTAAAAATTCTCTAAAATGCCTAGAAGTGGACAAGGAGATGTAGATTTGAAACACCTAGAATATTCTCTACACTTTGGTGACTGTGAAAGGAAGAATGACCGAGAACTTCTATTACGAAAATTCAATTTTTATAGTCCCTGTGAATTGCCAATTCTGTGACCAACACAAGAGGGCAAGTAGATCAACATCAAACTCAAAAAATCTTCCCATTAGTACTCTGCAGTTTGCAACGATCGCCCACATCTTTGGATGCTTCTTCTCTTGAAGCACACCTGCAATCGTACTAAAATGTGCTTGAATGTATGTACAAGGCATGGGAGAATGTTACCTTGGGTGCTTGTGAACGTTCTCAACAATTATGGTCATCAAGATTGAAGAACTTGGCATGAGAAAATGCCCATGAAATCAGTAAGAATCATCCTGAAAGAACGTGCACCATTAACCTGGTAGAAAAACTGTCCTAGAGTTGAAAGTGGGTACATGAAACAATGGAGTGTATGCTTTGAACATGCCTTCAGCAGCTATAGTTTACTTATGAACAATGTTTATGAGCCATAGAACTTTACGACCTTGAAACCCTTTCCCTGCAAGAACAATCTCATCTTTGGAGCATGCACCATCAAAGAGAATGGTTCGTAAATTATTTACATCTATATTTGGGTTGAAGTGGGAAACCTAGCGGTTTCAAGGCTGCCTTCTTCTCAATATCCTATGTTAGTGAACAGATTTAGCCTTTTTAATAAAGTAACTAAAGACAACAAATGTAAATTATAACTAACACTTGGAGAAATCATTATTGGTTAATGATTTTCCTCTGAATTTTAGAGGTACAGCTCCATTGTACGATCGATATTTTTAATTTTCTAAAATAAAATTTATTGGGTATGCATTTAACCGAAAAATGTAAAGGCATCTGATGCTTGTGCATCACTATACAACAAGCACCAACAATGGAATCCAAAATGAAATTCAGATAAAGCAACCAAATGATTCAAAGATCATTCATATCCTCCTTAGAATCACATTGAGCATTAAAATATACATAGATAAATGATGCCACTGTAAGCAAGCATTATGATTTCGAAAAGAATTCGACTGTAATCTCTGAGAGAAGTGAAGTTACTCCATTTAGATCATTTGTTCCCAAAGAAGCATTAACATCTAAAGCTCATCAAAACTCACTAATTTGATATAAACATCGAAGTAAATCCACAATTACTACATGTAGTACATAATAAAGTCATTTTGTATTAGACTTAGTTATGTTTTGTCGGGAGGGTAGTTAGAAGCGAGGAGATGCGTCCGTTGGTTTCCCCAACCAACCGACTATTATATAAGTACTTTGGTTTATTGTGTTGGACCTATGGTTTGGTGGTAATAAATAAAGAAATAAACATATCCTCGCCATCTTGGTTTTCTGGTATGGTACTCTGTGCATTCCATTGGTATTGGTAATAATTGTTTATTGGTAAATGTCTTGTTCGTATCATTGATTGTATATTGTATTGTTTTGTACCTTGTGCCTTATTAACCATTCTACACTACACATAGACAATAAGTTTCTCAACAAATGAGCAAAAAAAATCCTGTTGATCTTCTTTCTGATTAATACTTATTCTTAAACCCTAGTGTAACAAGAACCAAAAATTTGAACCCTTCCAAAGTCCCCAAAATATACATTTATAGTATCCCAGATTATAACCACCATAGTTTCTTGAAACTGATTCTTTTTAAAAAATCATTCAAAATAACGTTTACAAAACATATAAAGAGCTTTTCAAATAAAGATTAAAGATACATAAATTAGATGACATGGCGCTAAGGCTGAGCTGGCAAATTGGTTTGATCCATGTTAGCATCTCCTTCCTTGGTTGGCAGTTGTTGCACTTGTCTGGCTTTGTAATCTCGAAGACCCTTTATACTAGCTGGCATCTCCTGCCCGCGCATGATAGACACACTTCTTGACCTCAATCCCCATAAGTCCTTGCCAAATCTAATGGACTCAATCCTGGCGGTGAAAGTCTTGGCATGATTGGCACGCCAAGTCATGGAAAAGTTGATCTGAGCCAACTTGTTTTGTGTTTCTTCATCGAAAGTTTTAGGCTTAGCCAAGTAATTGACATTGGTCTCGAATTTTGCCTTTAACTCCTCTATTGTGGCATCCCCAAAATTATCACTCCTCTTAATCTAGCGACCAATGTCTGTAAATTCTTGTATGAGATCCCATATTGCCTCATTGGCATCCTTGAGCAATTTACTCTATTCTCGAATGTTCTACAATAGGAAAGTAAGTTTCCAGTTGAGATTTCCTACCCATATAACACATTGATTATCTTGAGCATCCGAAATTATTCTCAGCAGTAGTAATGTTTGGGTCCAAGTCCACTATCTCTTGAAGTTCTTTTGTTGTTTGTATATGGGTGGTATCATCTTGCTTAGAAGCCTCAATTTCTAAATTGACACCATTCTAGTAAAAATGAGTTCACTATATGCTTTGCGCACACCGTCAATGAAGAGGGCTACCTTAGCTTTGATCTTCTTGATCTAGTTTTGGGTCACCCAGCCAAAATAGTTGTCAACCTACATTTTCACCACCAACTCCTTGTTGGCATCAAACCTAGGGCCTAGAATTGTTTCTGAGGAACTAGTCGCCTAGGAAGTTGGTCCTAGAATTGACCTTAAATAATCAATCAATAAGTTAACAATCATTTTTAGCTCCTCATTATCATATTTGTCCCTCTATTCTTTCTATTAGCTTAATAGCTCTAACTTCAAAGTTATGCAAATCGACATCTAACCAAGAGGAAGAAGATAAGGTTTGTATTGCATTCTTCAACAAATCAGGGGTAAAGAAAAGAGCCCTCTTTACTGGAGGAGTTCCCCCAACATTATGCAAATCAAAAGGAAAAGGAGAAATGGACTTAAATCTTTGGCATTTTTTGTAGAGCTAGGATTTGGTGTTGAATCTGGCTGTCCCAGTTCACTAGCTATAACTTTTCCTTTATCCTTATTTTCTTCGTCCTTTTTAGACATGTCGTCTTCTCCTTTATCCTTTTCCCCCACCACAGCATCAAGCTTTGAGCCTTCTCCACAAGTCTTTTCAGGCAACTTACCTTTATTTGGTGGTTCTTCACCTCCCCAATCTCCACTTGGGATTGTTATTGGCTTGGTTGGAAGTAGAAGTAACAGTAGAGGTAGCACCTGTAGCACTAGGGTTGCTCTATTCCCCATTGTTTCCCAATTTCTGGGTATTCACTTTTGAATCTCCAGCCTTCTTGCCGTCCAAATTTGGGTTCTCTTCAAAACTTCAGTATAGTTCATATGGATAAATCATCAATTTCAGGTAAACTACAATCAATAGGAATTCATATTTGCATTTGAACAGTGATCATGTACATGAGATCGACTACTAATTCTTTTGAAAGAATCATTTCAAATAATGTTTACAAAACATATAAAGACCTTTTCACATAAATATTAAAGATACATAAATTAGAGGAAAAGGTGCTAAGGTTGAGCTGGCAAATTGGTTTGATCCATGTTAGCATCTCCTTGTTAGGCTGGCAGTTGTTGCGCTTGTCTGGCTTTGTAATCTCGAAGAGCCTTTATACTAACTGGCATCTCTTGCTCGCGCATGATAGACACACGCCTTGGTCTCAATCCCCATAAGGCCCTACCAAATCTAATGGACTTGCTCTTAGCGATTAAAGTCTTGGCATGATCGGCACACCAAGTCAGGGAAGAGTCGATCTAAGCCAACTTGTTATGTGCTTCTTCATTAAAGGTTTTAGGGTTAAACAGGGCATCGACATTGCTCTCAAATTTTGGCTTTAACTCTTCTGTTGTGGCAACCCCAAACTTGTCGCTCCTCTTAATCTAGCAACCAATGTCTATACATTCCTGTATGAGATCCCCTATTGCCTCATTGGCATCCTCCAGCAACCTACTCTATTCTCTGATTTTTATGTTCTAGGAAAGTATGTTTCCATTTGAGATTTTCTAGTCATATAACACAATGATTATCTTCAGAATCCAAATTTATTTTCTCAGCATCGGCAATGTTTGAGTCTAAGTCCACTAACTCCTGAAGTTCTTTTATTATTTGTATATGGGTGGCCTCCTCTTTCTTAGAAGCCTTAATTTCTAAAATGACACCATTTCTAGTCAAAATGAGCTCATTGTATGCTTTGCCCATACTATCAATGAAGGGGGCTCCCTTAGCTTTGATCTTCTTGATCCAATTTTGGGTTACCCAACTAAAATGGTTATCAACTTGCATTTTCACCATCAACTCCTTGTTGGCGTCAGACCTTGGGTCTAGAATTGTTTCTGAGGAACTAGTCGCCTGGGAAGTTGGACCTAGAATTGACCTTAAACAATCAATCAATAAGTTAATCATCATTTTTAGCTCCTCTTTATCATATTTGTCCCTCTCTATTATTTCCACCAACTTCATAATTGTAACTTTGAAGTTATGCAAGTTGGCATCTCTGTTAGGACCCATATTGATGCGAGTCATATTGGAATCAACTATTGTAGCTTGCCCATGTCCTTTGCCACAATAGGGTAAGCAACTTCAAGAAACAAGTGATCTGAATTTTCATCCTCTACAATTCTAGAGGTAGTTTTAAGCTTCTTAGTCTTAGGGGCAGAAGGGGATTTTGCAATAACTATTGCACAGCATCCCTAGGCGGTATCTTGGCGATGCAGAGCAAGGAAGGCAAACACAAACAATCATAATTTGACCAAGTTCAAACAATCTTTCAGTCCTTGTAACCCTATCTCAACATCCTTCCACAATTCCACCCTATGCTCCTTGTAGCCATGCACACCTAGTTATTTGGGCATATCTTTTAGAAAAGGTCGTACAAATCCAAGAGAAGAATCATTTCAAATACCCATTAAGGCCTTCTAAAATATATCTCAAAATCCACTTAGGTCACTTTGGACCAACATCCCAAAACCAAGGCTTCTACGTTGTCCTAGACCCCAAATTAGGTCACTTTTACAAAGGAACCTATCTTCAATCACCTTTCCAATTGGGTAACTTTGCTCAGACCTTCTCCGTATCTCAAATGGCCTAAATCATCAAGTTTCAAAGTATGGAACATCCACTAAGTCACCATTTCAGAAAACCCTCATTTTAGCCTTTTTCTAGGAGGGTTTATTGTAAGCTCTAGACCCTCTCTCAACCTGCCACTACTTCAAACATACCAAATATACCTGCACATGCTCAAAAGTCCATCATCTAACCTTTGGCCACACTGTTTCATCAAACACTCACCCTAAACCACCATCTTCAACTCTAAATACACAAAAATGTCAACTAGGGCATCAAGCCCAAGCCCTCAAATGATCTCCCCTGCTCACAAAACATTCAAACACGTATTTCCTACTGTATTGGGCCCATTCCACTCAATTATAGGAGATACAGTAGGTGGAATAGGCTAATACCATATTTTATATCTACAAACCCTTAAATCTGACTACACAGACCCGTTACTAGATAAATGCCTCTTAAAGTTGCAAAACTCAATGAAATCCAATTGGATCAACTCCAAAAGAAAGATAACTTAGAGTACTACTCATTCCAATGCAATATAGACAGTAAAAATCCTTTACAACACCATGCCAAGCATGGTAACAAAGAAAAAAATAGGAGAATGACTAGTAACAGTCCAAGTTTCTTTCAATTTTTTTATTACAAATTGCTTCCAGACTCTCCAACCAAACTCCATTCGACCCCACAGGCCTTTTACATCATTTTCCAACAATTATAACCAATTCCAACTAATTTATAAATCTTATGACCGTTGGCTACCTCCTTCAACATTTTTTGCAATGTTGTCTTATGACAACTTTTCACAAATTTGTGCCAACTTATACAACTTGTTTCAAAACTTACCAAACTGACCCTTTATCACGACAAATGGCCTTGTTAGGCCTTATTACATCAAATGGGCATTCCAACACACCTAAACACAAACCTTGACCCCTTATGACAACTTAGTTACATCTTCATTGTTTCCTGATTTCTAGGTATTCATTTTTGAATCTTCATCCTTCTTTGCCATCCAAATCTAGGTTCTCTTCAAAACTTCGGGAGTTCGTATGGATAAATCATCAATTTCAAGTAAACTACAGCCAATAGGAGTTAATGGTTGTATTTGAACAATGACCATGTACATGGGATTGACTAAATCAGTCTCATCATCATGAATCCCTCCAATATCCCATCCTAATCGATAACCAATTACTTGTTTGAGACTCGAGCTCATCCAATCTATTTTCCTTACCTCATAATCATCAATGCAATTTGCTCATAAATCCTCCAAGTTTGGTAGTGATAAGAGGGGCCGAATTGCAAATTGTTTCAGACAATCTTTTTGCTGTCAAAATGTAGTCTGAGCTCATCGTACGTAGAGGAAGTATATTTGGCCATGTCTTTACCAATATTCAATGCATCAAATTGGCCCTTGCACTTGTAATATCCCAGCTCAATTCGAAACTAAATACTAGTTTTTCTCCTTTCAACACAGCATTTGTTTACTTCCCAAACTTGTCTACAAACCTCAATCAGGATAAATGTATCTTTCACATATTTAGGAAGCTTTTTAGGAAAGCCATCATAACCTCCTATTTTGAGGTAGGTTAATTGAGGAAATTGTAAAATAGCTTCCACAGAGAGTAACTAACTTGATTGCTTTTGGGGAAACCCTCTGCCCTAAATCACCTTGTAATTCTCTGGTAAGCTGCATTGTGAACACATTGTTCACTCTTTTGAAATTAGTGTAAATCTTTTGAACTTGGAGCTCAAGGTAAAAGTCAAAAACTTGGAGCTCAAGGTAAAAGTCAAAAATCTGAATGTTATCATCAAATTCTTCAACATAGTTGAGCCCAAGCCAATACCTTGAGCAAGCTAGGGCATATATCAAATAATAAGACATGTAAAAAGACTTGGTGAAAGTGAAGCAGGTGATTACCTTGTGCAATCTATCACAGATCAATGCTGCCCAATCTAAATATTATTCTCCAATGCAAATAACTTGCACTAAAAAGAACATCCACTCATCAAGGTTGAAAGCATCAACATCCCCATGAAGTCCATGCAACAACACAGTGATGTTTGTTATCTCTCCCTTCAAATAAGACTTGTGAATTGTCTTGGGGAGTCGGGCTTCCCTCTCTTTGTACGGCAAACCACTCCTTGGCTATAAACGCCTCTATAATAGCCCTTCTTCAAACAAGATTTTCATTGCAACAAAGTAGGATCCCAATGTGAATAAACCTCCCGATTTAGTAGGCGGAAACACATGCCAATTGTGGCTCGGTCTAGGGCTAGCAGAACCCTATCATCCCTTGTCCTAATTTGACAAGTATTCAAGTCATATCTACTTATGCATTCCATAATTAGATCTGTGTAATGGATGGCTACTGGAAATGTGGCTGCTTCCAACTATTTGCTTTCAACCAATCTTTGAGTGTAAGATAACAATTAGGGCTCTTCACTCTTCCCCAAAATTCGTTCAAATCAATATAGCCAAGTTGGGTAACCGGTATCTCCAACCTCCACCAGGGCGCTTTCTATCCCATTTAGGTGTTTATAACCAAGATACTTAAACTTCATTTTAAACTACTCTTTTTTATTCTACTAAAATTTGGATAGAATTCCCCTCTTGCAACTAACTGCCAAAGAAATTAAACCCTAGCTCCTCAAAAAGACAACTTTTAGAAGCCTTGTGATGCTTACTTCTTTGTGTGATAATGGTGGTGATTGGTAGGTCCAACTGATCTTTGCGACTGTTTCACTAAAAGTTGTACTTCAAATGTTAGCTTAATCTTCTAAATAATGTCTTCAGTCATTGGCAATTTTTTAGGGAATAAATAGTTCATCGCTAACTGTAATTAGTTTTCCACCTACTTTGGCTCTCTGCAAATAATGCAAAGTACTTGGATGTTGCGTCATCAACTTGGTTTTGATAGGTTAGAATCACTTGTCAGTGTTTGACAATAGTTTTAAAACCAAGTTCTATTTTTGCTTGTCTTGAACAATGCTGTCCCATATATTTCCTCTTCAAATTTGTCTTGCTCATTAGTTCAAGGTGAAGCGTCAAATTCTAACAAGGTTTAAAAACCTCTTCGCAACCCAATCATTCCATGGATACTCCTATTGTCATTTCATTTGTAACATACGCTTGATAAAGAGTTGTCGGATCTCAGTTTTGTTAGAAGACCACATTGGACTCTAACACTCCTTGTAGAACATAAAAACAGGGCCGAAAAGACTAATAAATAAAATTTGAATTTGCCACGGGCAAGGAATGAGTTTGAGTTTAGGCGTCAAGCTCTCATGGAAAACTTGAAACTAAAAGTTTGTAGACTTAAAACTTGGGATAGAAAACCATAGACTTAGCTCGGGGTGTGACATTAGACTCCGAAAAAACTTTTGAAACAAATGTTTGGGGCCGACAACTTAAACATGTGATCAAAAGGGTGCCTATGGAATTCACAAACAATATTAGGAAGCATGTCAAAGCCCAAACAGGGTTCCTAACTAATTCCCAAATTTGACTCGCAAGGACTATGTATAAGGAAATCAACCATAACAAGGGTCTCGTCTGACTATGAAGGATAATCTAAACCTCAAAAAAAGAATAGCACCTACGATTTGATTGTGGGAAAAAAAATTTAGGCAACACCATATTAAGTGATCAAGTCTTGCATCACTACAATGCACTTCACCGTAATTTTTAAACCTATCCTCAAAACTTCTACACCATCTTTTGTCTAAACAACTAACTTCACCTTACAATGGAATAGTAGGATAAGATAGGTTCATTTGTAGACTACCACCCATTGAGACAACCCATTTTCTAAAAATTGACAAACCCCATTTGGCTGGACAGTCAACTATAATTATATCATTACAAAATAGTTGTTCAGGTATACTGCCAGCTAAACATCTATATTGTTCACAACACCAACAATGTTCACTTCTTTTAAATCTATGGCAAAGCACTTACCATAGGAATTGGACACCTTCAATCCTAAATGAGTCATGACCTTAAGGAGCATGACATTACTTAAAGTGCCAAAGACAAACATGCAATTGTAAACAAGCTAAGTGTTAATCAGCTATGTGGCTTAATATGGGTCTAAACTGGACGGATGGTCTAATAAGAAATTCCTGAGATATAGCTCAATGGTCTCTTCATTGTCCATAGGATTTGCAGCATTACTAGGGCTAGCGACAAGCTGATCAAGTTCGTTGACAACAATGAAATAAGACAACACCCCTTCCTTATGTTTAGTGGTTCTAAGAAGTTCCCTTACAGGTATTGATATTTTCCTTGACTCTTGTCTTGTGCCATATCTATGAGGCTATAATTGGGTAAAGGTGTTTCATGTGAAATAGTGATATCATTAACATCAAGAATATAAAGCATGGTTAATCCATATGAAACAGAATCCTTACTTTTTTCCATTTTTATCTTTTATTTGTTTTCAATTCCATCTCCCAATGGTTTGGAAAGATTTGCTGCACTTTAGCAACTATGTCATGTCCTTGAAGCATCACTTGTGTCTGAAAAGATGAAAGTGTTGCTCCTTGCTTGTCACTCATAACATCCATTTTTCTTGATCATTTGCTACTGCACTTGATCATTTTTCTCCAATGTCCTGTTCGTAGGACTACCATTCCTAGCTTCATCTCCTCTTGGTATTGCAATATTAGAATCACCCTTTGGAGGGAATTATATGCTTTCCAGATGATATACTTTCTGAGCATGTATCCTTGCAGCCTCAACATGGACTCTTTAATCTTTGAGTAATGAAGTACCACTCTTATTCTTATGCCTCATAATTTCTCTTAGCTATTCAAAATCATGAAATACAGCTCATGATGTTTTGGATTAACCCTTTGATCATACTGAAAAACATGATCAGCATCTTCTTAATTGGAAAATTCACCCTCTTCTTCCATGGATTCATATCCAAATGTATCCAATTGATCAATTTCTTCAAAATAATACCCAACATGCATAGCCTTATATGGAAGCTCTTCATCTTTGCCAACCCTTAGGACAGCTATAGAGTCTCTCAGATCTTGAGGGGCATAGAAAATATCACGCCACATAGGCATGTCTTAATAATGCACATTATCCTCCCTAAGAGGATCCAAAGTCACCTTGCCTCACTTGAAATTCCTTTGCCCATGTGCACTTGTCTATCATATTGTTGTGAACTTCTCAACCAGTCACAATTGTAGGGCCTGTTATGCAAACATAAACCCCCTAAATGAGTTGCATTATTAGGAAGTGGCAGCTCTTTCTCATTCCTTGCCACCTTGTATGATAAATCCTTTGCTACACCTATCAATTTGTCCAATTTCTTGTGAGAAAAAAGTGCTTTACTTGAGGCTTTTTTGTCAAGTTGAGATATCTTGACATCCACCCTCTTGATGTATTTGCTGAACACCCACATGTTACTCTCAATTTTACGGTGATAAGCATATTCTTTCCTGAGAGTCTATAGATTTTTGTCACAAGGCAATACTCAATTTTGGCATCAAATGCACTGTAGTGTAAAACAAGACATGTAGAGTCATTAGACCTTAAACTCAGTGACACCTTCCTCATTCTCATGATGAACCGACTATCAAAATCTATGACTGACTCATTCACACCCTTCTTGATGGTTGTGAGTTCTTAAATGACAAATTTGGGTCATTCCTATCCCCACACTACAATATAAAATCCTCATGAACTTGTACCGTATGTCAACACTATTATCAAGGAGACTCATGTACCATTCATTCCCATCTTCCTCTAAGGACAACACAAACAACGTCATCAGTACATCCTCATCCTCAATCTCATATTCATATGTGACATTGATGAACTGGAGAAGATGCTCCTCTTGTGATAGCATTATTACCACGAAACCCTGGTATCTTTCCCCTTACCTCATTTGGAATAATATTAGGAAAACCAAGGATACCAAAGAAGTCAACTTGTTTGTACCTATTGATCCTGAGAGACTACCTACTGGACGTAATCTCTAAGTATGCCTCCTAAATTTGGGCCTCACATTTACTTGATTATTACACTACTGGTTTACATGCTGATTTGGAATTTGTTGATTTGGGATATTATGGGCATCTTCTCGAAGTCGTGGTTGAACATTATTATCATTCTAATCCCTACTAACACTATGACTTTTCTTTCAACTATGCCTAGTACAATTGTATTTGAGCTTCAATCTCTCTTTGCCTATTTTTGAGGTGATCAATTAAATCAAACCTCTCATCTACCTCCTCTTCACTTCTTTCATTTTCTAATTTAGCAGTTGCACGAGCATCAACATCAAGAAAAGGCAAGTCTTGTTTTTGCTCCATTCAATGAGAGGAAGTAGGGGAACTATGATGTAGGCCTGCCCATTGATTTCTTAGTTCTTACCCATAGAGGAGGAAGGTTCATGTCTACATTCTTAGTATGTAACTCATGAGATGAATTTTTAATAGTTACTCCTCCATTTTCTTGATTCCATGGACAGGCAAAATTAAACCTAAGGCATTCTCCTACTTGTTTTGACCGTATCATTTGATGAATCATTTGATGTATACTATTATTGGTCCCTTAAATCAAGGACAGCATCACCTCTACCAGATGTAGCAGCTACTAGTGAATCAAGGAATGTTTAAAATGTACATGGATGGCATGCCTAAAGGCTTTGCTTTCCATTGAGCCCATCGTTTTCTCGCATAAGCTGAAACATCTTCACATCCTTGCTGAACTCCAAATCTTCGACCTCTCTCTATTATAGAAGACTTTGTTTTGTATGTTGATTTTGAGTTAAGTCCTAACAGAGACGCCACTCTCCTAATGGGAGAGACACTTTTTGTTGATGTTATAGCATCGGAAGCTATCTTTCTTACCTAAATTTAAAATATATAAATAATCTATTTATATTAAAGACATCAAAGGGTCCTCAATTTGAAGGGACAAGACATTGAAGAGTCAAGACAACGAAGGGTCTTCACTTCATAATGGCAAGACAATGAAGGGTCAAGACAATGTTTTATATTCTTCAATAAGGAATTCGCTGAGATAGTTTTGGTATTCTTTGCTGAGCGATTGTATCAAATGGATAATTCATTTATTGTCTACAAATCATAGGGGTGATGATCATTGCTTCAATTTTGGCCTAGTTTTGGGCATTGTAAAGCAGTCTTCTGCTCTTTCATTAATATACAAGTGATATATTTGTGGCTGGGTTTTTCTCCCTCATGTTGGAGGGTTTTCTCGGGATAACTTGTTGTGTCTTTTGTTCATTTATTTTGTTTATTGTTTATCTTCATTTCTAATATGAATCTTCAACATGGTATCACAGCAAGGTTGGATAACAGCAAATAAGGGTTTCAAGCAATTATCTCTTACCGTGCATGCTCCGTCATATCATATGGTACTATCTTGTGTGTGGAAATCTATGCATGTGATCATGGGAATCGAATCATGGAAATGTTCTTAAGCCTTATCAACAAATCCATTTGGTGATTCCTTGCAATCAATTCCAATCGGTGAGAACGTGTTCTGAACAACGAGAGGGTTTTCCTTTATATAATGGTGGTTTTCCTTAGCATCGCCTGAGATATTATGGGGGAACGTGTTTTTTTTTTCTTTTGTTCCAAGAGTATGGTTTCAAAGGGGATTAGGTCTCTGCATTAATTCGATAACATGGGAGGAGATTGGAAGGTCTTAAAAAATGCAAACACTGGTTTTAACCAGTGCTCTTATATTTGGACCCACTTCCATATCCTCAACACAATGTGTAAGTTTTCTTGTTATTGGATATGGCGTCATTTGCTTCACTGGTTGGATCCATAAGATATGATTATTGCGATGGGTTTTGTGGATTTTGGAGTGGTGCATGTAAGGGGGAGGAAAAGGATTTTGACTAAGTAGCCGATCTTGGTTCTGGTTCGGATTCGGGTTCGGGTTCGGGGATTCGGCAAATTTTTTTTTGGGCCGGATCTTGGTTCCGTGGGTATATATATAGACATTTTCGAAAAATACATATATATATTATAAATTTATATATGTATGTATATTCATAGATTCCATACATTTAACATGTCCATGCTCATTCATCATTAGTTCAAAACTTCAAAGTTGAAACATATAATGATAATTATAAGTAGAAGTGTGATTCTCATATGACATAATGATAAAATGATAAATCCATAATTGTCAGTATATA
>MU217836.1:308746-332137 GCA_018584345.1 Thuja plicata | reverse complement strand
TTAGTCCTCCAAAACGTTTGCATTCAAAGAAAAAAGCTACAGCTGAAGAACAAAACCAAAATGGTGAAAAATGCTTGAGAGATGAATGAATGAACATGAAATGCTTTTTGGCAACCATAAAAGGGTCAAATTAGGGTTTAGAATGGTCAAACTAGGTTTAGTTTTACTTTATTTATTAAAAAATTAAAAAAATATCATTGTGGGCCCGTTTTTTTAACTTGCTGATTTTCGGATTCTCCCGGATCCTTCTGGATTCCTACGGATCCTCCCAGATTCCGCCAGGGTTCCGGAATGGAATCCGGATTCCGCTCGGATTCCTCTATGAGGAATCCGGGCGGAATCCGGATTCCATTCCGGAACCCTGGCCGAATCCAGGTGGAATCCAGGAGGAACCGGAACCGTACCAGAACCCGAATCCGGGCCAAAACAGAGGAACCCGGTAATGTAGGATTTTGATGATGGTGAATGTTGATAGAGCTCTTCCTGCAAAGCGTAATGGTTATGATTGAGGTCGCCTTGGAGTATGGGATCGGATGTGTGTGGGGAAGGTTCCATCACTACCTGCTAGATACATTCAGATTGATTGATCATCTCTTAGATGAACACGATGCGGAATATGGAAGTTGCTAGAGGCTTTGTGTCTTCCTTTACCTCAACCGCAAAGGCATATTGAGCTCCAAATTGACGGATGTGGAGGATTCCGCTCATTTGGCCTCATGTCTGCATAAAAATCAAACGATTTGCTAGTTTTGTTCCTCCACCGCATATATTCTGGCCACTGGTATTCATATTTGTTTAACCCTATTGCATTTTGCAAGAATCATTGAAATCAAAGGGTGTATACAACCGGGGGCCGTTGGATTTTGATTTGGGGTATTGATTCTTCAAAACAAGATAGCATTCACTGCAAAATTACTAGCATTTTCTATGTTGCTCATGATTTCATAGACTTATTCCACTGTTGCGCAGAAGATATACTCTGCAAAGGAGGTAGCAAATGATGTTGCTATCAAGGCATTGCTAAATTGATCAACAATAAAGAGATAAGTATTTTATGTTTGTACCTTTGAATAATGATCATGAATAATTTATGCAATAATATTGGGAATAGTGAATCATGTATGCTTTTAGCATTGGTCTGTATATTTCTCTTCAGGGTATTTTGATTCTATGAACTATATGAGGCATAATTGGCTAGGCTGAGAATAGCAATATCTCTTGACTAGAAACAAGTGCTATTGGAAGAAGACTGCTTGATAGTAATTAATGCTTTGATTAAAGGATGCAAGATCCCTTTCCAATGCTGTTTGAATTTTTCTGAGTTTCAACTTGCTGCTTGGAGGGTTTTTGTGAAAGTTTTGATGGTTCTTGATTGCTTTTTGTTTTCCAAAGGTTCTTTAGGGTTTTTGTTTGTTTCAATGCCAATGAAAGATTGATTTTGAATGCAAAATGCAATGAAATATTTGACTGGTAAACAATTTCAGAATTCTAATTATGTGACAGCAAAGCAATAATTTCAAATTTGAGAGACTTATTCCACTAAAATAGCAAGTACCATACCAATAGTCCAACGCAAGCCTGGAAGTGAGTGTTTTATTGATGGATCTGGTAAAAATCACAAAATAGGCACCTCCGGGAAGTTTCAACGCCACCAATGTGGTTTATTTACATCTACTATAATTATCAAAAACAATTATTACAAGAATAGACTGAGCTGCTAAGTATTTTGCCTGGCCTGCAGACCAGATTATTGAATTTGACCACTTTTTCCATGATGAATTGCTGATATCAAATGCATATGCCTGTTGTATCCTATTGTAAGCCTTTATTTGCTAATTAGACTGCTGGCATGGATTTCCTACAATTACCAAATCTTAACTGTTGTTGTTTGATGAAATTGGCACCATAGGTACCTCCCAAGTGGTACGGCCAGCAAGGGGAAGCCACGTGGGGGCTGGAGAAAGGCACGGCTGCCTTAATTGCCTCCACAAATCTGACAAATCTGCTGTCAAAGTCTATACCTTCTGCTATAGGCCTGAAATTGATGCACAAACAGGAATCCTGAATGAATTACTCAATTCGGTGAGTTGGGGTTGCGTCCAAACCTATGTAACCCGGGGACGCGTTTCCGGCCCTAAGCATGAGGTTTCAGAAACGGGGACGGTTTCGGGGATTGGGGGACGGCCGGGGATGTTTCCAAGCCGTCCCCACCCAGGCAGGAAAACTGGAAACCCGTCCCGGAAACTTCGGAAACGGTCAACGCGTTTCCAGTGCCCGT
This sequence comes from Thuja plicata, assembly GCA_018584345.1. NCBI lineage: Eukaryota > Viridiplantae > Streptophyta > Pinopsida > Cupressales > Cupressaceae > Thuja > Thuja plicata. The sequence continues at coordinate 329,859 of MU217836.1, read as the reverse complement.
TGACCGTCCCGGGGACTGTTCTGCCGTCCCCTGTCCGTCCCGGGGACTGCTTGGGGTTTCCAGCATCAAAGAAAAATAAATTTAAAAAAAAACATATTTAAAGCCCATTCGCGGGCCCCACACGCGGGTAATAAAATATGTATACATTAACATATGATATGTTATTCATAACATATCATATGTTATAACTTAAAGTTATTTTACCTTTGTTTTTTCCATTTTTGTTAAACAACCGACGGATGAGTTTGGAGTCTGGACGCGACGCACGCACAACAGGTCTGGACAGCAGCGTTTACGCACAACAGAGTTTACACACAGCAGCGTTTACACTTTACAGTTGGACAGCAGCATTTATGCACAGCAGCATTTACGCACAGCAGCGTTTACACTTTATTGAATCTTGATAACTTTTTGTGTTGCTACAGCTATGATGAATGTAACAATGTTTAAATGTTATGAATTCAAATTCATGAAGCTACAGCTATGATGAATTAATTTAAATTATTGTGTTGCTATGATGAATGTAACAATGTTATGAATTCAAATTCATGAATATATTTGAGAATTCAGATTTCTGATTTTCTATATAAATTATAAACTAAATTCAGATATATATATATATATAGCCGTCCCCTGCCGTCCCCTGCTCCGGCCAAAAAAAAACGTCCCGGAAACTCGGGGTAACATAGGTCCAAACCCACCCGCCTTCAAGGAGATTTTGTTCCCCTAAGTGTAATACTGCTGATTTGAATTTGCAGACCTCAATTTCCAAGAAGAAGCTGTGAAAAATGACCTGAAGGAATATATAATGAAGTCCCATCTTTCTTTTTATTACTTTTCTCCTCCTACAAGAGGCCTCCAAGAGGTTCGAACCCTATTTAGGGTTTCACAACTTTATTTATGAGTTTTATTTTTATTAAAATTCGTCTTCCTAGGAATTCGAACGTCAAGGCCCTCTCATTATTAAGTTGGCCCCTTTCAATAATAACTTATTACTTTATTACTTAGGAAAATATCCAAGACTTATTATATTTTATTAAATAAAGTGACTTCATAAGTTCACTTTAATATTATTTTATTTAATCCAACTTAGGATAATATTTAAATATTTCTTGATTTTTTCATAAAATGCAAATTTGGACTCAGAACTGAATTCTGATTGAAATCATGTGATCACTAATGATGCCTGAGTCTTGCAAGCCAACTGGCAGTTCCTCCTAAAAAGTAGGGATCCGCCTTATAAAGTAGGAACCAGTCCCCAAACACCTGAAACTACTCAAAAAGGATCCTACTCTACTCCATGGTCCTCTAGGTGGTCAACCAGTCAACTACGAGTTCTCCCTAAAAAATAGGAAACCTCCCTAAAATGTAGGAACTGCCCTCTAAAAGTCCAAAACGGCTCACAAAGCCCTTGCAAAGCTCCATGACCCTCTAAATGAGTCCCCTAAACATACTGTCGACCTACGGGAACTCAAATGATAGGTCAACCTCTACTCATCTGCCTGTCACCTAGGAAGGGGACATTACAAAGGACATGAGTCTAATTGGAGATTTAGTCATTTGATGGAAAAGGTGCAAGACCTAAAAAGACATTTCAAGGATCTTAGTTTTAAGCACTACAAGTGAAGAGTGAATGCAGTAAGAATTTTCTCACAGTTCAGGGTGTGGTTTAGGATCCCTTGATATTTAATCATATTGCTTCTACATGACCTGGTTTAGATGATTAAATGCATAGCTACCCTCCTTGATTTTTTATCTTTCTATGTTTATTGTGATGGCCTTTCATTGACTTCCTAACATGTCTTTGTATTGTTTTGTCAACTAAGAGAAGCAACTGTCTTTTGTTACTAAGAATACTTGATAATCCTTCACATGGCATTCAAGAGCTTTTGTTTTACATGGCTTGGGATTTTCCATATTTGATTGGGGCAGAGCTTGGCTCTTGCATGCACAGTACTAGACACAGTTTTGGCAGCAATAAATGATAGATCTAGAGTATAGTTAATTATTCTTTTTACACGATTCAATACATTTGTTTGTTGCAATGCAGTTCTAGTGTTTAGTGTTTCTGGGTGGCATTGTTGCAATTGCAAAGCTTGTAGGGCTTTTCATCAAGGATGGCTAGTAAAATAAGAGGTCCGAAGGATCAAGGATTTAAGAATTCTGATAATATAGTGTCGCATTGGCTCCATGATATTTTTAATTGTGAAAATGATGCAGTCTTAGGATTTGTGTGTCAATTGCTAGAAGCTATGGGTATTTTGCATAGCTATAGACCAAAGGTGGCAGTCCACAAATTATTTATTGTTAATTTAGCAATCTATGATTTGAAGTGGAGCTTCAATTGTGCATTTTGAAGATTTTCTTGCCAATGCAATCTGGGGATATGTTGTTAGTCATGATGGTGGAAAAATCCAAGGGCGCAAAGCAAAAGAGTGACTTAGGGCCAAGGCCAAAAAAAATGTTAATTTGGGGACTAGAAGTTGATATAGGTAGGAGGAATTGGATGCTCTATGGAGAAGTACAAATGTTATGGGCTACCTGTTATGACACAAGTAGGTGATGGCTTCTTTGCAAATTATTCATCATGATGGGGTAGTGAGAGTTGACAATGATTATTCTATGCTAGTCTTTTGTGACTCTTCTCCACACAAGGCTAGGCACTAGTACTATGTTTCCCACCTCTCTCCAGTATTGCACAAACATTTCTCCTAAATAGAAGCTTGGTCCAACAATGTGGGTCGAGAGCTGTCATTAATTATGAGGTTGCAGCTATGGGTATGGTTTTAAGGTGGTGTTACTTTTTTAATTTTTTGCACTGTAACAATTCTTTTTAGGCTGCTACCCTTTTGTTTCTTGTTGCTTTTGACTGATTTTATGTCAAATTATTTTCTATAAGCTCCTTGTAAATCATAGCTTCATGCTATGATGATTAAGCCTTGATATTAAAGTTTGTATGTTATTTTTCTTCAAGGGTCAAGCCCCTATAGAAACTTGGGCTATATTATCTAATAAAAACATTGGTACAAAAAATAAGCCAAGGAAAATCGACTCGGTTGCACTTTAACCCTAACAAAATTTCAATTTATATAGAACTTTTCCTTGAATTTTAGAATTGTTTTAATCAAGAGTATTCAAACATGCCTTACTTCAATTCATTCATTGTTGTTCACAACTTAGTACTAGGCTTGACTCAAAAACTATTAAGCACAATTAATACCCTTGAAGCCCAAAGGGGTCCTTACAATGAAAAGGAAGTCAATAAAAATTCTCAAGATCAGATTTATTATACTTGTAGATTACTCTCTTTGGATCTCAAATCTCATCCATGTTCTCAAAAAGAATGATAAGGTTAAGATACACATTAAATTTTGAAATATAATCAAGGCATGTCCAAACACTGATTGTATTATTCCTTTTATTGATCTACTATTGATTACAAAATTCTATATCTTTAAGGACGGTTTCTCTAGTAATAATCAAATCCAAATTTCTAAGGAGGCTAGTTTGGCTATATTTCTTTATCAAAGCACTAGCCACTATTAGAATCTTATGACCATTTAGTGCATAACAATTTCATGATGATCCTACAGAACCTAGGAGACAAGTGTTCAAGTCCTAACTTCTTGTCAATATGATACTAGAAGGACGTATTGTTTGCTTATCTTTGATCCATCTATGGCATGATTTGGGATTCTAATTTGGCCATGACTGGAGCATTGTCAGTTGATAACTTGGGCCATTTTTAGCAAGTTCTTGAATTTCATGATTGTAATGATGAAGCAATGACATTTATGGAGATGTGTGTTACGATATGCGACTTTGCATTCATTAATTGGCATTTCACTCATGTTTGATCATTGAGTATGCCCTCCCCTTGCCCAAGCGATGTGCAATGCGAGGAAGTCTCATACTTAGTGGTTGGCAAATAAAACACCCAAGATTTGGTTGCTTCCTTCCCAATGCAATGCAAAGCTTAGACAACAAATGCCCACTATGTACAAACATCTATCTATTTGTCATGAGAAGCTTTGATGACAGCCTTGCAAACAAACAGGGGACATGCAGACTTAACAGCGAGCTGCGACAAAGGAACAATGAAAAACTTCAAGATTAATCCAACAATGTCTTAATTTAACACTTATTAAATCAAAGAGACACAAACCAGACATAAGAAGAAGACACACAGAAAATGCTTATTACAGGCTGCTTCCATAAAGAGCCAAAACAAGAATCTCAAAACAAAGATTCCAACTTCGTTTCGTTATTCCAAACTTAGGAGCAATTACAAATACAAAGGAACGGAGACTTTTGATCCTTCAAGGATCGTCCAGACATGAATACAAACTGCCCAAGACTTCAAGTCCTCTCTTTCAATCGGTCTGTGCAAATTTCTCATGCCAGATTCAAAGTTTCACACACCTTTCTTCTTCACTTCACTCCTTCCACCCCTTCGCTTCCTTTTGTGAATATCCCCCTTTTTCTCTCTTGGTTAACCCCCACTCAAAACAATCTTTGGCCCTAATGAAAGAGACATTTTCCAAAACCGCTAACCAACCATTTGGTTCAATTCCTTTACTTGTCAACTAATTCCACAAACGGTTTATTGACTGGCGACAAGAAGTTAGGACTGGCGTCAGCAACTTGAAAGCTCATTCTACACACTAACAAAATGACAAACAAACATGAAAGAACATCAAACAATAAAATCAAAATCAAAATCCTGTGAGCATGATGCTCCTGGATTAGACTCCCCGCACACCAAAAGATTCATGAGATCCTACTCATGAGTTATGCCACTGAATGACCCAACTGGTCAATCTTTGGTTCAATAAGCCATGAAGCATCCTCCAATGGTCAATTCAACCACTTGACCAGAAACTTGAAGTACTCTTGTCTCTGGGTCGTCTTCAACAACTGTTGATCTGGAACGCATTCTATTTCAAGCGGATTTGAAGTGGATCCTTGTTGCTCTTTGCAGAATGGTAACTCTACCTCTGTTGCACCTTCTTCTCCATCCCCTTTGTAAGGGTATAAGTTTGCCACATTGAAGATAAGAGAAATGCCCAAGTCAAAAGGTAGGGCTATTGCATAATCATTGGCTGAAAACCTTCTGATAATTTTGTAGGGCTTTATTTTCAGTTTATTATATTCACCTTTTGGGAACCTCTCCTTCCTAAGGTGAGCCAACACAAGATCACCAATCTGAAAATGCAATTCTCTCTGCTTCTTATTGGCATGTTGTTTATACTGTTGATTGTTCTCTTCTATATTCATCTTCACTTCTTCATGAAGGTTATAGATGGCTATAGCAAATCTTCTCCATCTGCGCTTCTTGTCTCCATACCTCCAAGATCTCTAAGTTCAAATACCCCCCTTCGATGCATACCATACACAATGTAGAAGGGGTTGAAACCTGTACCCTATTTGGAGAATCATTATATGCAAATTTCGCTTGGGCTAAAGCCAAATCCCGGTTCCCAAGTGCACTGCCAACAAGACATCTCAACATGTTTCCAAGACTTCTATTAACAACCTTTGTTTGGCCATCCGTTTGGATATGGTAAGCTGAACTGAAACTCAGATTTGTCCCTAATTTTTTCCACAAAGTTCTCCAAAAATGTCCCACAAATTTAGTATCCTTATCAGACATAATACTTTTTGGAATGCCATGCAATCTCACTTCTTTGAAAAACAAATTTGTAATATTAGTAGCATCATTGGCCTTCTAACATGGTATAAAATGAACCATTTTTTAAAACCTATGCACAACCACAAAGATTGAATCATTGCCTCTCTAAGTTGGAGGCAAACCCAAAACAAAATCCATACTTATAGAGTCCCATGATCTAGATGGAACTAGTAGTGGCTGAAACAAAACAGAATTCTGACTCCTTCCTTTGGCATGTTGACAAACTCTACATCTCTCCGCATATCACTTGACATCCATTTGCATCTTTGGCCAATAGTAATGATTGCTTAGCTGCAAATAAGTTTTGTCCTGTCCAAAATGACCAGAAAGGCTGCCACAATGTTTTTCCTTAAATAAATTGTCTCTCATAGAACCTCTAGGTATGCACTTTTTGTATCCCTTGAATAGCAAATCCTCCTACAGCATATAATCCATCCATGGTCCCCTATCTCTGTTGATAGGATTGCTGCAAGCTTTAAATGTTTGCTTATAATCTAACATCATCTACATATAACTCTTTCAAACCTTCAAAGCCAACACTGTTAGTTTGAATTTCTTGCAACAATAAACTCTTTCTACTTAACGCATCAGCAACCTTATTCATTCAGTATAAAAGTAAAACTTTGAAGATATTCTACCCATTTAGCATGCCTTTGATTTAATTTGTATTGATTGTTAATGAATTGTAAAGCATGATTGTCTATATACACTAGAAACTCCTTTTGCAGCAAGTAATGCCTCCACTTTTTCAATGATTGAACTAAGGCATAAAATTCAAGATTGTAAGCAGAACATTTCTTTTTAGCCTCATTCTATTTCTCACTAAAGTAAGCCACTAGTTTACTTTCTTGACTAAGTACAGCCCCTATAGCCAATCCACTTGCATCACACTCAACTTAGAAAACCTTAACAAAATTGGGCAAAGCAAGAATGGGCTACTCACTAACCTTTTGCTTAAGAAATCTGAAACTTTTCTCAGCCTTATGTGTCCATTCAAATTGTCTTTTATTCCCCTTAATGGTTTCAAGAATAGGAGTAACAACATGACTAAAATTCTTTATAAAATTCCGGTAAAAACTAGCAAGGCCATGGAAACTTCTTACCTCCATAGAACTCCTTGGTGTTGGCCAATCAATAAATGGCTTGAACCTTCTCTCTATCCATCTTCAATCCATCTTTGGACACCACAAAACCCAAGTAAACCAATTCGGTCTGCAGAAATACACATTTCTTGAGGTTAATCTGTAACTTTTCCTTATGCAATCTCCTCATAACCATCCTCAAATGCTCCAAATGTTCCTCCTTTGACCTACTAAACACCAATATGTCATGAAGATATACAAACACAAATTTTACAAGAAAGGGTTTCAAAACCTCAATCATAAGCCTCATAAAAGTACTAGGTGCATTAGAAAGTCCAAATGGCATAACCAACAACTCTGAGTCCATCACTAGTCTTGAATGTCGTTTTCCACTCATCTCCAGGTCTGATCCTAATCTGATAGTAACCACATTTCAGATATATTTTAGAAAAATACATTGAGTCACTTAAACAATCCATTAAATCTTCAATCCTAGGAAATGGAAATCTATATCTAAGGGTTATCTTATTAATAGCCCTAGAATCAGTGCACATTCTCCATTCACCTCCTTTCTTGGGCACTAGACAGTAGGAACATCACAAGGGTTAAGTATTTCCCTTATCAAACCATTCTTGAGTAGTTCTTCCACTTGCTTTCTAATCTCCTCATTCTCTTTGGGAGTCAATCTATATGCAGCCTATTTGATAGGCTAGCTCCAAGTATCAAATCCATATGGTGACTTATACTCATAGGTGGCAACTCATCAGGCAACTCTGCTGCAACAATGTCTTTCTCGCATATCTTTTGGTTAATCATCTAGTTTTGTAGGAGTAAGCACCATTCTACGTTTAAGAATCAAAGCAAACCCTACTTCTTCATTCTTCATATCATGTAAAAACTCTTTACCACTTACCACCGTTACCTAACTATTGCTATTGTTGTTGCTGTTGTCCCCTTCTTACTCTTGCATAGGTATCAAGGTATGCTTAATCCCATCCTTCTCAAAGGCGTAAAGTGTTGTCTCTCCCACCATGCACCGCCTTCCTGTCAAATTGCCATAGTTTTCCAAGCAATACATGGCATACATCCATAGGCATTACAACGTACAACACATTATCCTTATAACTACCAATTTGAAATTCAACAAGAGCTTGTTCATCAACCAATAATTGGTGCCCTTTTTGTAAACAAGAGACTTTATATGGTGTAGGATGTTTAGTTTTCTTGAGACCTAACTTGTCTACCATCTCTGTGGCTACAAGATTATCCATGCTACAACTATCAATAATCAGTTTGCAACACTTACCTTTTGACTTACATTTGGTTTTAAACAGTGCCTTTCTTTGAATTGGTTTTTGGCTCTCTTCTGGTGGCTTCAACAATACCCTCTTGAACAGAAATGACTCTCCTAATTCTGGTTCACCTTTATGGTGAGCAGGTGACCCCACACTCTCTTGGTCTGCTTCAACAATTTAATTGCTCCTTCCAAATTTGGTATGCCCTCCTTGTGAAGATTTTGGACATTCCCAACTTTTGTGACTAGCATATTAGTTACACTTGAAGCATTTACCAGCAAAGCCTCTTTCTCTTCGTTGAAAACCACCTCTTCCATAAGATCTTCCTCCTTTATTATGATAACCTCCTCTTTCACTATTCGCTGCCCCACTAGAACTAGTAGCCCCTTCTTCTTGATGATGTTGTTGTCCTCTTCCAGCCTGCTATCCTCTTCCTCTAAATTCTCTTCCTCTCTTCTTTTCTTGTTGATTTTACTTCCTCATAAGTTTATCCTCTACCTTGAGGGCCAGTTGATAAGCCTCTTCAAGACTTCTAGGGGATGCAAGACTCAACTTGTCCTACAAACTATACTTCAACCCATTCAAGTACCTTGCCACTTTCTCCATGTCTTCTTCACTATGACCAGATCGGATCACCAACCTACAGAACTCTTCAGTATAGTCCTTGACTGACATATCTTTTTGTCTCAAGTTTTGCTATCTTCTGAAAAGATTGGTTTGATAATGGCTCGAAAGGAACTTGGCAACCATTCGATCTTTTCTTTATTCTTCTTTTGTCTCTCAGTTTGTACATAATCCCACCACATTACAATGTGGCTTTTGAGCCTTGTATAGGTAAACTTCACTCTCTTCTCTTCTGCCACTCCTTCAAACTCAAAATACTTATCAAGTTCATGAATCCAATCAAGAAGTTCCTCTCCATTGAGGCTTCCAGAATACGTAGAAATCTCTACTTTGGGTTTAGCCCCCACACTCATAATTGCTCTTATTAATCTCTCACCCTCCCCAGCCAGTTTTGCAATAACACCCTCATTGATTGGGGCTCCTCTACTTCTTCCACGTCACTGCCTTCATTAGTTCACTAAACCTCTTCTTTGGGCTTGTTCTATGGCATCCAACCTTGCCATAATAGTCTGTATCATTTCAAACATCCCTTCTTCTTGACCTCTTCTACCTCCTCCCCTATTCATTCTCCTAGGAGGCATATTATCTACCCCACAAACTCCCAAGTTCTTAAGGCTCTAATACCAATCTGATGACAGCCTTGCAGACAAACAGGGGACAGAGATACTTAACAGTGAACAGAGACAAGGGAACAATGGAAAACTTCAAGATTAATCCAACGATGTATTAATTAAACACTTATTAGTTATTAAATCAAAGAGACGGGAACCAGACATAAGAAGAAGACACACAGAATCCAAATGCTTACTACAGGCTGCTTCTACGGAGAGCCAAAACAAGAATCTCAGAATAGTCATTTCGTTATTCTAGACTTAGGGGCAGTTACAAATACAAAGGAACAGAGACTTTCGATCCTTCGAGGATCGGCCAGGCATGAATACAAAATGCCCAAGACTTCAATTCCTTTCCTTCAATCAGTCTGTGCAGATTTCTCACGCCAGATTCAGAGTTTCACATGCCTTTCTTCTGCACTTCACTCCTTCCACCCATTCGCTTCCTTTTGTGAATATCCCCCTTTTTCTCACTTGGCTAAGCCCTGCTCAAAACAATCTCTGGCCCTTATGAAAGAGACATTTTCCAGAACCGCTAACCAACCATTTGGTTCAATTCCTTTACCTGTCAACAAATTCCACAAATGGCTTGCTGACTGGCGACAGGAATTTAGGAGTGGCAACAGGAACTTGAACACTCATTCTGCACACTAACAAAATGACAAACAGAAATGAAAGAACATCAAACAATAAAACCAAAAATAAGAATAAAAATCCTGTGAGCTTGATGCTCCTGCATCAACCTTATAATGCGTTTGGGGCTGAGACACACATCAGAAGTACTGTCATTTTTTGCTAAGTTTGTTTCACTAGTATAAGGAGCTTTGGAGCCTGCCAATGTTTGACTGGATAGTGCTGAGTATTATGAATGTACTCAATGTAAATCTATAAATTGGGCATGTCCACCTGAGAGCCCTTTATAATTTATTTTTTGTTAACTACCTTTTTTATTTAAAAAGCTTAAAACTATTATGTACTATTATTCAGACCTTTTTATATATTGTTCTTCAATGATGGCTTTCATATTGTAGGGATGTTTCCACAACAGCCCTTTATGGCATGAGATACCATATGCATGTCTCCCGGCTGAAATTTACTATACTAAATGCACCTCAGCTACAAACCTAAACCAAAGATCACCTAACATTGGCAACCATATACTAGTAAAAAAAGAAAGATAGTGGATATAACCAAAGGACTTGTGTTTTTTGTGTTTAGTAATGATAATGGTCCATGGATATACTTGTAAAACTCATTCATTGTAGTAGTCAGACTCATGTCCATACTCCCCAATACACCAACACACATGCATATCATAATCTCACCCAAAATATACGAAGTTGTAATCACAGAAATCTCATTTGCTTGGTTGACAAGCTGGCTAGGCCATGACTTCTATATACCTTGCATTTTCGTTGAGTGCCCCCGTCCAAACAATCCACATTGGCTAAATTGTACCTATAGGAGGGATGGGGTTGAGAGGAGCACTTTAAGATAGGAAGAGGAAGAGGGTATGTGTCAATTGAAAACAGTAGAGCACATAAATGATCTTAAGGCCGATAGGATCCCACGCCTGCGGCATTAGTACCACATAATGCACTCAAATCCACATTCAAAGCACTCAAACCTCAACTCAGCTGAGGTAAGAAATATAACTTTTTTCCTAAACCTTGGAGTTCTTCAAAATTTGAATGGTAATGATCAGAATTTTGCAAAATTCTAACTTAAATAACAGCTGCAGTTCAGTCATAAAATCTGTAGCACAAAGACTGCTAGTCTTGAAAATAAAGTAAAGATGGAAAAATTTTGGAAGTGAACTTTTCAAAGAAAAACTAACAATCATGCAGGAACCCTACAAGCATAGCTGAGGGCCTGGCACCCAGGGAGTGTCAGTAAATGTCCAGCATATCCCTTTGGGATTCATGACATGGATTAACAGCCTCCAGTGAGATCCTTAACTGAAGTGGTAGTGATTTCCTGAATAGATGCATCTTTTGGGAGAAACAGCCAGCTCAGAGCAGGGTTGCAGGTTCCGATCCCCTCAATATGCTGAGGAAAAGATTGTTGGTAGTGTCTAGCATATCCCTCTAGTATTTATGACATAGTTTAACAGCCTCTTGTGAGATACTTAATTGAAATGATAGCAGTTTTCTGAATAGATGCATCTCTTGGGAGGAGCGGCCAGCTCAACTTCCTATAAGGAGTAGTAGATTTCAAGGTATATTTTACCGCATAGTCTGATGAGAAGATTGGAAGTTGAGTGGTTCAAATTTAAAGTTCCCCTTGCAGACTAGGCCTGGACGTAAAAGACGCACCCCTTATTGTTTTATCCTTAGATGAAACAGATTTTTCATAAATAAAAATGAATTCAGGTAAACAAGGAGGAAGCAAGATGGAAAAGCACTCACAGGCAACCAAAAAGAGGAGAAATCGAATTGGAAAAGACAATAAACGCATTAAAGTGGCCTAAAGGGAGCATCTTACCTGATTTAAATTGAAGACAATGGAGTGAAGCGAAGCTTGATGATGACAGTGCTCTCCATGAATGATTTGTCCGAGTCTGCGTCTCTAATTTAAAGCCTTTATTCAACGGGAGTTTGGAGGAAAGGATATCGGGCCTTCCAATGGTAAGAGAAGGAGAATAAGCACATTTTACAGAAGGCAATGCCGAAAGGAGCGAGGAGGTTGCCCAGCAAGCCATGCCCGCACTTCACTCTGCTCTTATCCACAACAAGTATATTTAAACCCTAGCTAACTAATCTTGGGGAGTGCTCTTGGCGAAGCATAGATTTGGTGGCTCTATGTACATATTTATGGATTTTTGCCAAATAATACAACCAAATTTTTGGGAAGACTCTATTTTCTGTACGTCGAAGGGAAAATTTAAAACTGATCGTGAAAAAAAAGTTGTATCCATAAATAATTTGTACGTCGAAGTTTGAACGACCATTTCGAATGGATAAATGTCAGAAAATTTTTGTTTAACAGACATTCTTGACCGTAAAATTTGTGCCCAGTCAGATTTTATTCACAAACAAAAACATTTTTTTTCCAATGAACAACTTTGAATAAAAAAGTAATAAAGTTATATTAGCAAACAAAGATATTATTTTAGTAAGATTTTGACTATTCATTAGCAATTGTATTTTGGTGTGTAATAGGTATGTTAAAAAGGTGTAGAAGGTCAATTATGGAAAACTTTCGTTCTTTCTTTTTTTTTTTAAATAAATTTGTGTAGTAAATGAGGTCAATTGGTAGGTCATGAAGTTTTTTGTGCAACAAAGTCCTCAATGGGGAAATGACAACTTCAAATCAACTGTGTACACTTACAAGGATCCAATAATAACTGAAACAAAACCTTTGAATTGAGAAGATAATCAAGTTTCATTACTAGCAGACTTGTGTCATATTTGAGAGAGAGAGAGAGAGAGAGAGAGAGGTATTGTCGACTCGTCAGGTTTGGAATCTGGAAGGAGACATGGAGATATTGTTGGCAGCTAATAACTATTTTTTGGTGATTTTATCTTGCATTACAAATAGTAGGGCTTTTGAAGGGGGGCCTTATTTCTTTAAATAAGTGGGGCTCTTTATCAAACCTTGGCATGTAGGCTTCAACTCGACTGAGGAACTACCCTCGAGAGTGCATGTATGAGTTTGGTTGTCGAAGCTTCTACTGTAGTTTTGGAGGGATGGCATTCTTCACTCAATCTCACTGGTCCTTGAAAAACCTATGGGTTCAGCTACGCAAACTTGGGACTGAAAGATAATTTCTTATGCACAAATTTGTGTAGTTCAGTTGATTTAAATAACCCATTACCAGACTCTATGAAAATTTGTTTGGGATCCTCTTCTTGGATTGAACAACTAGATTATGAGACTCTACCATTCAAATATAGAATATGTCATGAATATGGTCATTTACAATGAAGATGCCCAAAAAAACACGTCATCTCTCTTAACAGATTTTGGACCTCCTCACTCTTCCCCTAGGGAGGATAAGGGGAAGGCCCCTATGTCTGATGGGCATGTTGATAAAGAGGGATTTATTCTTGTAAGCCCTGCAACAAGGGCAGAGGACATAAGAGAACCTAAATGGATAAGCATAATGATGGAACTTTTAACAGGTTTGATGTTTTGGGTGACTTGGTCCAAGAGGAAGGTATTCCAGTTGAATTATCCTCTAGTGTTAAGCCACAAGAAGTGGTTTTGGATGAAGACAAAGAGAATAAGGATTAGACTTTATTTGCAGTGGACCGACAAGATGGGAAAATGATTACAAATTTGCCTCCTCAAGTTCTAGATGCTAAAGATTTAAATGTATCTCTTATATTGCCAAATAATGCAATTGTGATGGCTTCAGCTCCTCTGGGGCAGAGGATAGAAGAGAATCTAGATGGATAGGTAGAATTATGGAACTTTTAACAGGTCTAATGTTTTGGATGACTTGGTCCAAGAGGAAGGTATTCTAGTTGAATTATCCTCTGGTACTAAGCCACAAGAAGTGGTTATAAATGAAGACAAATAGGAGGATCAAACTTTATCTGTTGTGCACCGACAAGATGGGAAAATGATTACAAATTTACCTCATCAAGTTTTGGATATTAGAGATTTAAATGGATCTCAAGTCTTGCTAGATAATGTAGGTGTGATGGCTTCAACTCCTTCGGCTAAAGTGGCCTTAGATTCTAAGAAGTTCTCCTACTTTAGGCCTACAATAGAAAGCCCTTAAGAAGGGGCCTTTAGATAAACCTTCAAGGAATGGACGAAAGATAAATCAGGAGAATGTCAAGAATATTGGGGATACATTGGTTGAGTCAGAGTGTGTAAAGCCCATTGGTTCCCACTTTTCCCAACCCCATAGATGATCGTTGTATCGTGGAATGTAAGGGGGTTAAACATCACCCCTAGACAAAAGCTTGTTCGAGATTTGATTGCTTCTCATTTCCCTAATATGGCCTTTGTTTAGGAAACTAAGCTACCAATTGAAGGTATGATTAATAAAGCTTCTAGAATTGGTATCAAGGTGCTTGTCAGTGCATAGGTGTCCATGACAGTTCTAGTAGATTGGCTCTCTTTTGGGATTCTAAAAGGGTTGTTCCTAAATGGTAGATTTCAAGTCAATTATTTATCTTCATGGCTGCCACTAGTTTGGAATCGGGTGAAGTTTGTCTTTTCACTAATGTTTATACTCCTACTGATATCTTGGACAAATCACATCTTTGGGTTATTATCAAACTTGTTTGTTCTCTGGTACCCTTTCTTCCTTACGTTATTGTTGGATATTTTAATGTAGTTTGTAATTTGGAAGAGAAAAGAGGGGGTTTGGCTAGGCTTGATCCTTCTACCACTCTCGTTAATGATAATATAGAGTTCTTAAATATTACTGATATGAAGCTGGATATTGGTATTTACACTTGGAATAATAGGAGAAGAGGAGCGGAAGCAATCTCTGAGAGACTGGGTAGATTTCTTGTCTTATGCTTTTGGTTGAGTGATAGATGGAACATTGGTTCATATATCTTGGATTGGAGAGGATCTAATCACTAGCTAATTAAAGTCTTCATGCTTCCTCCTAAAGTCTCTAAGAGCCCCTCCTTTAAATTTCATCTTATGTGGTTGCGTGATCTTTCTCTCTAAGATTTAATGATTGATTGGTGGTACAAAGGGAAGCCTTCTTATGGCATAACTATGTATACTTTCATCAAAAGATTACAATATGTGAAGTATAAGCTCAAGAGATGGAATCGACAATGCTTTGGAAATCTTCACTTCAACAAAATGGTAGTACAACCTTGACTTGATTCTATCACTCATGTAATCTGTGATCAAGGGCTTTCCCTAGACCTCAGTAAGGAAGAGTCTATAGCAATTAAGGAACTAGAGAATAGGAACTTTGAGAGGAGATCTTATAGAAAGACAAGCCTTGAATTAATTGGTTGTGTGAAGGAGATAAGAATACTACTTTGCTTCATAATTATGTCAGAGCTAGAAGAAATGACAAACTCATTACATCTCTTATTTCTTTAGAAGGAGCTCAACTTTCTTCATTGGGTGAAATCTCTTAGGAAGCTTTTCATTATTTCTCTTCCTTGATTATAGATGATTCCCTTCCTTCTAGGGAGGAAGAATCCTCTATACTTGATTGCATTCTCTCATTGATTTCCAATGAGATGAATATGGCTCTTACTCATCCTATCTCACTGCAAGAAGTGGAAGATGTTATTTTTTGTATGAAGAAAGGTAAAGCCCCAAGCCCTGATATTTTCTCAGTTGATTTTTTTCAAGAGTTTTGGGAAATTATTAAGCTTGACCTTCTAGCAATTGTTTAGAAGTCACATAGGAACAAATAGATGTTAATAATTATGAATGCTACTTTCACAAATTTGATTCCTAAAAATGAGAATGTAAATAGATTGGATCAGTTTAGACCCATTGCACTTTGCAATGTGGTTTATAAGATTATCATTAAACTGATTTCTAAGATACTTAAGGTGTGCCTCAAATATTTGATCTCTAATGAGTTGGGTGGCTTTGTTTGAAGACATTATATTTTGCCATTAGTATATGCAAAGGAAAACATGATAAACACCATCGGTTTATACTACACCGACAGACATGGCACAACACTACCCGATGCTAAGGTTACCGATATTGCCAAGTACAAAGCATCCTGATGCAACACTATTCAGTGTTACCCGATGACAGAAAAGACAAAGGAACCTGATGAGTAACCAACAGTGCAACCTGACGAACAGTCAAGAGTGGAACCCGACAGATGAAGGGAACCCGATGAACAATTCAAAGAAGGAACACCGACAGACTTTCAGTTCACACCGACGATCAAGAACCGACAGTCAGTTACATCCCGCAAAAAGTGGATCTGGCTTTCCACCTCAGATAAATCACTGAAGTTTTATATTTAGCTTCTTGATTTGTTTTAAATCCATTACGTGAGGGAAAAATAATGTAATTATTATTGTTTTTATCAGTTCAACTGATTTAAAACATGCAAACTAAAGGATCAAGGTCAAGTTGTATACCTTGGATCTAGAGTTAACATTGTAATGCGTGATTCTAAAATAGGTCAAATAACTTGTATAAATAGATGCTCAATCAATTTTGAACATGTTGTTCGATGATGATTGTAGCCACTGAGAGCATCTAAGGATCAGACAAGAAAATTCATGCAGCAACACAGACAAAGATCAAATCAGTTTTCAAGAACAAGAACAAAGGCTACCGATGAGCAGGAAAAGGTATTAATCAATCACTATAGGTGATATTCATATACTGTGAGCTTTAATGGATCTATAATAAGAAATTATAGATTGCATACAGTCAAGTCACACATATCGTACACATTCTAACAAGTGGGTTACACTTAAGAAATCCTTTCAAGGAAGGTGGATTTAACAATCCTATTGTAAATCTCTTAACCGAGTGCACACTACATCAGTGTTGCTAAAGATCTTAACAGAGTAGATCCTAACAGGTCTCCACATTAATACTCCTAACAGGGTAGATCATCAGAAGTGATCAAATTGTAAGCCTTAATCGACTCCCTTCCATTCTACAGATAGTGAAGTTTTGTGGGTGCCATCCCCACTACAGTTTTTACTTCCTAACAGGAGTTTTCTGCGATATCATATCTTGTGTTATGTGTCTATTACTTTCATGAATGTTTCTATGAATGTTACATACAATTAAGTTTATGGATTAATATTACATGCATAAGAAAGAACATCAGATTTGGTTGGTAACACAATAAAGATTGATTGCTAATGAAGAAAGGTGAAAAGTGTTAAAAGTTTTAGAGGTACTGATTCACCTCTCCCCTCTTAGTACCACTTCCCATTAATCCCAATAATTGGTATCAGAGCTAAGTCTCTTCTTGGAAAGCTTAAAGGCTTAAGAGAAAAGATCATACAATGGAGAAGTACAAACTTGATAAAAAAAATATTGAGAATAAAAAGCTTGAAATTCAGATGTTCTATGAACAGTATAAAGAAGCTAGAATCAGCATGAGATAGTTGTTGGATGAAAGAAAGACTATGGCATCTCACAGTAATGAGAAAAATTATCATGAGGAAGAGATTCCAGATTTCTTTGAGTCCTCAGGATCAAATACAAGCAAGGCATTAGATACAACAGAAGAAAGCATCATAAGCCTGACTGAAATCAATCTACATCTGGATGGACAAGTCAAATATGCAAATCGGTCAAGAGACACAGATGGTAAGAATGATTGATGTCATGAACAATGTTAGGCAAGCTGAATAAGAGAGAATACTGGCTATTGATGATAGAAGAAAGATCACAGAAAAGATACAAGAAAAGGAGTCAGAGATACAAAGACTTACAGAGCGTCACCATGAGGTTACAAATCAGATTATTCTTATGAGTCAAAGAGAAAACATAATGATTATGGAACTCATTGAGAGAATATAGATTATCGGTGAACTAAGAGATGAGAATGAAAAACTAAAGCATGAGGTTAGAATCAAACAACAACATAATGACATGATCAAGAGAGCTGAAGAGAGTACAAAAAGGATGGATGAATTCTTGAATGCACAAAGAAGACCCAACACCAACACTAGACTAGGGTACACGGAGCATGGAGAGTCATCAAATGAAGCCAATCTAAAAGATGACTACATCAATCCCAGACCAAGGAAGCTAACATGCAATCACTGTGGAAAGCAAGGCCACACCTCAAATGTCTGCAGGAGTAAAGAAAAAGGTATTCCTAAATCCACATTTATGTTCATAGGACATTGTTGTAATTGTATCAATAAAGGACATAAAGCATATGAATGTAAATTAAAGGTGAAAGAACCAAAGAAGGAAACCTATATGGACTGTTGATCTCTAAGTTTTTTTTATCATTAGTGTCCCACACTTAGTCATTTATCTAGGCAGTTTTAGCCAGTCATCACTGTGGCCGAGCTATCTAGTATAGGCCGAGCTATCTGACACGGTCGTTGTCGAGTCACATGGTTACCAAGTTTAGTTCATGTTGAGCGCTATAGTCTTTGTGTGCCGAGCAAGACAATTTTGTTATGTATGTCAGAATTGACACCAATTTTGAGGTAAACTATTTTGGACCAACTTATCTAAGCATTTAATGTTTTCAATGGGATAATTACGCATTTAATTATTTGATCCCACTATGTGGCATGGAGCCAATCAGAAAATTGGATTGCCTAAGCGGCATAAGCATTTGATCCTGATCGTTGATCTAGATCTAATTATCAGATCCGTAAAGTATATGAAGATCACTTCTTAACCTAATTTAGAAGTACTGAGATAGAAGGTGTATGGGTACATGAGAGATGTGTGAAGGGTTGTTTTGAAAGAGGAAGCATAGATCTAGCAAAGTGAAAGAGCAGTGAGCAACAGAGTTGTATAGTCAGAAAATGGAAGCACTCCCATTGTAGAATGGTTTAGCCTTCCAATTAAGTGGTTTTGGGGTCATGTCAAGCACCTTGAATGGGTTCCTGATTTAGACCTAGCTTTCCCCCTGTTCAGCTCCAATTTTCCACCTCTCTCTAGCCAATTTCTAGCATTCTGGACTGTAGATTTGAGATCTTTGACCTCAGGGTCAAGGTCAACCTTTTAGGTCTATTTCAACCTCAATCTTGACCTAGGTCAAGGTAAACCTCACCCCTAACCTATGTCAAGTTTGACCTTGACGTTGGCCTAGGGTCTAGATTTCAGGGTCCCACAGTTTCTGGATGTCGACCTTTGAAAAGGTTAATTCCCACTTCCAGGTCGGCTGTTTCAGGTTCCGAAGTGATGATTCATAAATTATATTTGACATAGGTCCTCTCCTAGGGGTAAAGACTTTAATGGGAATTTAATTCTCCTATGTCATCCTCCTTAGAAGATTGTGCCCTAATTTCATATAAAAGGAAGCTTTCTCCTCTCATTTTCTCTAAGCGATTTTGAGAAACTAAGTCCTCTATTGAAGCCTAAGAATCATCAAGTGAAGTTAAAGCAAGCAATCAAGAAATATTTGAAGCAAGGATTCATCCATCATCAAGCATTCAAGCATTCATCAAAGAGATCCATGGGAGGCCATTAAAGGATTCAAGCTACATAGTGCCCTTTTTGGTGATATCTCCATCCATCTTCTTCCAAGCCTCTTCATACTTAAGAACCCATTCAAGATTTGGTGTTGGAGATCTACAAGAAATTGATTGAAGACATCCTACATTCTAAATTCTATATCCATTGGTGCATACCTACTTGTGGATTCAAGGATTCAAATCCTCCACAAGGACTTTTACAAGCAAGGTGAATTTATGCATTTACTTTGTTTATTTCTGCAATTTCAATTATATATTTAAGGTTAATTCAAAAACCAGGGTTTGACCAAGGCAAACCCCTCCCCCCCAACAAAAAAATCTCTTTTTCTTGTAGGTACAGGTTCAGGATTGAAGATTTGAACTCAGATCTGGATACCCTTTTTAGCGAACTATCGGGATCCGCGAACAGATTTTTTGTCGGACCTGTGCAGGTCAGGGTCGAGATTATTGGGTCAAGGGTGAGATTATTGGGTCAAGGTCAACCTTTTTCATAATATGGTGTCGGATTGGAAAAATATTTATGGGTTTTGTTCGTCTCTGCGTTCCAATTCTGGATCATACTTCAAATTTTCCAGAAATAGAGTACAGACCTCAAAAAATAGCATTCTTCGGATCTGCAATATTTCAAGGTTAGTGCATTTATCCTATCCATTTCAATTCAAATCCTTAATCATTCTAAATCTATCACACATTCCTTTCCACAAAACATGAATTTAAGACTTTCCTCTTTGCTCTCATTTCCAAATGATTGATTCATTTGTGTATTGATCCTTCTCTTGGGGTTAATCAATTTGGATCGCTCATTTGTGCATCTTGGGATAGAAGAGGAATATCTTATGTTTCCCCCACTTATTTCAAATGAACACATTTCTTATGTTACATTTTGGTGAACCCGCAATAGACAACCCTTTCTTTTTGGTGTTAGATTTGCATTTTATGTTAGATCTTATATGCATTTAAAAATAGATTTCTTATATGATCTTGCATTTATATGTCAAAAATAAATAAAAATCACAAAAATTCTTTAAAAATACAAAAACATTTACATTTTTCATCACACATTTCATTTTAATGCATTTGGATATATCTAGATATATTTTCTATGCATTTCTTTATTTGTTATCATGTTCCACAAGTTGTTTCATGTATTTTACAAACCTTTTTCAATTTGCTTTATTGATAGGGATGATAACCCTCCTATTTGGGATGAACCTTTGGCTTTGGATTTTGATTACTCTCTTCCTCATGAAGCCATTGTGGATGATTCTACTTTTTCGGATGAACCCTTGGATAAAGACATTGATTTATCCCCTCCTTGTGAAGATGCTTTGATACAAGAGGGTGATTTATTAATGAATGACATATTCATACGTGATGGTGATTCTTTTTCTAAAACACACTCCTCTTATGTAGATATTTTATAGAAAGAAGAAAACATTATAGATGCTTTACCTCCATTTGGGATTCCTTCTAGTGATGAGACATTAACGAAGAATGATATGAATTCCCTTAATGCTCTCCCTCTTAGTGATGATATTATGGAGAATCAAGATCCTCACTCATCTCCTCCTAGGATGTATTATTTTCTTCCTTCTTGTGAATCTATTTGTAGTGCTGAGATAACTAACATGGTTTATCCAAAACCCTTGTTGACTATTAAAGGTTGTCCTCGCACTACTATCAAAGGTAAACCTATGGAATCTTTAGAATCTTTCAAT
>MU217836.1:291684-308696 GCA_018584345.1 Thuja plicata | reverse complement strand
CCACCCCATCTTCCTAGCATGGAGTATGATATGATAAACCAATTGCGCAATACCCCTGCCAAGATTTCTTTATGGGAGCTTCTTCAAACTTCACCTACCTACCATGAAGCCTTGCAAAAATCTCTAGCGACTCTTCCCACTCCACCTCCTAATCAATAGAACATCAATGCCTTCTTACAATGCATGCATGCTACCCCGGGTCCTCCTGACATTGTATTTAATCAAAATGATTTACCTTCAAAAGAAGTTCAGAAGAAATATGATGCCCTTATGGTTGCTATTACTATCAATAAGAGTATAATTCGTAGGACCTTGATTGATAATGGATCTGGGCTTAATATTTGTAGCATGGACATGCTCAAAGCAATTAAAGCTGATCTTTCAACTATTCAACCTGATAATAATCCTATACGTGGCTTTGATAACATTGATAAGAACACTTTGGGCATCATTACCTTACCTATCAAAGTAGGTCCAGTCATCCTGAATACTCCTTTTCATGTTATGCATGGACCTCTTAATTATAACCTCCTTTTGGGAAGACCTTGGTTGCATGAGATGCATGCTTTTCCTTCCACCCTTCACTGTAAAGTCAAGTTTATTCACAACAACATGGTGTATACACTTCATGTGGATGATGCGCCAAATCCTTATTTGCATATTCAAACCCACCATAATCCTATTCCTAATAGTAATCCTTCTTCCTCTAATGCCTTTCCTAGAGATGATTGGGGAACCTTGGATTTTAATCCTACCTTTATTGGAGAATATAAGGTTTCTAATCTTGATTTTACGAAGCAACAAAGAGAGTTTGAACAACGAGTTTTTGCTTCTAATTCTAATACCCTTCGTAATAACTTTGTCGCTTCTTCTACCCACTATGAATCTGTCAAACCTAATAGTAATGACATAGTGACTACTAAAGTTCCATTGACTCCTTCTGATATGGCTTCTCATTATGGTCACGGTTATCATTTACTAGTTAAACAAGGATTCCATGGTCAAGGATGTGGTAAGCATAAACAAGGAATTCAAATGCCCTTACATAATGGGGGGCATGGGCATTCTTACGGATTGGGATTTAATCCTCAACAACACATCAATAACAACATATCAAATAACACTTAAAAACATGATGACACTATGAAGGAATTTGACCAAGAAGTTCTTTTGCCTGAACTCCTTCGTGCTAAGATGATTGCTAGACCGAAATGCAAAAAGAAATGTAGTCCACACTTGAAGACTCTTCCTTTTTGTTTGTATCATAGATTTCATGACCACTCTACTAATAAATTTCAAGCTTTACATTATAAGATTAGGCATCTCATTGATAGTAAAATTATTTATATATCATCTGGCAATGAGTTGTATTTCAATCTTGTTTTCTCTGAATAACATTTATGTTCCTATTATGGAACTCCACATTATGTAAACAATGTTAGCCTAATCTTTGGGGGCTCGTTGTCTTGCATAGTATTGTGAGCAATATAATAGGTCCCCTTTCATCCTTGTTCCCACGCTTGGGGGGCAAGGATGACATCTTCTTTTCTGTCTTTCTAGGATTCACTTTTCCCTTGGTTAAGCAGTATCTATCTATTACGTGATATCCATCATACATGAAAATTTTGGTTTGCATTGAGGATCTATGTCCTTGATTATAACCTATTTTTGTTATTTGACATTGGTTTTCCATGGTAGATAAATATCTCACCTTGTAAATTGAATACTGTGTTATCCCTCACAAGGGTTACTTTTTCACTTCTTTCATGGTATTTCTTTGCGTTCGTCCCTTCCATGGCCTCACAGGAGCTGTGACCTTCTTGGCTTGGACTGGGTGTTGTCTATGGATATTGTCTTGATGTTGAAGAAGGCTTTATCCTTGATCTTTTCTTTCCTTAACATGTCAAAATAGTATGTACTTTGCCATCTTAAGGAGGGGGGCATATAACAGCCTCCCTCATTCTATATTATGCATTTTTGTTCTAACCTTTTGTTTTGTAGCATGCTAAATCCTCTGAAGGAAACTCACATAAGTTGCTAAATCTTAAAGAGATACACATTCAATTACAATTCCATGTGATAAATCCTCGGAAGGTAACGCACATAAGTTGCTAAATCCTGAAGAGATACGCATTTTACAAATGTATTCCATGGTGATATAAGAATATGGATCCATGGGTACTTCATAAAATCCATTAGAAGATGCACTACATACATGCATAAAGCCGCTAGAAGGCGCACAACTTTATGGGGTGACTATCAAGTTCTTGCTTGGTGGGCCATCTATCCTTTTTGTGGTTCACAATGAGATACACGCATCTTACTGGGTAAGCTAACAACTCCTCTCTCTCTCTTTCTCTTTGACCGGTGATGTCTCTCTTATCATGATCTTAGGGATGATAAAGACTTAAGTCCCTAGGGTCTTAAGGATTCCTTTGTCCCTTTTGATTTCAATAAGATTATCTTTTCTTCATGATCTCCTTTACCAAGAGTTTGCATTGAGTCCATACTCTTGCTAAAGTAGGGGCTAAATGTATAGTCACAAAATGGAATCACTTCCACTATAGAGTGGTTTAGCCTTTCAAGTAAGTGGTTTTGGGGTCATTCCAAGCGCCTTAAATGGGTTCCTGATTTAGACCTGGCTTTCCCCCTGTTCTGCTCCAATTCTCCACCTCTCTCTAGCCAATTTCTGGCATTCTAGACTGCCTATTTGAGATCTTTGACCTCAGGGTCAAGGTCGACCTTTTAGGTCTATGTCAACCTCAACCCTGACCTAGGTCAAGGTTGACCTCTACCTTGAACCAGGGTCCATATTTTAGGGTCCCACGGTTTCCGGATGTCGGCCTTTGAAAAGGTTAATTCCCGCTTCTGGGTCGGCTGTTTCGGGTTCCAAAGCAATGATTCCTAAATTATATTTGACATAGGTCCTATCCTAGGGGTAAAGGCTTTAATGGGAATTTAATTCTGCTATGTCGGCCTCCTTAGAAGATTGTGCCCTAATTTCATATAAAAGGAAGCTTTCTCCTCTCATTTTCTCTAAGCGATTTTGAGAAACTAAGTCCTCTATTGAAGCCTAAGCATCATGAAGTGAAGTTAAAGAAAGAAATCAAGCAAGATTTGAAGCAAGGATTCATCCATCATCAAGCATCCAAGCATTCATCAAAGAGATCCATGGGAGGCCATTGAAGGATTCAAGCTACATAGTGCCCTTTTTGGTGATCTCTCCATCCATCTTCTTTCAAGCCTCTTCATACTCAAGAACCCATTCAAGATTTGGTGTTGGAGATCTACAAGCAATTGATTGAATAAATCCTACATTCTAAATTCTAGATCCATTACTTTGTACCTACTTGTGGATTCAAGGATTCGAATCCTCCACAAGGACTTTTACAAGCAAGGTGAATTTATGCATTTAATTTGTTTATTTCTGCAATTTCAATTATATATTTAAGGTTAATTCTAAAACTGGGGTTTGACCAAGGCAAACCCCTCCCCCCAACAAAAAAATCTATTTTTCTTGCAGGTACAGGTTTAGGATTGAAGATTTGAACTCAGATTTGGATACCCTTTTCAGCGATCTATCGGGATCCGCGAACAGATTTTTTGTCAGACCTGTGCAGGTCAGGGTCGAGATTATTGGGTCAAGGTTGACCTTTTTCACAAGACGGTGTTGGATTGGAAAAATATTTCTGGGTTTTGTTTGTCTCTGCATTCTGGTTCTGTATCATACTTCATGTTTTCCAAAAATAGAGTACAGACCTCAGAAAACATCATTCTTCATATATGCAATATTTCAAGGTTAGTGCATTTCTCCTATCCATTTCAATTCAAATACTTAATCATTCTAAATCCATCACACATTCCTTTCCATAAAAGGGGAATTTAAGACTTTCCTCTTTGCTCTCATTTCCAAATGATTGATTCATTTGTGTATTGATCCTTCTCTTGGGGTTAATCAATTTAGATCACTCATTTGTGCATCTTGGGATAGAAGAGGAATATCTTATCTTTCCCCCACTTATTTCAAATGAACACATTTCTTATGTTACAAGAGTAAAGAAATATCATATTATTAGATCAGAGAAGGTATTGAAAAGAGGAGATCCATTATCAGCATTAGAGTGCATATCGAAGGATCAGATCTTGAAACATTCTAACAAGTGTATCAGGTGAAATCTCTTAATAGAGTGGTTCTAACAGACCTTTCTAAATATCTTAACCGAGTGCTTACTTTGTTGTAAGTTTAAATCCTTTTACAAGGTAGATTGCAATGATCTATAGCTCTTAACTGGGCAGATCTTTAACCAGGTACATTACATATTGTGATCAAATCTTGTAGCCCTAATAGGCACACTTTATTGCTGCAGTAGTGAAGACTTTGTGGGTGTCATCCCCACCCCAGTTTTACCTTATTGGGTTTACGGGTTACCAAAATTCCATGTTTTGTGCTATTTATTTACTATCATGAATGCTACTAGATGATAGATCAATTACATTTATGTATGATTGTGGATCAGTTTGTTTTAAGAGATAAAATTTGAAGATCTAATTCACCCCCCTCTCAGCATCTTGCTTTCCCATATTGTATTTCCAACAATGGACAAGTATTGTCCCACCTGCAAAATGCATGGGCACACATCTCTTGAATGTGGGAAGAAGAAAATTGAAGCATGGAAACCCAAAAATCAAGAAAATGCATATAAACTGAGTAGAGTCGATAATTCATATGTTTGGGACTACAATACATGGATAAATTGCACAACATGTGGTAGATATGGTCACATTGCTGCAAACTGCATGAGAACATAGACCAAAAGGTCTAGAGGCTAGACCAACCCAGGAATGGCATGTTTACACTTTCATAAGGTTGGACATCTAAAGAAGGACTATAGAGACCGAGTAATAGAAACCACCACTTTTGCAAATGGTAACACCATTGAAGACATCAAGAAAATGAGAAAGCAAATGTGGAGGAAAGCTTCAACCATTGAGAAAGTTGGACCAAGCAATGTAGTAGGTGATACCGCATCCCATGGATCTGGTGACATCACCACCTCCGCCTAAAGGTGAACAAGTAAGTATGGAACTGCACTACACCAAGTCATATTTTGAATCAGTTCCATTATACAAATTGATAGATAGTCAAAATCTGCATGAATAAAGATGCATATTATGTTACTTGTTATAATTCTGAGAAAACAACCCCATCGGTAAACACATACCAAAAATCATTGGTGAACATAAAAGGATGAGTTGTCTACCCTTGCCGAGAATTGTCGGTCAACACATAAAAAGGCTAAGTCACTAATGTAATCCGACACCCGTCGGTAAGGAATCAAAGTTACAATGTTGTCTTGACACTACACCGAGATCCGTCAGTGAAAGCAACAATCTCAACAGTTATCCTGAGCATCCTGTCAATACCGAGAATGTTATTTGAGAGTCTTCCCGATGAACTCCGTCTTCATGACCTGACAAGTTGTTGAGAATTTATGACAGACTTAGGGCAAAAGTCTATAAATACTCGACAGAAGCACTTCATTCTTCACACGATTTGAGTAAACAGAGCATAGAAAAAATAGAGCGAAAAGAGAACAGTTAGTAGAGTGTCCTTGACTCGATCCAATGCACTCCAAATAGATCATTCACAAGTTACATAGATTGAAGTAAGTACCAAGCGTATCAAAGAACTTTGTTATTACTTTCGAAAAAGCCCTAAATTTGAAACACAATGGCAACTGCTTCAAGAATAGTAAAATTGAAGAGTGATAAGAAGAATTTCATTAACTTGATCAAGAATAGCACTTGTGTGGAACCTAAATACAAGGTATGCCCATATATTACATCGCAACCTGATTATTCTGGCGCATTTTCAAAAATTCCACCTAGAGTTTTGTTGATAGAAGACGTAAGATCCTATATTCAGTGCAAGATCATTGAGATTGGTGATCTGGAGATAGATCAAGCTTATAAGAAGCTATGTGATGAACAAGGGAACCTGAAGGAAGAACACAAACACTTGAAAGTAAAAGGGATAACAAATGCCCTATATTTCTTGAGGGTTTTCAAAACTGACTGGATTAGGTTGGTACTAAGCAGAATGCATGATCAGAAGCTATGGTTGGATGAACCCAAGCAGATTACAAAGGATGTGTTACATGTTGTAACAGGTTACCCTATTACCGACAAACCAAAAGCACACAAGCATCCCTCTTGACCAGAAGTTGAGAAACTCACCAATGTTGTATGGGATAACCGAGGACTTAAGGTGAACACCATCACCAATGAGGAACTGAGGTTCGGTGCATGTGTGATAGGTTACAAAATATTTCAAGCAAGCAGGATAAACAACATAGCATCAACAGCAGTAAGCATAGCTTACAATATTGTCATGAAGGGGATACAAATGGATCTATGTGAGATCCTACTGAAGCAACTTGATGAGCATATGACAACAATTAGGTCTGCCAAGACAAACACATGTAAGTTCGGCTCACTTATAATGTGTATATTCTTTTATTTTCAAGAATACTTTCCTTCCATTGGCAAAGTGAAGTGGGACACTACCAAGCTAGTTACATTACAAATAAGTGACCTTATCAAGTCACTAGGTGACAACTTTGATTCAGTGATGACTGAATACTTCCTTGACTTCAAGGAAAAGATGATGAAGAGAATGAGGATCCCTGAACAGTTGATTGAAAAGTATAGGGATGAAATATGCTTTATGGTGGATTCAGATTTCACTCACATTAAACCAGTTGTACCAAGGATAGCCTGGTTACCACCTCTTGACTATGAGATTAACATAGATCAAGCAACAAATACAATTCATGCATTAATGAATGAACCACTTGACAGTAAGCAACCAAGATTTGGAATATATGAAGAGGCAAAGTCTAAGATAAAAATGGGCCTAGTCATTAAGAAGATTGTCAACAAGAAAAACAAAATGGTAAAGAATCTTGAGAAGATGTTGTCGGTTAATAAGGAGGAGAAAGAACAAACAAAGGACACCGAGGAACATGGTGCCATCGGTGAAGAGAAAGATGAGAAAGAATCAGATTCTAAGGCCATTGAGTCTGATGTACCTCCATCTCCTACCAAAAAACCAAGGACCACAACAGCTCATAGGACAAGGAGCCAAATAGAAAACAAAGATTCTACACCTCTCAAGAAAGGTCAAGTGAGGACCTACAAGAGGAAGCAACAAACATAGAAGAAAACACCTACCAAAAGGATGAGAAAAATCATCAAGACCAAAGCTGATATTGAAGATTCAAAACAGGATGAGCCTGAAATAGAAAAGAAAAGCTTAACCCCGAGAACAATTGATGAGACTGTTGACTTAATTGCTACAACAGGTACCATGACTGATAGGAAAATCAGACAATGGGTAAAGATAGAGCCCGAGGACAAAAATAAAATAGAAGATACAATAATCAGGGCTATGGTAAAATTCAAATATGTACCAGTTGAGTTTGGTAACAAATTACCCAAACCACTTAGTGACAGAATATCAGCACGATGGTCTTATGCTTTGAACTTCAAAAAGGAAGCAAGGGAGAGGATACTTGTAAGACTCATGCCTCCCGAATCCAAAATCGAAGAGATCAAAGACATGATGAAAAAGCACTCAAGTAAATTTGTGGCTAAGATAAGAGCCTACAAGGCGCTACATGGGAAATTCTTAGAACTTGATAGCATGACAGATGTTAAATGGAGACAAATTCTAGATCTACCTGCAGAATTGACAAGTTGTGAGAATCAATTACTTCTCACTGAAACACCTCATATAGAGGAGCAGAAAGATAAAGCAAGTCCAGAGCACATTATTTTGGATAATGTGGAAAGTTCTGAGCCCATTGACTTAGATAAAGTCATGGATGATCTTGAAATTCAAGACATCACTCACTATGATTCTGACAAGGATCCACAGAAGGATGATGATGTTATATTCATATCTCTTAAGGATCAAGAAAAGCAACAAGAATTGGAGACACAAGGAAATAAGGACATGGATGTTGCTAATGAGACATGGCTAGACACTTCCATCATTGACATGACAGGACTAGACCCTGCAGATCAAATCCAAAAAGATGAAGATGTCACTGTTCAACAAGACCAAACCGATGAACAAGACACAACTCTAGATGCAACACAAGTGGGCACACAAAATAATATGCCAATATTGATGAAGGCCATCAATCTACTAGAAGGAAATGAAGAATCTACTGTAGTAGATACAAGCATAACCAAAGACAAGGGTGATGCAGAAACAAAGGATACAATAGATGAATCAAAAGACACAACTACATAACAAGTTGCTACCGATGATCAACAAGACAAGTCTATTGATCAAAATAAAGAAGGAGAAAAATAAGTAGAGGAGGAAAAGCAGAAGGAAAATATTGAAGAAGCAAAGGCAAATGAAGCACAAAAGAAAACTGAAGAAAAAGTTGCTGAAACACCCAAGGTTGATGAAGAGACATCTTCACCTAACCAACAGGTGAACCCCGAGCAGAAGGCACAAGAGGTTTCATCTACAAATCCTTCACCAAGTGCCTCAGAGAAAACAAATGAAATAGCAATGGTAGTTCATACATTTTCTTCTACACAAATCTCAAGGAAGAAGAAGAGCAAGAACAAAATTCCAGTCACTCTAGATGAAATAATTGAGATTCTAGTATGTGATCCTAGAACATTGGATCCTACTGAATTGACAAAGTATGCTAGACTTTGTGAAAGGAAAGCTATGTAGGATAAGCTGAGAAAAGCCACAAAAGAAGCAAAGGTACTTGAAATTGCAAAAGGAATACTTCAGCAAATTGTACTTGATACAGATGTTGATCAAACAACTCCCATGCTTGATCAATTAGTGGTTGTCACCGACGCTATCACATCTCATAATATAGATGTTGAGAAGGCCATGGAAGCTAGACTTGAGAAGAAATATGAATTCACGTTAGTAGAGAAGATAAGCCAAGAAGTGGCACTGCAAAAGGTAAAGCTATCTGAACTGGTAAGCATAATAGACCCCATAATTTTAGAAGCTATAGCCTTGATTCAGAAATTGTGCACATTAGATCAACTCACCAAGGAGTATACCGATAAGATAGCACAAATTGATGTTGATCTTCAAGAGAGTGCACAAAGTCTCACAAACAGTGAAGAGGCAATCAAATTGTACAATGAACAACTCAAACAAGCTAGGAAGCTGAGACAAGATATACAGATTGCAGAAACAAAATTCAGAGATGAGGTAAATGCGCTTCAAGCCCAACTTTTGCCAACTCTCACATTACTACAACAACGTATGACAAAGGCAAGAACACTCATTGCCACCCCATAAATGTCTTTCCCAGACAACATTTATGATATGCATTCCAGGATTGAGCTAGAGCACATGACATTAGAACTCCTTAAAGAAAAATGGGAGAAAATGATAGAAGATATCAAGAACAGTCACTCCCACTTTCTTGACACTCTGTAAGTTACACATTTTTGTCACATTTTTTACAACTTATAAGTTGTACATTTTTGTCATGATTATCAAAAAAGGGGGAAATGATATGTACAGTCAGTCATTAGAAAGAGGAAAGAACAAAAAGGAGAATGTATAGTACAAAGGCAAGTATACATGTACATATACTTATACTATATTGATGCATACAGTTAGGGGGAGTCACATAATGATAAGGATATATACACGGTGTACATACTAAACACTTTAGTATTGTGCACATATTAGTTTTTGATACTAATGTCAAGGGGGGAGATTGAAGACATTATATTTTGCCATTAGTATATGCAAAGAAAAACATGATAAACACCATCGGTTTATACTACACCGACAGACAGGGCACAACATTACTTGACACCAAGGTCAACGATATTGCCAAGTACAAAGCATCCTGGCACAACACTATTCAGTGTTACCCGATGACAAAAAAGACAAAGGAACCCGATGAGTAACCAACAGTGCAACCCGACGAATAGTCAAGAGTGGAACCCGACAGATGAAGGGAACCCGATGAACAGTTCAAAGAAGAAACACCGACAGAATTTTAGTTCACACCGACGATCAAGAACTAACAGTTAGTTACATCTCGCAAAAAGTGGATCTGACTTTCTACGTCAGATAAATCACTGAAGTTTTATATTTAGCTTCTTGATTTGTTTTAAATCCATTATGTGAGGGAAAATCAATGTAATTATTATTGTTTTTATCATTTCAACTAATTTAAAACATGCAAACTAAACAATAAAGGTCAAGTTGTATACCTTGGATCTAGAGTTAACATTGTAATGTGTGATTCTAAAATAGGTCAAATAACTTGTATAAATATACGCTTAATCAATTGTGAACATGTTGTTCAATGATGATTGTAGCCACTGAGAGCTTCTTAGGATCAGATAAGAGAATTCATGCAATAGCACAAACAAAGATCAAATTAGTTTTCAAGAACAAGAATAAAGGCTACCGATGAGAAGGAAAAGGTATTAATTAATCACTATAGGTGATATTCATATACTGTGAGATTTAATGGATCTATAATCAACAATTATAGGTTGCATACAGTTAGGTCAAACATATTGTACACATTGTAACAAGTGGGGTACACTTAAGAAATCCTTTCAAGGAAGGTGGATTTAACAATCCTATTGTAAATCTCTTAACCGAGTGCACACTAAATCAGTGTTGCTAAAGCTCTTAACATAGTAGATCCTAACAGGTCTCCACATTAATACTCCTAACATAGTAGATCATCAGAAGTGATCAAATTGTAAGCCTTAACTGGCTCCCTTCCATTCTGCAGATAGTGAAGTTTTGTGGGTGCCATCCCCACCGCAGTTTTTACTTCCTAACAGGAGTTTTCTGCGATATCATATCTTGTGTTATGTGTCTATTAATTTCATGAATGTTTCTATGAATTTTACATACAATTAATTTTATGGATTAATATTACATGCATAATAAAGAACATTAGATTTGGTCGGTAACACAATAAAGATTGATTGCTAATGAAGAAAGGTGGAAAGTGTTAAAAGTTTTAGAGGTACTGATTCACCCCCCTCTTAGTACTACTTCCCATTAATCCCAACAGTGTTACAGGTAGACAAATTCTTGATGGGATAGTGATTGCAACATAAATCATTCACTATATGACAACTTATAAGGAAAAGGCAATGTTTATCAAGTTGGACATCACAAATGCTTATGACAGAGTCAACTGGGTCTTCTTATGGAGAATTATTTTAGCTTTTGGATTTTGTGGGAACATGTGGGTTGGGTTATGGGTTGTGTTTCTTCCACCTCCTTTTCAGTTCTGGTCAGTGGCGATCCTTTATAGTTGTTTCAAGCTTCTAGGGGTCTTATACAAGGGGATCCTCTTTCTACTTATCTACTCATCATCATGGTTGAGGGGATTGGTATATTTATCAAAGATAGGGTTAGACAAGGTTGGATTCAAGGTTTGATCTAGGGCAATAACCTACCCCCTTATTCTCATCTTTAGTTTGTTGATGACACTGCTCTAATGGGTAAGGCCATAATTAGTGAAGTTGTTAATTTCAAGAGAATAATAGACTCTTATTTAGCTGCCTCGAGGCAAAATATTAATGAGGCAAAGTCTTATATTTTTTTCTTCAATACTCCTCAGGCTATTCAAAACAAGATTGCTCATATTCTCATATTTGAAATTGGGTCTCTTCCTTTGTTGTATCTTGGGATTCCCCTTGGTATAAGATCTCAACTTAGAGAATTTTGGTAGGAGATTCTGGATAAATTCCATAAGAGAGTTAATCATTGGACTTGTATATTGCTTTCGTTTGTTGGAAGGTTGACTCTTTTGAAGTCGGTGGTTCAAGATCTCTGTATTTATAAATATTTTGTGTAGGTTGCCCCCTCTAGCTTTGTGAAGGAGTTTGATTCTCTCTTACGTCAATTTCTTTGGTCAGGATTTTTTTTCCATCTTGCATCTTCCTAAATTGTAAGCACCTATGTGCTCTACAATTTAATGGTTGTTTATCACCTACCTTATTATATTTACATTATGGATTACATTCTAGGACTTCATAATTGCACTTAATGCATACCTAATTCAAATATGGGTCTTCTAATCCCTTCAATCTTGCGTAAATTTAAGGTAGGATCTTATTTTTAGGAATCCTCCTTTGTTTTTCTCCAATCACAAAAATTTTATTATCTCCTAAGCCCTATATCATCTTCTTTTGGCCTCAAAATTAAATCTTGACATTGAAATCAACTAACTATTTGAAACTAGCAACAAATTGACTATGACCCACCAACCAAATTTTAGCCATTTCCAGGTGGGACAATTCGACTGGTCGACTTGTCCCTAGGAAATTATGCCCAGATTTGAGGCCAGGGTCCATCCCAAAGCATTTGAGGGGTTTCCAAATGTATAGTTGGTCATCTTAATTTTGTCTCCCAAAAATACTATAAAAGTAACCCTCTCACCTCATTTTGAGGGAATTAAATCAAGTGCAAGGTGAAAAACCCAATTTGATTACAACAAGCAATTGCAAGGTGGAATCCCCATCTTGATGACATTCATTGAAGTAAGGGTTTGTTATTGAAGGCTAATTTCACCAACATCAAGCATCAATAACGAGCATCAACACCAAGCATCTACAATCTCTTTCAAGCGTTCAAGACATCTCATACAACAGTTCCTATATCATCATGGAGTTTCAAATGGATTATGGAGATGGCTAGGACTACTCTTTCCATCTATATTTGGGTATGATTTCCTTGTTATTTTCATATCTATGCATTGCTACTTCATAGTTTTTTACATGCATGCAATCAATCATACATTGTTTGAATTTACATCTTATGGTTTCACTCTATCACACATAGGGTTAGATCTAGGCACATTTCTTATGCATTTAATCTCACTAGAAATTTAGACATACTCTAGATTCACAAGCACTATCATCTTTTTATCCTAAAGCCTATTCGTGGAGGTGGAAATCACCAAAATGGGGGGTTGACCAAGGAAAACACCTATATATCCACACACACACACACGCATGTGCATGCACCTTTTCTCAAATCTAGGTCCCATAAGCTTGGATTCAGTTGTAATTTCAAAGACAGTGCTTAGAAGCTGCGACAAACTAACCTTGCAACTTTGAACATAAAAGTGCAAGGACAAGTCAATTTTCCAGGAACAAGTCGACCTGTCAACTTGTCCCTGCCAAAAATCAGTGAAAATTCTAGGATAGACAATTATAGGTTTGAGATTGCCAGATCTGAAGTTATAGTAGATTTTGAGACTCCCATAGTCAGAAAATCTAGATCTAAAGTACAATTTTCTACATTACATTTCCAAGTGCATTTGTTCTTATCTTGATTTCCTTGAATTTACTTTCATAGATCTAATTTGTCATTTACATTGTTATTTCATTGTCATTATCTATTTGAAATCCCACAAATCATAGATCTTGCGTTGGTACCCATACTCCATTGGTTGTGCCAACCAGACTTGTAACAGATTTTGGGATGTGATACCCTTGTGACATTGTATCCCATTTTCCTCTATACATTTTTGTGAACCCGTCTATTTTATGCATTATACCTTTTGTGTTGGTTAGTGAGATTTTCCATGTGTTTGTGTCTCAAATTTCATAACGAACAAAAACATTGCCATTTAGTGCATTTCTTTAGATTGGGATTTACTTTTTTTCATTCATCTTTTCAATTATTAGTTAGATCTACTATTTGTGTGCATCTTAATCATAAAAAAAAATTGTCTTTCCCTTTCTTGTATTTCATTTACATTTTGAAAACAATTGCATTCATTTGTCTTTAGTTTGTTTCCAACATGTATGATTTCTTTATTCATGAGTATTTTGACGATTCCTTTACTAGTCATGATGTTAAGAACCCTCAGGAGACACCTAGTAGTGAAGATTGGGTTATGTCACACTGCAACAAAATAGGCAAATATCGCCAAAACTGGTGTCAAATTTTAGTGCATTTTTTGCTAAAAAATGAGCCTTTGCGATGACGAAAAAGTTGGTTCCCAAATGCATCGAGCACTCAGCGTCGCATTTACCATCGCAGGTGATGCCACAGTTTCCACTGAGTTTTGCACTGACCATTGTGCCACAACCTTGTACGTGCCATTTGTTGCATTGACAAAAGAACTGACCAATTGTGCTGCTTGGAAATGGGTATGACACCAGAAATGATGCCAGATTTGGCATCTGACTTTGCTTCTCTTGTTGCTTCTGGATTTACTTCCAATTATGCTTCTAGTTTTTCTTCTTTCCATGCTTCTTGTTTTTCTTATATTACAACGTCCCTTTTTTCTTTTGATTTTGCATCCTGTTTAGCTTCTCGTAAATTGCTTCCCATTTTTCTTCTACTATAATGTCATTTTTCTTCTGGGTTTGCTTTGAAATTAGCTTCTTGATTTGCTTCCAACTCTTCTTCTATTATAATGTCTTTTGTTGCTTATGGTTTTGCTTCCGATTTGGCTTCCCATTTGCTTCTATCTTTTCTTCCCATTTGTTTTAATTATAGCGTCGTTTGTTGCTTCACATTTTACTTCCAGGTTTGCTCCCCATTTTTCTTGTAGTTTTTCTTCTATTATAACATCCATTGTTGCTCCCCATTTTGCTTCGAGTTTAACTTCCCATTTTGCTTTAAGTTTTTCTTCTATTATAAAATCCTTTTTTGCTTCTGATTTTGCTTCAAAATTGGCTTCATGTTTTGCTTTATGTTTTTCATCGGATTTGGCTTCCCATTTTCCTTTTGTTCTTACTTCCATATTGCTTCCATTATAACTTCGTTTGTTGCTTCTCTTTTAGTTTCCAGATTTTCTCCCCATTTTTTTTCCATTGTAACTTTTGATTTTGCTTGTGAGTTGATTCTACTTTTGCTTTTGGCATTTCTTCTAGGTTTACTTCCATTATAACACCCTCTATTGCTTATGGTTTTGCTTCCATTATCACCATTTGTTGCTTTTGGTTTTGCTTCTTATGTTGCTTCCAATTTGACACCTATTATGACGTCGCTTGTCACTTCCAATTGTACTTCTAGTTTTTCTTCTAGTTTGATGCCTATTATGACCTCACTTGTTATTTCATTGTTGCCTCTGATTTTGATTCTTGTGTTTTCTTCCAGGTTTTCTCTTGGGTTCGCTCCCTTTTTTGCTTCCATTTTAAACTGCTAGTTTTGGTTTTTTACTTGCATCTTTTCTTCTTTTGTTGCTTCCCATTTTGCTTCCATTTTGAAGTCATTTTTTGCTTCTTAAATTGCTTCCATTATTACTCCTTTGTTTGATACTAGAATTGCTTCTATTTTTGTTTCCAAGATTGCTTATATTTTGGCTTCCATTGTTGCTTCATTTTTTACTTCTAAACATGCTTCTTATTTTAATTCCATTTCTCATTAATTTAATATGTTTTATTCCAATCAATAACCCATATATACACAAAGAAGGTGGACAACAAAATATCTATAATTTAATTTAATTTGACTACATCCATCCTTAGTAGCAAATTAAAATCATCATACATAACAAATATTCATCCAAAAATCATCGACCACTTTCAATATATATAAATTAACAAGTGAATATTGATAAGACCATCATATATAACTATATAAGTTGTATTCTGTACACTCAAATAATGAGGGTTAGTAGCACTGATTTACAATGAAAGAAATCAATCACTTACTAAGAACAAACCTACGAACAATAAAATGACAAGCAATCAAGGAGGAATACAAACGAATGCAAACCAACAAAGATCAAATCTTCTATTGTCTCTCTCTACTCCTCCTAAAATGTTGTGTGTGTGGTGATCAGTATTGGTATCGACAACGACTATGACTTGGGAGTGTCGAGAATATGATATTGATTTTGATCACAAGAATGCTTTGAATGCCTCTAACAAGAATCATGCAGAGCAAGGGTGCACGAAAGCTTGAAATCTTGGATCCTTCAAATGGTTATGAAGGGTTGATTATTGTATGCACCCTAAAATGGTTGATAAGGCCAAATTATTACCTTTATTTTTTATAATTTTAAATACTTTGTTCTAGTTTTTGACAAAACATTTGAGAGCCTAGCTAGTCAAAACTTGTGATAAAGTCCAGATAGAACTGATAAACCATGGGTAGATGTTTGTGACATATTTTGCTAATATTATACATATAGTGCAGTATTTCATAAAACCATCAAAATTTATGTTCTAATATCTAGATTTAATTTGATTAAGCTTGTTGCATGAATATTTCCGCATCATAACTAACTTGACAGGAGAGAAAGCGGCTAGAGAGTGGTCGACAACATTCAAGGAAGACGGTTGAGGAGAAGCTACGACGGAGTGATCATCACAGCACCAGGAAATAGGGCTGCTACAATGGAGGAGCCATATTCTAGGAAGAGGGATGTAGTGTTCCTATATTCCCTCTGCACTTTACTATGTTGAACTGGTCGCCAAAGCTTTATCACCCACACCGCGGGCTGTTGCATTTCCATCTTCTTCTCCGGCATGTTTTCAACAAGATAGTTTCTTTTCTGTTTTGTAATAAGTGTCCGATCCTCTATATATAGGTATTGGACTGATAGTTTGAAAGGAGATAGAAAATTAGAGACAAAAGTTTTTGGAAGAAAACTGTTGTATCGTACAACAATCTATTTCCAGTTTCATGTATTATTTTTATGTAATGAGTTTTTGAAATACAATGAAGTAATTCTTGGTTTACATTCTGTGTTATTAGATTAGCAGAAACCAACCAAGGGGGCCCACTTGGGAGGTGGAATAGGTTAGAATAGAATAGATTTCATTTCCAACATTTCCAGTATTTCAGATAGAAGTTACAATTTCTTCCTGTAGCATCGTACCTTGTGAATGTTCCTGCAACATTTGCAAGAATAGTTATAATGGATGTTCTAGGTTGAAAGTATAGGTTTAAGTAGAGTTTGCAATTTCTAGCATTCATTTCAGTAAGGAGATAAATGTATTCT
>MU217836.1:277793-290193 GCA_018584345.1 Thuja plicata | reverse complement strand
TATGCCACAAGATCCTCTACAATTTTCAAATTTTAACAATAATCAGTGGCAAAACCAAAATTATCAGAACACTTCTCAATACTCTCAACCTCAGTGGCCAAACCAGTAGAATAACCAATGGCCAAACCAGCAGAATAACCAATGGCCTAACCAACAAAATAACCAATGGAAAAACCTGCAAAATAATCAGTGGCCAAATCAACAAAATAACCAATGGCCTAATCAGCAAAATCAATGGCAACCACCGCAAGGAAATTGGCAGAAAACTAATCAATGGAGGGGGCATCCACAGTGGCCTAACCAAAATTATGGTTGTCCACAACTACCACCTCCAGTGCAACCACTTGCAATAATGCCACCTCCTGTAGCAAATAATGCTAATCCAAAGCCAACCCAATTGCCTTCTCAACCACAGCTAAATCCAAACAACAAACAACAACAATAGCAAACGTACACTACTGACACTCAGCAGTGCCCTACTTATTCATTAGAGATAGCTGATATCCATTTGAGGTTTGGTACCACCCTGCCTACACCTGAATATCCTATTATCACAGAAGTTGCAAACACTCCTGCAACACTACTTCCAGAAGCCACACTGCCAAATACCAGCCAGCTGACTGATATACCCAGCAGGACTACTGTCCACACTTCAAATCCACCCTTTCCGCATAGGCTAAACAAAGAAAAACCTATACCCCAAGAGGAAGAAACATTTGATATTATTAAGCAGCTGAAAAATATGAATATTCAAATCCCTCAGTTCCAAGCTATCAAAGATATACCTCTTTATGGAAAGGCTATTAAGGAAGCATGCCTTAAAAAGCCAGGACATAAGAAGAAAGACCCTCAAATAGTACATGTTGTAGGGAAATTAGTAGATATCATGTTAGGAAAGGTGGTAATACCAAAGTATTCAGATCCTGGCAGTCCAGTAGTTGACCTGATAATAAATGGATAGACTGTGAAAAATGCTCTAGTTGATTTGGGAGCAGCAATAAATGTGATGAATAAAGATACAATGCATAGGCTGAGCATAGAAGACTTAAGAACAACAACCACAGTGTTACAACTTGCTGATAGTTCAACTGTTACTCTATAGGGTCTCATAGAAGATGTGATAGTAACCTTAGATTCATGGGAGTATCTTGCTGATTTTCTTATCCTATCACCGAAAGTAAACTTTGTTGGTTATCTTGTAATCTTGGGAAGACCCTGGTTAGCTACCACTGATGCCAAAATTAATTGCAGATCAAGTAGTATGACAATTTCAAATGGTCAAGCCATAAGGAAGCTAGCCCTATATCCTCCTGCCCAACCCCAGCCAGATTTGGGAGAGCCTATTTGGCCAGACTTAGGAGATGAGGAGGAAGAGCTGAATTCAGTAGCCTAGCTCATGATGTTGCATAGGCAATATTTTCTAAAGATGAAAGAGAAAGATGATGTGATACAAAGCATTCTTACCAATGAATGTATTGCAGCTAAAGATGTTTCAGAAAGTTTTGTTTTACGGCTATGTACCTATGAGGACTGTATGTCTCTAGCAACCCCTGAAATAATTGATCAATTACTGACAAGTGAAATAGCTAGAAGTCCAGTGCCCGAAGTGTTAATGGCAGAGCTAACAACAACAGTGGAACTTTCCTTTGGTCATAACCTTCATGTGAACAACAAGCTGTCCCAATCACAGTTGGCATTGTTAACCAAGCTCCTCAGTTAGCATGAAAAATCCTTTGCATGGGATTATGGGGATATGGAGGGACTAAACCCTAAACTCTGCACCCATAGAATCTACATCAATGATGGAAGCTTGCCACTTCGACAACCATAGAGGAGAATAAATCCAGCACTAAGAGAAATAGTTAAAACTGAGTTGCAGAAGTTGTTGGATGCTGGATTCATCTATCCAATCTCTGATAGCAAGTGGGTGTCACCATTGGTAATTATACCTAAGAAAGGAGGTAAGTGGCAGATATGTGTGGATTACAGGGAATTAAATAATGCCACAAAGAAGGACCACTTTCCTTTACCTTTTATTGACTAGGTCTTGGATAATTTGGCTGGAAAGAAATATTTTTCCTTTCTAGATGGATACAGTGGTTACAATCAGATAATCATTGCCTCGAAGATCAGGAAAAGACAATGTTCACATGCCCTTGGGGCACATATGCCTATTTAGTACTACCATTTGGATTATGCAATGCACCTGCTACCTTTTAGAGAGCTATGATCAGCATCTTTGCTGATATATCACATGATTACATGGAAATCTACATGGACGACTTCACTACATTCGGTGTCACATTTGAGGAAGCTCTGAAGAACTTGGAGAAAGTACTAATCAGATGCGAGGAACATAACCTATCTCTCAACAGTGAAAAGTGTTTTTTGATGATGCAGGAAGGAGTGGTGTTGGGAAATTTTATCTTCGAAGCTGGAATCCAGGTAGACCCTGCGAAGATAGAGGTAATTCTCACACTCCCTATTCATACTAAGCAAAAAGATGTTAGATCTTTCCTAGGTCACGCTGGCTATTATAGGAGGTTTATCCAGAATTTTAGTCAAATAGCTAGTCCTCTGTACAACTTATTTACCAAAGAAGCTGAATTTGCTTGGACAAAAGAATGTGATGAGTCCTTCCTGCAGCTCAAGTCACTTTTGACAACTGCACCAGTACTTAGGGGTCCTGACTGGACTTTGCCATTTCACATACATACAGATGCTTCAGACTATGTTGTAGGTGTTGTCTTAGGACAAAAGTCTAAAAAACTTGAAAATGCAATCTATTATATCAGTAAGAGTCCACATGGACCAAAGTTAAACTATACAGTGACTGAGAAAGAATTGCTAGCAGTAGTTTATGCTCTAAACAAATTCTGCCATTATGTGACTGGTTATCCTATCTATGTTCATACTGACCATGCAACAATTAAGTGTCTCATGAACAAACCTGCCATCACAGGCAGGTTAGCAAGATGACTTCTTCTTTTGTAAGAATTTGATATAACAATCATTGACAAGCCAGGGAAAGCAAACGTGGTAGTTGATAATCTATCCAGAATTCATCATGCTGAAGAAGATACAACTTTGATAGATGATGCATTTCCAGATGAACATTTATTTCATATTGCTATCTAGAATCCATGGTATGCAGATATAGCTAATTACCTAGCATCTAATAAAATGCCAACACATTTCTCTTATAAGGAAAAGAAGCTGCTTGTAGAGAAAAGCTTCCATTTCTCTTGGATTGATAGCACATTATTTTATACTGGACCTAACCAAGTCATGAGGATATGTGTGAGACAAGATGAGACATGTGACATTCTTCATGCATGTCATAATGAACCATGTGGAGGACACTTTGTAGCCAAAAGAACATCACAGAAGATTTTAACAACTGGCTACTACTGGCCTACACTTCACAAAGATGCAACCAGTTATAAAAGGAAGTGTGACAAATGTCAAAGAATGGGCCGACCAACAAAATCAGATGAAATACCCTTAAACCCATAGGTGGTGGTAACACCATTTGATACACGGGGCATGGAATTTATTGGCCCAATAGACCCTCTATCCAATGGGAAGTCATACATTCTGGTGTGCACAAATTACATGACCAAATGGGTCGAAGTCAGAGCAATGAAGCATGCCAGAGATCATAAAGTTGTTGAATTTCTGTATGAAGAATTTTTTACTAGATATGGCGTGCCAAGAGAACTTGTTACTGATCAAGGTACTCAATTCACCTCCAATCTGATAACAGAGCTCATGAAGGAATATAATATCATACATCGGAAGTCCAGCCCCTATCACCCTCAAGCCAATGGACAAGCAAAAGTTACAAATCAGGAAATAGAAGCAATCTTAACAAAGATAGTTCATTTGCATCACTGAGATTGGAGCAGCAGACTATTAGAAGCCGTCTGGGCATATAGAACAACATGGAAGACAACCATAGGGTTCACTTTGTTCGAACTGTTATATGGTAAAACATCAATGCTACCGATTGAATTTGAACACAAAACATTAAGAACAACACTGGAGTTAAATATTGATCTTCCTGCAGCACAGAGAGAGCACTTGCTACATCTCAATTTTTGGATGAAATGCACAAGTCTGCCCTACAACGCACATAAATTGTCTAAAAGAAAAGGAAACAATGGCATGACTCCCATATTAAGAGTAAGCAGTTCAAAGTTGGAGATTGGGCATTGTTATATGATTCTAGATTCCAAGAGATACCAAGCAAGCTATAGACACGATGGCTAGGTCCATATGAAATAAGCCATGTATTTACAAATGGAGCAGTCCAGTTGATCACAATTGACCATGTACACTTCAAGCTACTAGTCAATGGACATAGACTAAAGTTGTATCACCAGCCATAGATGAAAGAAGGCTTCCTGTAGCAATTCAACCATCCAGTTTTAAAGGATCAACAGGTAACACCTCCTGTAGCAGAGGGTGTCAACCTTCTTCCTGCAGCTCTTCAATAAGAATTCCTTCGAAGCATGACCATAATAAAAACTTTATGTTTACATAAAGTTCAAATTCTCCATTCACTTTCTCCATTCTTCTTTTTCAACCCACTTCATTTCTTAATCTTCCATCCACCCACCTTCCACGTCATCATATTTCTATGCTTTCAATAAAGAGATCATGTGATGACGCATGCCGACCGCCGACACCGTCATTCCACTCTCACCAATCTTTCCTAGCACATGCGATGATCAATTAACAGGTAAAAGCTTTTCAAATTTATTTCTATTTTTAGCGCATAGATTTCGTTGGTTATATCAAATACTACAATAAATGTATCGTTGCCGCCTTAATCCAGTTCTGTACCTTCTGCCAAGTCTGACAAGCGAGGACACTTGTCAATATTTTGTAGGGGGCAGGGAAGTGTGCCAATTCTTAAAATGTCATTTCTATTTACTCGTTAAGATCCTCAAATCTGTGCTTCAGCCTTGTCTTAATTAAAATCTAGCTGCCGCATCACACAAGTGTCAGGTGTTGTACCTTTATTCTGAATAAATCCCTAACTGTCAGACTAGATGTGACCGAGTATTAAAACCATGATATAACTCTCGCATGAATATTTATGATTCATTCTGTTAAAGTACATTATTATTGTTCATATCAAGAATACCAGAAGAATATGAAAGAGGGAATGTGAAAGAGGGTCTGTGGTTTTACAAGAAGTAGTCTGAAATTCAAAAGAGAAGAAGGTAATTATCAAGAATAGAGTAGAGGTTGAATTTGGTAAGCACAAATGGGGGGCCAATTGCAGTGGCATGAACCAATGGTTCATGGTATTTTACTATCTGATGTTGAGGTAGTAAGAAGATTTAATGCCTGTGGATGGCTGGGATATTTCTTAAAATTGACGGAGTTTGATGAGGAAGCAGCATCAGAATTTGCAAACACATTTGATGAAGGCCAAGCGACGGTCTGGGGGTTGACAATCGTTGCAACAAAGGATCGAATAGCAGAAGTAACTAGTTTTCCAGCAGCAAGGGAACACTATCCCAATGCGCACAATGCCAGGTCAGCCAGGGCTCAGTTCACCCTACCAGGAGACCCTCCACTGGAGATCACTAAATAGGGGTGCAAACGAATGTCCATTCGTCCACCATATCAGGAGTTAGCCACGCAAATTATCAGGTATTTCACCTGTGAAGGATGATTCTCTAATTTGCATGTGCATCATTTTAAGCTACTTAGTTATGTATAACATAATATCCCAATGAATGCACCCAATTTTTTATTTAATATGCTATGCATTAGTGCCGAAGAAACCTAGAAAGGGAAAGACAACTCTGTTACTCACCATGGCCTAATTAAATTACTCATAGAAAGATCTCTTAGGGATGTCTCCCCTATGGCATGGGTAGAGTTTGTCCATCATAAAACCCTGCAGCCTCAAATTGCCCCTAATGTGCAAATTAGCAAAGATAATGTAGTTTCCCCTGACCCAATTGCCGAGCAAAGTACCCAAGGGGTAGAAACCAAAAATTTACAAGAAAATGTGCCTTTGACCGCTCACATGAGCAATATACCTACTGCCGCCCGAACAAAAGGAAAACAAAAATTAGTAGGAGAAACTTCGGTTCCTGTAGCTGAGCCACGAAACCCTCAAGTCTCGAAAAAGAAGAAAATGAAGTCAGTTCCTGTAGCCACTACTCCTGCAGCAGAGAAAACAAAAAAGGTTAGTAAGAAAAAGGCCATAGAGGTTGAGGAAATCCATGTAAGAAGAAGTTCTAGGATGAGAGGGAAGACTCCTAAAGCACCCACTGAAAGCCAGACTGCTTCCCCCAAACAATTTTAGGAGGAAACCCCTATTCATATTGTTCTAGATGATTCTCCCAGCCAGTCTGAGATTCCAAACATTCCTCAAAATCTGGATGAGGAGTGTGAAGCTGAGCCAAATGTACCCAGGAGTTAGTTATCAGAATGTTCCAACCTGTGAGAAAGAAACCCCTATAACTCACAAGCTAGCTTGCACAAGAAATGCTTTAGTTTCCTATAAGCGAACTTGGTTAATAAAATTCTTAGAGTAGTTATGGAGGGAACAAAGGAAGAAGAATAACCAAGATGAAAATAGTGGTCTGATTACTATGCAAATGCTTCTCTTCTAGTTATATAATA
Source organism: Thuja plicata (assembly GCA_018584345.1). Lineage (NCBI taxonomy): Eukaryota > Viridiplantae > Streptophyta > Pinopsida > Cupressales > Cupressaceae > Thuja > Thuja plicata. The sequence continues at coordinate 283,542 of MU217836.1, read as the reverse complement.
AGTATGTGCTGACAACCACTCTATGGGGAGAAGAGAAAAAGAAATTGCAGAAAGTAATAGCAGAACAAGGAGAGGAAATTGCAGAATTAAAAGATCAGTTGGCAAGATAGAAATAGAGAATGGAACATGCCCTTAAGTTGACTGACTAGATAATTTCTTGTAGACCTCCACCTAGGGTCTATACCATCTGTCTAAAAGAGCTATTCCTCCTATTTCAGTTGATGATGACCCTCAAAGATGTAAACGCAGAGTTCAAATCAGCACAGGAATTCTATGGTTTATACCAGACCCTTCCATCTTGGCAACAAAACCTACTCTGTGAGTTGTATGTGCATAATTTCATCATCCCTATAGAGACTGAATGGAACCCCCTACTTTACATAGGGAATATACATCTAAGGGCACTAATGTCTTGGATGCACAATGAGGCTAACTATGATAGACAATTGGAGAATTATAGAGAACTTGAGAAAATGGAACCCCTGCCATTAAGGGTAGAAAGCAGTCAACCAGAAGTATTCCTGAGGGATTGGTTCAGACTGACATATGGAAATATTAGAAAGGAAATTAGAGATAAAAATTTTAAACTCAGAGCAGATGTGTATGCAGAATACGACAGCATGTCTTATTTTGTCTTCCAAAGAGCCTTAACTGGTGCCAGAAGTAGATGGGGTAGATTATCAGAGGCATTCAAAAGGTCAAAACCACACAGCCCCATTAACCTTGAAGTAGCCATACACCGCGCACCAAAATACATAGGGCTGGGTAGGCAAATCAGGCAGGAGCTCAGGTGTCCGCTCACAATGCAGCTGCCCATGCTCCTTTGGCCCTTGTATGACATCAACACTGCCAAGCTTGACAGGCTGCAGGGGGATCACATAAGGGAAGTTTAAGAAAGAATAAGAGGATTATACTACTTCAAGAGCCAGAGGCGAGGAAGAACTGAAGTTGGTGACTTTAGGTCAATTGCTAGAAGGTGCAATGCTTGAGGACAAGCATTTGATTAACCAAGGGGAAGATGATAAGGCCAAATTATTACCTTTATTTTGTATAATTTTAAATACTCTGTTCTAGTTTTTGACAAAACATTTGAGAGCCTAGCCAGTCAAAACTTGTGATAAAGTCCAGATAGAACTGATAAACCATGGGTAGATGTTTGTGACATATTTTGCTAATATTATACATATAGTGCAGTATTTCATAAAACCATCAGAATCTATGTTCTAATATCTGGATTTAATTTGATTAAGCTTGTTGCATGAATATTTTTGCATCATAACTAACTTGACAGGAGAGAAAGCGGCTGGAGAGTGGTCGACAGCATTCAAGGAAGACGGTTGAGGACCAGCTACGATAGAGTGATCATCATAGCACCAGGAAACACGGCTGCTACAATGGAGGAGCCATTATTCTAGGACGCGGGGATCTAGTGTTCCTATATTCCCTCTGCACTTTACTATGTTGAACTGGTCACCAAAGCTTTATTACCCACACCGCGGGCTGTTGCATTTCCATCTTCTTCTTCAGCATGTTTTCAACAAGATAGTTTCTTTTCTGTTTTGTAATAAGTGTTCGATCCTCTATATATAGGGATTGGACCAATAGTTTGAAAGGAGATAGAAAATTAGAGACAAAAGTTTTTGGAAGAAAACTGATGTATCTTACAACAACCTATTTCCAGTTTCATGTATTATTTTTATGTAATGAGTTTTTGAAATACAATGAAGTAATTCTTGGTTTACGTTCTATGTTATTAGATTAGAAAAAACCAACCAAGGGGGCCCACTTGGGAGGTGGAATAGGTTAGAATAGAATAGATTTCATTTCCAGCATTTCCAGTATTTCAGATAGAAGTTATAATTTCTTCCTACAGCATCGTACCTTGTGAATGTTCCTGCAGCATTTGCGAGAATAGTTATAATGGATGTTCTAGGTTGAAAGTATAGGTTTAAGTAGAGTTTGCAATTTCTAGCATTCATTTCAGTAAGGAGATAAATGTATTATTCTCCTGCAGCACTAGTGTAGGTTTCTTTTATGCATTTTTACCTTCCTGCAGCATAAGCAGAATGACTCCTTAAGGAACCTAGTGCACATATCATGCCGACCATTTCAAGTATACGTCTCTGGGTTGATAAGTTAAATGCACCTCATAATGGGAGAAGTAGTCCTTAGATTGAATAAACCATTCCTAAGAAAGGCCTTAAGCATGATTATTCCACACCTATTGTGAGGCGGTTCAATGGTCGCCTAGACTATGGTCCACATTTATCATTTTATCATTTTATCAATTTCTTGAATCAATGCTTTGCAACATTTTGAATTCAAATCAATTTCCTTGATCAAATCATAATTAATTTAATTATTTCAATATTTCTTGATGTTTGATCATTTTTATTTAATTAAAAGATTTTATCTCCCTTTTAATTTAATAAAATTCATCTTATTTAATTAAATTAAATTCCTCCCATTTAATTAAATAAAATTCTTCTAATTTATTTAATTAAAAGAAAACCCCTCTTTTAATTAAATAAATAAAAGTCCCCACTTAAAGCTCTTCTTTTGATGAAAAATGAAATAAATTAAATAAAAAACTTTTTTTTTATCACATCTTTCTAAGTGGTGGGCTTTTTTTGCTTTAAGGAGCACATGGATCAACCAAGATTTAATCTCCACCATTACTCATTTCTTTTTGCCTCTTAATCTCCATCGTTCACTTTCCTATAAAAGGAAATCTCTCCTTCTCATTCTCATATAGAATTTTTAGGTATTGTTATGTTGTAGGTTTGGAGAGCAATTTTGGAGGAGAATCTGAGCACTTTGGCTTGGATATTGAAACTTCTCTCTTCTTGTCTTTTTCTTCTTGCATCTATGGCTATTCATGTAGATTAGATTCATATTTTCTTTCATAGAATAATCATGCATTGTTATCATTTAGACTAATTTCTTTTCTTTCATTGTTATCATATATAATAGATTTTTTTTTCATGCATTAAATCTCTCGTTTTATGGTGTACTTGCATAGGCACAACTATGTCTATCTGAGGGCCTTCATCACAACCTTTGCACTCCATGACTAGGGAGATATGAGTCGATATTTGAGGCCTCATTCTTGAGCAACTTTGGATGGAATGACTCATAGAAGTGTGACATATTTTCATCACACATTTTTGGCACCCACCATGGGGCAACCCACCTTTACATACTGGTTTTTGTTATTTTTGGAGCTAACCCCCTTGTGCACATTTTCTTGGAGATGAAAACCCTAGATTTTCAAAGATTTGATCATGTCTCCTAAACGGCTTGGAGTTTCGGTCTGAATTATTTTTCGCAGGTTGGCGACATATCAGAAAAACTTCAGTAAAATATTCAGAATTTTTTGAGGTATTTTGAATTTTTTATAATTTTTTCTTTATTTTTCATAAAACCTTAATTTTTCGTGCAAATCAGCATATTTTTCAGAAATTTTTACATTTTCAAAAAGGTATTTAAATTCTATAGGGGTCCATTCTTTGTGTTTTAAATTTGGATGCAATATCATAGCTCATTTAGTCAATTTATGAAAACTAATCTATTTTGGGAAAAAGGCTCCCTAGGGTACAAATCAAAAAATATTGCTAAAAAATTATATTTTTGGAAAGCTCTCTATTTTTTAACAAGTGTCTCTTTTCTTCATTTAGGGTTTGGGATCCGAATTCATGTCATATAGGTCTAATCTTGTTGACTAGGTCAAAAATCAAAATTAAAAAATGGCATTTAACGATTAGCTTACACTTATTTTTCACATGGTTCAATGCATGATGTGAGTTGTCATTTGGATTATTTTATGGTTATTATTGCTCTTAACAATTGATTTTCATATGTAACCCTAGGTTTTGCAATAAGTTGAATATACATTGCATATCTTATTTGCTTGTTTGTTTGTTTGTCTTGCTTGTTGGAGAGTTTGTGGCTTGCTTTCGCAGAAAAGCTCAACAAAATAAATAATAAGGTAAAATCTACTAAGCGCGTTGCTTTGGACTTGAGGTATTTTTTTTCATCTCTATAACATTTGGATTTTGGGAAATAAAAATGAACCTCTCATGTGTCCAGCTTGAGTGTTTCTTTCTTTCATAGATCACATTTCCAATTTTTGCTCTAAAGAATGAACCTAGATTTGCTTTCTTGCATACATGTTTCACATAGTAATTAGGCTCTATGAACACTTTGTTGAGATCTTGAGTGAGTGGGCTTTATTCACTTGTCTTACATGCGAAGCTCTTCTTGATGATGGATCCCCTTGTAGGTAGGGAAGGATTTGTTATTATCTCACTTGGTTTGGTCTTCAACTTTTGATGGTACTTTCTCTCTTAAGATTAGTGGTCATTGTTGATATACAAACCTTAGGTGAGGTGATTTAAAATTAGTGGCTCAATTAATTTTTTTTTCTATGTCTGGGTGAGGTGAAGAGGCTAGAGGATTATGCTCTTTTCCCTTTTGGGAGAATCAGAAACTTGGAACCCTTGAATTCAAACTAAGTCCCCATGTGGTCCATATTGTGAGTCTTCCTTGTTAGAGAGGGTTAACCATAGTGGAAACTCCCTTTATTGGGTAAACCATGTGGATGGAACCTCAAGCAATAATAGCCATTTTTGTCATGGTAGCAAAAATTGCTATATAAATGTCCTTGTGGAAGAAATCTCCACGAATGTAGTTTCTTGTGGGTTGTCAGATCTCCTCAGCAACTCCTGATTGATTAAATTCTCAGACTGTGTCAAAACCTCGGTGCACCGGGTTTGGATTTCACCCACTTGAGATTGCAAAAGTTGCAGAGTCAAACCATTACTAAGAACCTTAGTGCAACCAACCTTTTCTTTTCTAGGACTATGTGCATGATTGCAAAACATTTTGAGAACATACGCAAGTAGAATCTTTAGGGAGTAGGAATAATACAACACTATCCATGTTCATGTGCAAGGTTGCTTTGTCCCTTTCTCATTGTTTGAAGATATTGATTTCTTGAACTCCCTGATTGCTATCTTGCATGCCTGATTCATGAAAAAAAATTGTTAATGCATTTAGTTGGTCAATTAAAATGAACAAATCTGAGTTCCTGAGTTATAAAAACTTCAATAGATCTCTCCAAAAGTGCTATGACATGTTTCTCAACATCCAAATAAATGTAAATGGTACCAAGTTGCACAAAATGACCCTTGGCATTCTTTCTTCCACATCTCCCATGTCTTCTTAGTCTCCCATTTCCATCATTTCTCTTCTTCCTTCACGCTTCTTCCTCTTCTTCCTAAGCTCTTCACGTATTCTTGTTTCTTTTCCTCTTATTATCTAGTCTACCTTCTTCTATTTTATCTCTTCTTCCTTCTGTAACCACCTAAATTTGGTCTGTTCCAACTATGGACCCTATTTGCCCTAAGTATGATCATACCCTCGATTATGTCTAAACGACCCTGTTACTGTTTGGCATAATTCTTCTAATGAATTTAATGTCCTAAGTGATTTTTATCACTAAATTATATTAACTATTATAGCCATACAATTCAAATCAATTTCGACCAATTAAATCAAATCAAAATCAAACATGGCTATAGTATTTAATTATAAAGGAATTAAATAAATTCCTAAAGCAAATACCCACTTGCAAATAACCCATTCCCCTAGCCTATTTAATTTAATTAAAATGGCTATAGTCCCCTAATTATTAAAAAACAATTTCATTGTTTAAATAATTAATTCTTATATTTCTAAATGAATTAAA
>MU217836.1:237355-248136 GCA_018584345.1 Thuja plicata | reverse complement strand
CTTTGCTGGAGGAGGAGGGGATAGAAGAGGCTATAGCACCTCAATTAGTTAGGAGAGTGTGTCAGTGCATAGGTGTTGTTTTGGCAGAGAGGGATGAGGAGAGAGTAGATGTAGAGATGGAGACTGAGAAGGTAGGGTCTATCTCTTCCACTGGTAGTAGTACTAGCGGGAGTGAGGGCAGTGAGGAGGACTCTTAGGTAGTGCGGGGCACTGGGGAGGAGGGATTGGGTTGTAGGGGAGAGGAGGGTGATATGGACGTGACCATGGGTAGGATGGATGATGATCCGTTAGAGGTAGAGAGATTGAACCAGGAGATATTTGATCTTTGGGCTAGACTGATGGCTTTCAAGGCACGAGCTACTTCCTTGGAGAGTAGGGTTACAACTGCAGAGGCCAGGGTTATAAATACAGAGGACAGGGAGAGACAAGCTCACATAGATGTGAGAGCTTATTTGGATAGTGTTCATGACTTGTCATTGAGGGATGCCCATGATCGGCTCTGGAGATTAGGTCATGAGGCCTAGAGGGAGATTGAGTACTGGCAGTGACACTACAAGGAGGTTGTTCCTTCCGCACATCGGGTTCCCAGTTATACTACTTCCCAGAGATCCAGTAGATTACAAACATCCTAGAGTAGTGGTGTGGTCTGAGATCATTTACAGTAGTAGAAGCCAGGATCTAATATGCCACGCCCTGTCCACTTGGTGGTGAGGGTGTGGGTAGCACCTATTGATAGTCTTTCCTGATTCATTGTATATTTTCTCTACCAATTTTTGTAGTGATGTTGCACTAATATATTCTAATGTTGTACCAATGATTTGTATCCCTGAAATACTGATATTTATAGACATTTATGTTGATCACCTTCTTTTGTCAGACTTGCGATCGTTCATTTATACTCAGATATGAGATCTATATATGAGATGCGGCCTTATGATTCTATATTATGTGCAATTTTAATTTCTATATGTATGGTTCTATATGATGATGCTTTATGATGAAATGCATGTGATCTGATTATATTATGCAGACTCTTAGATGTATGATTTACTTTACTATAATACTGACATATGTATGTAGAATGGTTTCTTATGAATGCATTTTATATGACGATGTTCAATGGATGCATTTGATTATTGATCATTATGTATGCACATGCTTTTTTTTTTTAATGCAGATAAATGAATGAATGCAATCTAGTATGCACAAAATATCTGAGTAAATGCATGTGTTAGTTAGAATAAAGATAGTGGGAAGTTATCTCTGGAATTGATTAATAGATTGGACTGATAGATAGGATGGTAGACCCAAGCCGCTGCTGAGTTTTCCAAAATTTTTTATCATTGCACCTTATTATGAAAAAGGAAGAGAATCCAGTGCACCCAGATATTTCTCATCTGGATATCGTTATGATCTATGATAACCAGAAGGAGTAGAGAGACTGAAAAGAAAGAGAACCAAATGCATCCAGATATTAAACATCTAGATACTGCTTTGATCTCTGATTTTGAAAAGAAAGAGAGCCAAAATACACCCAGAGATTAACCATCTGGATAACGCTATGATCTCTGATTTTGAAAAGAAAGAGAACCAAATGCACCCAGATATTGACCATCTGGATACCGCTATGATCTCCGAATAATCCCAAATAAAAAAACAAGATAGAAAATCCAATGCACCTAGATACATAACATCTAGATACCACTATGATTCTATTGGTAGCAACAAGAAGATAATAGAAAAGGATTGTACAATTCTTTTGCAGGGTTAAGCTCAGATCGTGGAACTGCACAACTGCCAGATATGTGATAGCACCTACCGAATTTATCTTGAATCATCATTGCCCTAGAATTGAATTGAAACATTCCACAAACAACAATCAAAGAAAACAAGATCATGATTCATTATATCTACTCTTATCAATTAGTGGTATCCATGAGTAGTGTAAGAACATAATTGCGAAAGATAGACTGACAACCTACTGACACGACTGACCTAGTCAAAAATTTATTGTTTCTTGATTTGCTTGATTTTTTGATGCTTGATTGTGTCTAGTTTCAGGAATGAGTGACTCAAATAAGACTGATCTATCTGGTTTTGAGCGTATCTGTCACTGTGTAAGATAATTAATTTGTTTGATTTTATTGATTCAATTTGAATACAAATTGGATTTGCTGATAAAAGTTGAGTCATATAAGCCCACTGCTGATTGGTGAAGCTCATGATTTTGACCTTTGATTGATTTGTTTGATCGTCCTTTGCTTTGTTGAGAACTAAGTTGGTTTTATTGCTTGAGTTTTTTCAATATTTGATTTTTTTTTATGATGATTGATTTTTTCAGGACATTTTGCTCTTTTTAGGATTTTTGATGACTTTTCAAGATTTTTAGGCATTTTTAGGACTTTTAGAACTACCCCTAGTCTGGCGGACCAGTACAAACCATAGATAAGTGTGATGCTCAAAGGGGATTGTGCTTCTAAAAATAAGCTTGGGTAGTCAACTTTGCATGCGGGGAGTACAAGCTCTGATCCTTTGGAGTTCATTGATGGCGAAGCAAGATTTGAATACTTGGCGCTTGTTTTCTAGGTTTTCACCAAGGTACCTACCCAATAGTGCATGTTTGCCAGGTTTTCACTAAGAGAGTGATTCTATTTCTCTTTAATTTTCTCCTTTTTTTTTCTTTGTTTTCGCCAAGGCGCTTGTTTGCCAGGTTTTCACCAAGGTAACCTTTTGTATTTTTTGATTTTTTTTTTGTATTTTCTGGATATTTAGATGTGTGCCTTTGGCTTTGAGACTTCAAGCATAAAACCTCTTGAGGTGCTTGGTGTTGATATAACCTGGGAGCTGATCTTTATGCAGAGGCAAGTGGATTTACAAAATTAAGGTCTCCTAATGACTTTCAAATGTAAAAGATGGATGATGAACCAAGGCTCCCCAAGTGTACTCAAATGGCTCCAAAAGGGAAGAGTGAAACAAGAGACCTATCCACTACCTCCAACACCTTAGAACATCTTTATACCCAGATTAAAAATTCTTCCAACATGTTACAACCCTCTTAAAAGACTTTGACCCTCAAATCCACTCTCTAGCCTTAGTAGGCCTAGGAATCCTTCTAGCCCTATTTTTACTTTTCTTCAAACTTTCCAAAAAAAATCTAGAATCTAATGGTGGATTAGGATACCCTTTTCCAATTTGTTCAACATATGTTAAAACCATATATTCTTGTTTTGGATCATCAATCCCCAAAAATGTTGTTTCCACTTTCTTGCCTAGGCCTAATAGGCCACTTTTACAAAGGAAACCTATTACATAATTAACACCCAACCTTACCAAATTTCACATGGTGTTAATATGGTCCCAATTAGAGAAATATGAAATCAATTTAACCCTATAGGCTTTCTATACCCAAAACCCCCAAATTGCTCCTTCTAGGCCTTCAAAACTAGGGCCTTCTTAAAAAAAACTCAAAAATTGTTTCCAGAACTCCTTCTGGATTCAAAATTTATTTTTCATATTCCTTTTCAAACAAAAATATACCCTCCTTAAGCCAGATATTATGTTGCTACACTTATGGCATCAATTTCATGCGCTTTTCCCACTCTTCCTTATGGTGTACGCCCACTAAATCAATTCCTCCTACATCCAAATGGTTATTAACATAATACATAGGTTACATAGGGTACATTAAATGAGAAAAAACAAATACATTCATTGAATGGCCCATTATATCATTAAAAAGACCAAAATGGAGTTATTTTAATGCACCAAAATGACCACCTACATCAACTTTCCAAATTTGAAGAAGAATAGATTATAAAAGCATTCAATACAAATGAAAAATTATGTTATTATTCTCTTATATCATCCACAACTCTATTCCAAAACCAAAACAATCAACAAAGCATTGAAAACAAGAAGATTTGTAAGGAAAAACTTGAATTTTCACTCAATTTCTCAATCTGTCTATACAATCCGTACAATCTATACTTTTCCATCATTTCAAGGCATATATAGCCTTCCAAAAACTTCCCCAACCAATCCAAATTAGTTGGATGGCTAACAAACACTAATTACATAGTTTTTCATGATTTCCCTCCAAAACCAAACTAGTCGTTGGTATTTGAAAATTTAAACTAAAACTCTTTATTAAACATCTAAATCTAATCCCCCTTTATTTATAATGGTTCCAAAATGGATCAAATGCATTATTCAAAGGAATTATGTACTCATAGGACCCCTACCAATCCTAGATCTATGAAATTCATAATTTGGTCCTACAGTCCTATTAGGACCATTAGGACATTTTACAATTTTGTTCACATTATTACAATAAAATGCCATTATAGGCCTTAAAACATTATAATTGAGTGCCTTGTACCCATGAGAGATCCCACCATGCATCCTTGGTTTCATTATGGTCTTTATGTCTTTGGGTGCTCCTACACCAGATCTCCTTCTTGAATCACCATTTGATATGCCCCACTGTTGCAAGATGTGACAATGAAATAGGGTCCTAGCCAGTTAGGCTCAAACTTTCCTGGTTTTACCCTTTCTTCTTGGTTCTTTTGATTCTCCATAAGTACAAGATCTCCTACCTCAAAGTTTCATGGTTTGACCTTCTTGTGATAGTTTCTTCTAAGGTGATTCTGATAGCCTTGTAAGTGATTGAGTGCATTCTGTCTTCTCTCATCCAACAGTTCTAGTTCATTAAGTCGTGTTACTTTGTAGTCTTCATATGAAATGATGTTCTTCAATGAGATTCTCAGGGATGGGACTTCAACTTCAAGGGGTATGACCACCTCTAATCCATATACTAGTGAGAATGGAATTGCTCCTGTAGTGGTTCTCAAACTAGTTCTGTATGCCCATAGTGCAAGACTGAGTCGTAAATGCCAGTCTCGCCCTGATTCATTGACTAGTTACTTTAAGATCTTCAAGATGGTTTTGTTTGTGGCTTTATCTTGTCCATTCCCTTAGGGATAGTAGAACAAAGAGAAACCTTGTTTTATGTGGAACTGTTTGTAAATATCTTCAACATCTTGATTTTGAAATGGTGTACCATGATCTGTGAGTATGGTTTGAGGAATTCCATATCAAAAAATACTGTTGTTTAATATGGACATAGAGATTTTCTTACCAGTGATGTAGGTGAGAGGAATGGGTTCCACCCATTTGGTAAAGTACTTAGTTTCTTCAATGATGTACTTGTGACCATTAGAAGAAGTTGGTGTAATCTTACCCACTAGGTCAAGTCCCCATTTAGAAAATGGCCATGGTGAAGTGATGGGATTGAGTTCTTGGGTTTGCAAATAATTTCATGCAACCCACGCAACAACAACAAACTCATTCCATCAACTACCTAGCCATGCCATCCTCTGTTGCATCACAAACCATTCCACCACCACAACAATTCAGTGTTCCCAGTAACACCAATTACCTTGCTACCACCACTGGGGGTATTCCACCACAAGATACTTATCCTCCACCCCATGCAAGTGTGCAATAGGTTCAGCCCAGTTATCCAACACCGTAGAAAATACAAGCATACTTCCAGCAGTTGCAACAACCTTATCAAGCGCCGCCACCTCCTCCATAACAATATTCCCCTCAGTCGCAGCTTCCACCACAACAACCCATATACACTGACCAAAAATCATCATATCAAACACCACAATATCCCCTACAGAATCCCCCATATTTTCCATTTGCTCCATATCAGGTTCAGGGAACTGATACAATCATAGTCAATAATCCTCCCCCGCAAATCAACCATGAATGGGAGGAAATGAAGAATTCTCTCAAGGAGCTAAAAGCAGAACTAAGGCTAAAACATTCAAGTTTGAAGAGGTGTGTCCTTCTCTATTTGATCGATCTATTACTGCCATACCCTTCCCAAAACACTTTGAGCCACCCAAATTTGATAAATATTGAGGGAAGGGAGATCCTGTGGGCCACCTGAAATAATTCTACATGACATGTTAAGAAGTGGCCTATAGCGATAATTTCCTCATGAGACTATTTCCCAAGAGCTTAGGAGGGACCTCTCTTGAGTGGTTCTACAAAATCCCATATGGCACGACCTCTACTTTCACTGAATTATCTAAAAAATTTGTAGCCCAATATGCACATAATGTCGAAAATGAACTCTCTCTCCTTGAACTATGCAATTCCAAACAAAAGGGAAGAGAGAGCCTAGCCAATTACCTTCAGCACTGACAAGGGATTACTATGAGGTTGTGTTATCAACCCCCTAAGCAACACCTTATCAAAATATTCATTAACAACCTCCATACCAAGATTGCCTATCACATGCGCATGAATTAAATACAAACTTATTAAGACATCTGAATTAAAGACATGGATCTCAAGCAAGGTCTCATAGAAGATGACATCATCAAGCACTACAAAGAATCCTAGCCTGACAAACACAATAATGATCAATTGCGGTACTGGAACAAGAACAAGAATGCAATAATTGACAGAGCCACTGACACCAAACACATTCAGGTTGTGGTAACCGGTCCTAATGTACCTACCCAAACTTATCAGCAAGCACCACTAGTGTACCCTCAACCTCCTCCCATGTATCAATAGCTCACTCTCGCATATCCCCAACTGACTTACCAGAAAAACATGCGCCCTCAAGGTGCGACTATCTATCCCCCTCCAGGGACATCATATCAACCCAACTACCAAGGTCCTATGAAATAGACAAATGCTATATCAGTCCCACATGGACAACAAAGGCCTCACACTTTGAATGTGCCACAACACACATTTACCCTTTTGGGTGAACCCATAGATGTCATCTTCTATAGAATGGTCCAAGCTAACCAAGTCGTGTATCCAAAAACATAGCTGTTTGATGACTCAACACCTAAGCCTACCTGGTATAAAGACAATGAGTCTTGTGAATACAACCGTGTTAAGGGATACACCACCCTCAAATGCATGAAGCTAAAACATTACATCCAGGATCTCATCAACCGCCAAGAGATCAAAGTTGACTCTCCTTCTCAACCATCGCCAAACGCAGGCCTTAAAATCTATCAAAATGCATTTCCTAAACACACCTCAGGTAATGGCCCAGGAAATCCTACTCAATCCTCTGATCAGGGGAAGGGTAAACAAGGAGAAAATACCAATAGAAAAGATTATACAAATGCATATATCAACTATGATAATCTCATTGGCTGCATATCCCAAGTCCAGTCCTCCATCAATGTCATCCATGTCAAGGGTGCCGATAACCAATGCACAGTCACCACTCGTAGAGGCAGAAAAATAGTTGTAGGTGCCAGTCTCGCTTGTTAGTAATAACTAAGAGGAGGGGTGAATCAGTGGCCTCAAAAATTTATCCTTTAATCACTAACCACCAATCAAATGAATCTCAGATTATTAAGTCCCTACAAGATGCATGCCTTGAAATACTTATAATAATTAACTATCTGTCGGTTTACCTTGTCTGTCCTTATTCTCCTTGATAATCGATAAGCAGTAAAACTATTTACCAAAACTCAATAAATATGTAGAGTACACCAATCAATCCAGAAATGCATATGTGAAAAGTAAAACAACAAAGTAATAAACCATACACACATAACACATGGATTTTAACGTGGAAACCCTGTTAAGGGAAAAACCACTGGGACCGGTACCCAAATTTTTACTCTTCTGAAGTGAGCCCTGTTAGGAGCCAACCCTGTTAAAGGTTACAAACACACTGTTAAGTGCGACCTTGTTAGAAGATTTTAATATGAGTCTATCACTTAATATCTGGCATGTATATGCTACCAATATTGATCAAACTCTATGGGCACAATAGGTATCTGGCATATATGGTGATACCTAACTACATCAGCCTCCTTCTTAGATTGCGTGTCAGTATCGAGTACTCAATGCTATCTTCATGATAAAATTTTTGGCAATCTGTTAGGATATACCTCAAATGTAGAAGACTGTTAAGTCCTGCTCTGTTAAGAGATTTAATGCTTCAATGGTTAAATTGAAACACAATGACCTATTTCTAATGCAACTTGAATTGCAGATTTTCAGATCTATTTAAGTACATTACCTCTCTGATCAATGTATCAATTCAATTCTTTTTTCTTCACACTTTCTGCTCTGTGATGTTGTGCTTCACTGTTTGTCGGTGTTTGCAGAATTCATTTTCTCTTCTTCAGCTTGATTGATCAGGATTGTATGAAGTTATGCTTCATCATTTTCTCTTCAGCATCCTCTTTCTATTCACTCCCTTTCCCATGTATGTGAATGCTTTTGATTACAGAAATGAATTATGCTTGTCTCTTATATAGACATGATGTTCCTTAATTCTTGATTCTTGATTCTTGGCATGAAAAACAATCCACCCAATTGATTTATAGCTTTAACTCCTGATTTATCTCGTAGTTATCTTCTTGCCAACTGTACAAATCTTCTTTAAATCAATTACTTAACTCTGGTCAAATAAAACAAATAGTTAAGTCTATCCTTAAGCTCTACCAGCTAGATATTTTGTCATTTTCTGAACTCTCTTTTCTGTCAGTCAACTTTGCAATTAGTCATCGGTGATAACTGCCAGTTCTGTTGGTGTGACTCTAGTTAGCTTCGGGATCTCTGTCCGTTGGGTATCATTGGATTTTGCTTTGTCGGGCAATACTGTCTTCTGCTCGTCGGGCATCACTGTGACTTTTTCTTTGCCTTTACCGATGGTGTGCACTCCGTCGGTGTTGTCTGTCACTTAGTGAATACTTGAATTTTATGCATTGCTGAAAGTATAACCTTTTTTCCATTGATTCTCTGAATTCTTTGGCATTATGTATATGACCATACAGATGATATCAAGTTGACATCAATGAAAATACAAACCATTAACTAATTTAATGCCTTACATTATCTTCAACTTAATATTATCAAACATTCAATCAGTTACATGTCATCAATCTCTCCCTTTGGCATTGATGGCAACATACTATATTATCACACTATACTATTTCTAATACAATATGAAATACAATTGTTGAGATTCATCAAATTACCAAACTGTTTGTTTTGATAACCGATAAAAATGTCTAACCACCGGTAAGCTCTGTGTTAGCTTAGATTTGATTCTTGTAGCTTTTTGTATTTCTTGTTCTGATGTGTTGTGTCCTTCCCTTGTGTCAATATCTCTCTTTTGACTTTTCTTGTTCTTTGATGTCTCTGTCTTTTCTCAGCAACTCTCCCTATGGATATGATCTCTCCTTTTTGGAGTAATCTGATAATGGATAATCTTTCTTGTTTTTCTAAAGACTGTGATAATATGGAAACTTTCTCTCCCTTTGACAATAATGCCAAACAAATATCTCACAGATATCTGACATTAAAGTCAAGTGATCTTTTCTCTCAATCCATAATATATTCCTTGAATTTCCCTTATCCATCAGTAATACATCAATATGCTATGGTGCTCGATTCTGATATATACCTTTCTGTATATAGATGTAGCTTTGAAGTTCATCTTTGTTGCTTGCATCAACATGAATGATATTATGATAATATATAGGTTGATGTAGCCATTCATATTTTACTGACTAGTAGACAAGGGTTTGAATCCTAGTCTCTTTCTTAGGTACTCAAATGTATCCTTGGGCAGTGGCTTGGTGAAGATATCAGCCAATTGTTCTTTAGATTGCACATACTCAAGTATCACCTCTTTTTCTTAAACTTGTTCTCTTAAGTAATTATACTTTATTGCAATGTGTTTTGTCTTGGAATGCATGACTGGATTCTTGGAAAGGTTTATTGCTCTAGTGTTATCACAATAGATAATCACTAGTTCTGAGATCTTCATATGCATACCTTCCAGCAACTGTTTGATCCATGCAATATTTGAGTAGTTTGCAGTAGCAACAACATATTTTGCTTCTGCAGTAGACTATGAGATGCATCCTTTCTTCTTGCTAATCCATGTGACAAGTCTGTCACCCATAAAGAATGCTCCTCCAGTTGTGCTCTTCCAGTCATCAAGATTTCCAGCCCAATCAGCATCGATAAACACCTTAAGTTCAAATTTGCCTTATCTTTTATACCATAAGCCAAATTCCTCAGTATTCTTCAGATATCTTAGAATTATTTTCACAATAGTCATATGTGATTCCCTGGGGTTAGTAGAAAATCTAGCAACAATTCTTATTGCATGTGCAATATCTGGTCTAGTGTGTACAACATACATGATTTTTCCTATCATTGATCTGTACAAAGTCATATTTACCTCTGTTGTCTTGTCCTCCTTTGTTAATTTTCTTCCAGTGGCCATCGGTGTTCCAAATGGTTTGGAATCTTCCATCTTGAATATTTTCAGGACCTCTTTGATGTATTTGGACTGTGTAATGAAAATACCTTCACTTTGTTGAATGATCTATAGACCAATAAAGAACTTGATCTCTCCAAACATAGACATCTCAAACTCTTTGCTCATCTCATCAACAAATGACTTACATAGTATATCATTGCCTCCAAATATGATGTCATCAAAAAATATTTCAGCAATCAAAGTGTTAACATCAGTATCTTTTTTTAAATAAAGATTATTGTTTTCACTAGTCCTTATGAATCCAATACTTATTAGATAGGAATGAAGTCATTCATACCAGGCTCTAGGAGATTTTTTTATTCCATACAAGGCTTTGTGAAGTCTACATACCATGTTCCTCTTGTCTGGATCTACAAACCCTTATGGTTGCTCAATGTATACCTCTTCTTCAAGTATTCCATTTAGGAATGCTGACTTGACATCCATT